>CM053792.1:565994551-566594551 GCA_028749045.1 Cupressus sempervirens
GAAGATCAAGATGTCTTACAAAAGGGAAATTCCAAGACTTAACAGAAATAACTTCTTAGCATGGCAAGGACTGATGAGACTTCACCTAGCATCCATTGGTGATACATGACTAAAGTACCTTGATGAAAAATATGCAAAACCAGCTGGTATACTATCTGTCAATGATATTGTTGAAAAGAAGACTCACAACATTATGATGATAGACATAGCATCTGCTCTAAGTTATGAAGAATTTGATGATATCAAGGACTGCAAATCTGCCTTTGAAATGTGGGAAAAGCTAAAAGAGATCTATGGAGGAGATGATAATGTTAGAAGAGCCAAAGCAGAAAGTCTAAGAGGACAATTTGATCAAATGAGGATGAGAGAGGATGAAAACATTGCAAAATATGTTGAAAGAGTTAAAGCATGTGTCAGTACAATCAAAGCTTTTGAAGGAGATATCAGTGAAGAGATAGTTATAAGTAGAGTTCTCAGAACTCTACTTCCCATTTATGCAATAAGAGTTTCTGCAATTCAGGAAAGAAGATGTGAAGCAAATCATAAGATAAATCTAGAGGCTATAGTTGGAAGATTGACTACATTTGAACTGGACAACTTTGATAACTATATTCCAGCTTCCAAGAACATTGAATCAACATTTGAAGCCAAACTTTCACTCAAGGAGAAAGGTAAAAAGAAATCTCAGTTAAAAAGTGAAGATGAATCAAACCAAAGTTCAGACAGTGATTTTGAAGTAATTGAAGCCCTTCTAGCAAGGAAATATTCTAGAGGCAGAGGAAAATACAAAGGTAAAGCACCCCTAATCTATTTTTCATTTGAAGAAGTTGGTCATATTGCTGCTAGATGTCCAAACAAGCAGAATAAAGATGAAAAGAAAGATAAAAAATGGAATGGCAAGAAAGATTTCAAATCATTCAAGGACAAAGGTAAGAAAACATGTTTTATGGCTAAAGACTCTAATGATTCTAATGATGATGAAGAAGATGAGATTGTCTATATTGCTGTGAAAGATGAATCTAATAATGATGAAGAAATGGCACTCATTTCTCATATGAGCAAAAATGATACATGGATCATAGATAGTGGTTGTTCTCATCACATGACTGGCGACAAAACTAAGTTTGAATACTTTGAAGACTATGATGGTGGCAGTGTAAGATTTGGTAACAATGAACCTTGTTGTATAAAAGGAAGAGGAAGAATCCCTCTAACCAAAAAAATTATATGTGATAATGCCTATTGGGTAGAAGGACTAAAGCATAATCTATTAAGTGTGGCACAGCTACTCAATAATGAAATCAAAGTAGAATTCATGCATGGTAAAACAAGACTGCTGGATGGGAAATGAAAGCTTATTGGATTAGGTACTCAAACTAAAGGTAACTTGTTCTATCTTGAACTAGGTGAATGTTCATGTTTCATTGCTCAAGTTGAAGAAAGTTGGTTATGGCATAAAAGGTTGTGTCATGTAAACTTTGATAATCTGGTAAAGATAAGAAAATTCAGAAAACTAAAAGGCATTCCCAACATAAAGAAACCTGAGGTCGGTCTATGCAAAAATTGTCAAATTGGAAAGATGGGAAAGACTAGTTTTAAAAGTAAAAACTATCAGTCTGAAGACATATTAGAAATTGTGCATACTGATTTATGTGGACCCATTGGAATTGAAAGCTATATTGGAGAAAATTTATTCATTCTTTTTGTTGATGATTACTCAAGAATGATGACAGTCATGTATCTAAGAAATAAATCAAAAGCATTTGAAAAGTTCAAATGGTATTTGGCCAGAGTAGAAAAGGAAACAGGGAAAAGATTAAAATGCTTGAGGTCAGACAGAGGTGGATAATTCATTTCACATGAATTCAATAACTTTTTCATTGAAAGAGGAATCAAAAAATAGGTATCAACCCCTGGAACACCCCAACAAAATGGAATAGCTAAAAGAAGAAATAGATCCATCATGGATTGTGCAAGAACATTAATGATTGAAAAGAGCATTGCTATCAAATACTGGAAGGAAGCAATCAGCACTAAAGTCTATACCTTGAATCGAGTACAGCTGAAGAAAGACTCATTCAAAACCCCCTATGAGTTATGGTATGGCTATAAACCTCATGTAAGTTATCTTAAAGTATTTGGAAGTAAATGTTACATTTTGAAAGAATTTAGAAAAGGAAAATTTGATGTAAAAGGTGATGAAGGTATATTCTTTGGATACTCATGCACAAGTAAGGCATATAGATGTTTGAACTTGTCTACTCACAAAGTCATAGAAAGTGCACATGTGAAAGTTGATGAGTTTGCAGAAAGGACTGAAGAAGAAAGCAAAAGGGAACTAGAAGATTATAAAAGGTTTGTCTTTAGTGAACCTGATACAGTACCAGTTACATCAGAGAATCAGGAAACGTTTACTCCTGATTCATCTGTAACCGAGTTACAGGAAGTTCAAATTGAGCCACAACAAACCAAGTTAATTTTAGTATCTACCGAGCAAGTATTTACCGAGAAAACATCTATAGAGAAAATATCTATCGAGCCAGAACAGACAGAGCCTGAAGTTGAAATGCAAAAAGATAATAATGAAATCCATTCAAAAGGCAAGGAACCTGTATTAGCTAAGTATGTCAGGAGACATCATTTAGTAGATCAGATCATTGGAGATAAATCTGAAGGAACCATGACAAGAAATAAGCTAAAAGGTAGTTGTTTACTTGCTGATTTTGAAACTAGAAATATCAAAGATGCATTGGAAAATGATAGCTGGATTGAAGCTATGAATGAAGAAATAAAGAAAATAGAGAAAAACAAGACATGGACTCTTGTACCCAGATCTAAAGAAAAAAATGTAATTGGAACTAAGTGGGTATTCAGAAACAAGTTGGATGAAGATGGTAAGGTATCAAGAAACAAAGCCAGACTAGTATGAAAAGGATATGCTCAAGAAGAAGGAATAGACTATGGAGAAACTTTTGCTCCTGTTGCAAGATTGGAAGGAGTCAGAACCTTACTAGCATATGCTACTCACAAGGGATTCAAAGTTTATCAGATGGATGTCAAATCAGCATTCCTCAATGGTATACTGGATGAAGAGGTTTACATTGAACAACCTGAAGGTTTTGTTAATCCAGATAAGAAGAACATGGTTTGCAAATTACACAAGGCATTGTACGGTCTAAAATAAGCCCCTAGAGCATGGTATGAAAGATTGCATAAATATCTTATTCAGATTAGTTTTCAAAGAACTAATGATAACAATAGCTTGTATATTAAAGAAGGACCAGATAATAAGATTGTCTTGGCGGAAATATTTGTAGATGATACTATTTTCACAGGGAATGATGATTTGCGCAAAGAATTCTCAGAACAAATGAACAAGGAATTTGAAATGTCTATGTTTGGTGAGATCAAATTCTTTGTTAGTCTTCAAATTCAACAAGATAAAAATGGTATCTACATTACTCAATCAAAGTACATCAAGGAGATATTGAAAAAATTTGGAATGGAAGATTGTAAACCAGTTGGGACTCATATGTGTACTGGATTATAACTTACCAAGGAAGATGAATCAAAAGAAGTAGATCAAACATTGCATAGATCTATGATTGGAAAGTTGCAGTATGTAGTTCATACTAGACCAGATATTGCCCTTGTAGTTGGTATTGTAGCAAGATTTTCAGCAAAACCAAGAGAAAACCACTTGATGGCAATCAAAAGAATAATGAGATATTTGAAAGGAACTGAAGAGTATGGTTTATGGTATAAGTTCAGAGAAAATTTGGATTTGAAAGTATTTACTGATGCTGATTGGGCAGGAAACCTTGGTGATAGAAAAAGTACAAGTGGAGCTGCATTCTTTCTTGGAAAAAGGTTGGTTTCTTGGACAAGCAAAAAGCAGAATTGTACATCTCAATCAACAACAAAGGCAGAGTATGTTGCTGCAGCAGTAAACTGTTCTAACATTGTTTGGTTTAAACAATTGTTGGAAGGCATGAAGATGGAAATCAAAGAACCAGTTGTTATGTTTTGTGATAATACAAGTGCAATCAACATATCTAAGAATCCAGTGATGCATTTCAAAACCAAGCATATTGCAATAAAATATCATTTTGTCAGAGAATTGGTGCAAGATAAGGAGATTAGATTGGAATATATTCATACAAAGGATCAAATTGCTAACATATTCACAAAACCATTACCTAAGGATGCATTATTGTATCTAAGAGGTAAGTTAGGGGTCACTCCCATATCTAAAGTTCACTAAAATAAAGTTTTAGTGATGCATCAACTTATACCAGATTGAAGATCTATCAGTTGATGCAGCATAATCAGGAAACATTGCATATGAATCAGTACTAAAGGTACACTAAAATTCATTTGAGTTTGAGTTGTCTTTGACATGTGTTGTCAAAGAGGGAGAGTTTATTACTGTCATATCTATCTGAAATTTGTTCAAAAGAGTTTTCTATGCAATTTCTTCACAGAAGGAGATTACTGTAAGAGGGAGAGTTTTCTATCTTAGAGGGAGAATTGTTATATTCATATTTTGTGTTGCCATATAAGTGAAAGACTTGTTTTCAAATTTCATTTCTACTATGACATGTTGTGTTGCCATCAATGCCAAAGAGGGAGATTGTTGGATACAATTGTTAATTGTGTATTGTCTTTTGATGTTACACAAATGTCATATCAGCCATCAGACAGAGTTTACCGAGTTCAGATGGTTAGCAAAGCAATCTATAGTGACTACCGAGTGTTCCTGAACGTTACACAGAAAGTGAGCTCTTACCGAGCTCACTCGAGCATCAAAGAATTTTGTAGCAGAAAGTTAATGTTAATCGAGCTCCCAAGGTTAACAAAGGGAAAGTCAATGTCTATCGAGCTCACTCAACAAAGGAAAGTTAGCTTTTACCGAGCTCACTCGGTAAGCGAAGGAAAGTTAGCTTTTACCGAGCTCACTTGGTAAGCGAAGGAAAGCTTTTATCGAGCTCACTCGGTAAATGAAGGAAGGACAGTATTTATCGAGTTAACTTGGTCTTCGAAGGAAGTTGGAAAGTTTGCAGTGTTTACTGAGCTTCACTTGGCTAACACTAAGGAAACCATTCTAGAGCAGTGGTCACCGAGCTGGGTCAAGCAACAAAGGATTTTTCTAAAGAATTAAGTTTAACTGTTTTGTGCAGCCGACTGATTTTATGTTTTTTAGTTGTTGTAACTTGTAATTGAGCTGACTTGACAATCTGTAAGGTATATATGAAAGGTCAAGTTGTGAATTCAAATGGTGTAGAAAAGTGTGGATGCAAAAAAGAAGAAGGTGCGGATAAGCAAATATATGAGCAAATGTTGAGGAAGGATTAGATATCCCTATGAAGCTACAAAGTTGCATTTGATCAATGAGGATTTAGTGAAGTAGAATAGAGATCTGTATTCAACAAAGATAAGTTGCATATATTTCAGATCACTTCATTGTTGCTTTCTAATCATTGTAACAGTGATTCAAAATCTCTTAGTAGAGTTGGTTTGACAACCATTTTGTAAATCCTCTAACAAGGTGACAATTCAATTGAATTGTTTTAAAGACCTTTGACAAGGCCACTTCTAACAAGGTGATCAAATCCTCTAACAGGGTCACACCTAACAGTGTGTTTTGTAACCTTTAACAGGGTTGGCTCCTAACAAGGCTCACTTCAGAAGAGTGAAAATTGGTAACTCGTTACTTGGTGATTTTTCCCAAATTGGGTTTCCACGTTAAATCTGGTGTCTCTTTTGTTCATGTTATTTCTTTATGCATGCATGTTATCACTTTAAATGCTAAATAAGTTATCAAAACATCTATCAAGTTTCAGATTTATTTGTGAGATTGTCAGTAGCTATA
Source organism: Cupressus sempervirens (assembly GCA_028749045.1). Classification (NCBI taxonomy): domain Eukaryota; kingdom Viridiplantae; phylum Streptophyta; class Pinopsida; order Cupressales; family Cupressaceae; genus Cupressus; species Cupressus sempervirens. The sequence goes on from CM053792.1 coordinate 566,000,424, forward strand.
TTTTAAGACATCTAAGGATCTGTGGATTTATTTTTGGAGTAACTGATTCACCCCTCCCCTCTCAGTTACTCCATCTCTATTTCCAACAACAAGTTGGTTATGAATAGACCAATGGGATTTGACATTATGGATAACCACACATGGATTACTAAAGGATGAATCCTAATCATTCCTTAAGTTTGAATCCACACCACTCATTTCACCTCCAATTCCATAAAAGGAATGGATTTGAAGCTCAAATGATTAACTCATTTGCATTCTAGTTTAGAAATTCATAGTCACATAGCTTAATTGATCAATTGCATCTAATTAATTAGATCACACTTCATTTTCATAATGGAATTTAATAATATAGCTTTCATTTTCTCATGTTAGATGCATTAGAATTACATTTTTATTGAATTCAATCTATCATTCTAAGCTTGTAATGTCACTGATTAGGATCTAAACCTGAGGGCTTGATACAAGGATCTTGATCATACTCTTCTTAGATGGGGGGAAATAGTACGCTTTTGTTATGTTCATATTCTTATCTTAATTTTATTTGATGAATATGGACTAATAAGATAATGAATTATTGAAGTGTTGTGTTATTTTTAGGTACACTAATTCACACACACATTTTTGGTGCCCACCGTGGGGCCTAACCTCTTTCTCTCAATTTTTGAGCTTGTTTCATGTTCTAACTCTTGCTTTCATAGACAAAGAGTCATTTTTAGGGAATTCTAAGGTGCTTTCAATTCCTAAGTTGTTATTAGAAGAATTGAGATGCTTCTAGTTAATCCCGAGTCATTTCTGGAGGAGAAAGGTCATTTTTGGGGAAGCTCTTCTTTGGCGACTCTTGGTTTGCCTTTGGGATTCCTGAGTCACCTTTGGGGTCTTGAGTTTCCTTTAGGATATTCCTTAATCATTTTTGGGAGGTTAGAATCTCCCTTAGTCATTTATGGTTGTTCATTTTGCATATCTTGAATTTTTTTTAACCCTAATGGTTTTATTTGATGTGTTTTGAGTGATCTTTACAACCTAACTTGTGTTTGCATAATGATTGCTAAAGATTTTTTGTCAAAGAATTATATCAAAACATCACGACTAATAATTCTTGGCTTTCAAGTTGCATTTGAAGTGGATTTGGTATGCTCTTCTCTCTTGAGATTGATCTCCTTGAGTGAACCAAAAAACTAGACCAAGATAAGAGATAAATGTGCCTAAAGACAATATGAGCCTGATTGTGAGAGATCTTTTTGGAAGTGAAGGGATTATGCTCTTCTTTCTTTGAGAGAATAAAAATTTAGAAGCTTTTGAGATTTTCATGATCATGATAGCTTTGGAAAATTAACTTTTCTTGATGTGTCTTGGAAAGGTGAAGAGGTCAAGGAGTATGCTCTTTTCTCTTTGAAAGAATCTTAAACTTAGACCCCTTGGATCTAATCCACTTTCTTTCTTTTACCTTTAAAGGACCTAATGGTTGAGGTAAAAATCTCCCAGGAGCAACCCAAAAAAGAACAAGAAATCACCACTTTATTCACCTCACTAAAATCAATATTCTTCCTTGAAACTAAAGCCTCAAAATACATGCAAACTTCATCCATAATTATCCTTGACATGGTCAATTCATGGATGTGTTGATTAATGTGTAGGGTGGATCCACCTTAATCTTGCTTTGTGAGACTACATGCTTTCAGATGTCGGTATTACCAAAATGTCTTAATATTTTTTATGAGACAATATAAGGGTTGGCATTGATTTGAAATCCCTACAAAACATTTTGATAGATAGTATACTACCATATTCACCTTTGAAGGTGTCATAATCCTTGTATAGGGATTGATCCCAGATGTTTCTCGAGTCACTTGAAGATTTTACACTTACCATATGTACTCTATAGAATGCAAAAATGAATGGGGTGTTGGTGGATTTATGCAATCAAGAATTAGATTTCATTCAAAACCCTCAACTTGTTAGTTCTTATCAAATACTTAGTGCAGGAAAGGATTTTGATTAGTAAGCCATTCTAGGGATAATGTGTTCTTGTTCATTTTCTAGTGTGGGAAAGGATTTTGATTACTAAGCCATTCTAGGGATAATGTGTTCTTGTTCATTTTCCTTTTGCATATCCCCTTGACACACTCATCTGGATAGGTTGCTTTTTCCATGGTAGGATTGTTTTTTGCTATTGCAAACACTATCAAACCTACTAAGATATTTACATCAAAAAATTATACCAAATAGACATCACAAACTTGACATTACATATTTACAAAGGGGAGAACTTGTCCAAAACACCGAAAAAGTCATTTTTTGGACACCAAGGAGTCCTTAGTCCTTTCCTATAAGTTTTTGGTTATTTTCAGTAACCCAAAAACTGATCAGTCATTTTGGTAAATCTAAAGGTGCTTTTGGTTCTTGAGTCATTTCTGGGAACCTAGTTCAAAAACTAAAGAGTCATTTTTAGCTGCTCATTTATGGGACAATGGGTACTTGCACATATATTTTTGACAAGGTCTCTACATATTCTAGCACTCTTTTGTATCCTTTGTCAATCCCTTTTGTTATAATCAAAAAATTTGAAAGTCTTTGTCAAACATTTTTCAAAGTGTACCCAAATCACATTGTCAAACTTGAAACCAATCTTTCTAGTTGTGTACATATTTCTAATATCAATCAACCCTCTTAGTTCTTAGCTCAACATCAAGGTAACAAGCCTTTTGATGCTAAAATCTATCAACTCTTTGTCACAAATCAAACTTTTGTTTCAATTATTTATCAATCCTTTTTGGAAAAACACACTTACATGAACACAATACCTCTTTTGAAATTGGGACACTTACATTGATAGTATTACCTACAAGGATTTCATGGTTCTTATAAGATCTAAGAAAATGATATAAACACAAATAATCCTTTTGCAGAAGTGGATGAGATACCAAAACTCATAACCTTTGAACACAGTGAAACCTTAAGAACTCCTATCACACAAAGTACAACCCAAAACACACAAGCAACAAAACCTACATCTACTATAAACATGTCTCAATGTGTCATAATTGGGATAACACTGGCAACCATTCAAATGATGACAAAGATTCAATCAAAGAAGAGTCCCAAAAATGTCAAACAAGAAAATATTTAAAAAAACTTCTTGAATGAACATGCAATGCCCACTTATACATTTATGTCTTATTCAATATTTATGATCTTCATTTGACATCTACATGTATGGGTTGGTACATATATAGATCTATGTGTTAATGATTGTGTGTTGATACTTTTGTGTAAATGAATAAATTTAAGTTATTCAACATAAATAATTATTAAGCAATTTTAAAGTATCAATATCTCTTTATAATTTAAATATAATCATTAGATGAAATGATATTATGAAGGTAATTATATATTAAATTTTATCTATCATTATTAATAAAGTCATTATATTTGAAGTTATAATTTTGAAGATATTGAATACTAAGTATTAACAATTGATTTAATATTATAATTAATTAGAGTAAATGATTGCAGCTAATTATCAAAAGACACAATGTATCAAAGTTGCTGCCAAAAAGTTGAGAAGGAAAATAGATATGTATAGATGGTAATTGTAATAATGAATGATAGGAGAGAGCGAGATAAATAGTTATAAAGATTAAAATAGAAAATGTATTACAAAAAGTAAAAATGTAATTAAAATATTTTAGATTCAAATGTATAACTTTATACCAAGTTCTTGTCCTCAAAGTATTATTAAATGTAATGACAAATGATAAAAATAGACGAAAATTTAAAGATAAAATAAAAATAAATACAATTTTCCCAAATACTTTCTATTTAAAGTGAATATGTTTATATATATATACTTTTAAAAATCTAGTTCTAGATATTCTTCAAATAATATTAGATTGGTAAAAATATATATTAAAATTATTAATAATTTTCAATATTTTCCCTTTACATAATTTTAACATTTAATAAGTATGTTTGATAAATGAATTAGTTAACTATTTTTGTAACTCTAATAATGTAAATAAGATTGTACATATGACTTTATTTATGAGAATAAGACATATATAGCTAGTTTACAAAGTATTATATATTGGTTAAGTTGGAGTAAATTCAAACCCAAGACCTCATAAATAAGAGGCTCACAATTTACCATTGTGCTATAGGCTCTTACCTATTTAAGAGAAATACAATTAGTATATAAGAAAGATATCAAATATATTATCAGTGGAAAAGTATTTTTTGAAGTTATTTCTATTGGTTCATAAATGCACTATACAAGAAAAGGACAAACAATAATGAACATTTAAGTCTCCATAATAGTAATTTTTTCAAATTTTTGTTTCAAAAATTTAATTTTCTCCATGCCTCTTTTGGTTAGAGCCAATAAGAATTTAAATAAATAGCCTTTTATAAATTTTAAAAAAAATGAAAATTACAAACTATATAACATATTTTAGGACTTGAAATAATTCTAAAATTTAATTGGTTAGACTAATTGCATTTTGAAACTTAATGAATGCAATAGTTACTTGCCTTTGGCATGAACTAATAATAATATGGCCATCTTTGTCAACAATAAATTTATGGCTATAATTTGGTTGAAAGTCTATGATAACAATAATATCAAATTATGTAACAAAAATAATTTTACTAACGACGATAGTAATACGATAATGGAATACTACTAAGGTGTCATTATGACATGAAGATGGCAAGGTGAACTTCAAAGACATTAATCATAATATTGTTACTCATAATGATTGAAATAACATTAGAGAAATATTATTAAAGATTAGTCACTCTGTCAATATTAATCACATTGAATGACAACACTATTAATTTAACTCTTATATTGTTACATTATGATATATATATATATATATATATATATATATATATATATATATATATATATATATATATAAGGCTAAGAGTAATCATTCTTGAGACGCATATTTTCATTTAATCCTAAGGTTATTTTAATCACATATGAGATTTATGAAAATAGGCATCTTGAGAATGATTACTCTTGGTGTAAACATGAAAATAAATTTTAAATTTTTAAATTTTTGGTAAGATTAGTATCAAATTATTAATTATAGTTGTATAAAGTTACTATAAAATTATTCATCACCATTTTATTTTCTATGTCTATACACGGTGTTTAATTTGTATAACTTTAATTTTTTATTTTATTTTAAAGATATTGTTATGTAAAATGTTGCAGTTAGGAGTACAGGTATAGCTAGGGTTAGGGTTAGGGTTAGGGTTAGAGTTATAGGTAGGATTAGAGTTATATTTAGAGTTAGGGTTAGGTTTAGGGATAGGGATAGGGATAAGGTTAGAGTCAAGATTAAAGTTAGGGTTATAGTATAATTATATTAGAGTTAGAGTTAAGATTTTGATTAGAGCTAGGGTTAGGGTTAGGGATAATGTTAGTGTTAGAGTTAGGGTTAAGGTTAGGGTTAGGGTACAATTATTCACATGAAGTAATAAGTGAAAATTGAAAGATGTGAATTAACTATACAGAGCATTATATTTAGGGTTAGGGATATGGATATGGTTAGGATTAGTGTTAGAGTTAGGGCTATATTTAGGGTTAGGGTTAGGGTTAATGTGAGGGGTATATTTAGAGTTAGGGTTAACTTTGGGGCTAGAGTTAACATTAGGGCTAGGGTTAGAGTTAGAGTTAACATTAGTGTTAGAATTAGGGGTAAGGTTAGGGTTAGGGTTAGGAGTAAAGTTATGGTTAGGGTTAGAGTTAAGGTTAGAGGTTCAACAAGGAGTAGGGTTAAGGTTAGGGTTAGGGTTAAGTTAGGGTTAGGGTTAGCATTGGGGTTAAGGCTAGGGACAGGGTTAAAATCATGGTTAAGGTTAGGGTTAGGGTTAGGGTTGGGGTTAAGACTAGGGATAGGATTAGAATCATGGTTAAGGTTAGGGTTAGGATACAATTATTGATGTAGGAGCATCTTGGGTGTAAGAGCAATCTTGCATCACCAAAAAATATTTTATTTTCAATCTTTTCCATTTTAATAAGGACTAGTAGACAGGGTGGTTACTATTTATGGGAACTTGCTATTTTTAGTAAGTTTGACATATGAGCTCAGAATGTTCTCATTTTCTACAAGAAGGTTCATTTTAGAGTTGTAAGCCTACCATAAGAATCTAATTGCTCAATCATAAGTAGCAGAGAAGTTATTGCGGATTTTTGGTAGAAAAATTTGTAGAAAAATCTTTAGACTCACCATTAGATGCCTTAGAGTGCTCGGATGAGGTCCAAAAACTTGACAGAAGGTGCTAGCATAGCTCCAAGCCTATATATCAAGAGATGGCATTTCTAAAAAGTTGTTATAATAGCCAATCAGAGCAATGGTTTGTGAGTTATGGCCTTTCAAAGTTGGGCTACCTAAAATATCTAAAATAATTGTCAAAGATGTATTTGGTTGACACTATATGTATTGTTAGGGTCTGTAGGCCCTAGGTATTAAGTTTCAATGTCTAGAACCTTCATGGGCGACATAAAATTTCTTATTTAAGAAAGGCCCAAATATTGCCTAGAATAGCTCTTGGTGGTAGTTCGTAGCTTGTCTTGCAAACTATTGTAATGAAAGCACCCATGTGGGTTAGCATATTGTACTTGTGAATTATATAATTTTGCATTTGTGGCACAAATAAGAAGTCCATATTTTGTTCTCACATTTGCTTTTTTTTCTTTGTTTTCTATTATGATTTATGGTATTAAAGGGAGCACCCTTCATCAAGTGGTATTAGAGCTAGAGTTCTTGAGTGTGTGGATAGATTGCCAATTGTGAGGTAGTTCGAACCAAGACCATGGTTTGGGTTGATCATGTTTTTAGTTTATGGTGACTAATCAAGAAAGTACTATACATCATAAATTATTCATTATAACCCTAAAGCGGTTTAATACTTGTATAAAGAGGGCTTAGGGTTAGGGATTATTTGATAAGGTGATGTGAAATTGGTTCTTGTCATAGTATTGAGCTGTAAGGGATTACAAATTATAATCAAGTTGTAATCACTGGATCATAAAAATATTGGAGTTGCTATTTGGTGGACATAGCTCAGGGTTTGGGTGAACCACATTAAATCTTGGTGTCTTGTGTTCTTTTCTATGTGATTTATTATTTTCTAATATTTGCATGTAATTGTTATTTCTGTCCATGGTTTAATCCTAACACATGTAGATAGATCACCAATTTTGAGGCAGTTTGGACTAGGGTTTCAGTAGAAGCACAAAAATGCCTCCATGAAGAGAGCATGGCGGAAGAGCTATAGGTGTTACACCTAAGGCTTTCTAAGCCCTCCAAAAAAAAATGCAAGCATTGGAAGAACAAATGTGCAGAGGAATAAATCTTCCTGTAAGAGATGAAATTGAGGATGAGGACAAAGTAGAAGAAAATGCTAAAGTAGAGGCAGTTCTAAACCCAGAGGAAGAAAGGCTTTTTAGGGTCATCTCCAAGATTGGAAAAAGACCTAAGTTTTAAGTTCCCACATTTTTGGGAAATCTTAACCCAGAGGAGCTGATCATTTGGATCAATGAATTGGAGGAGTACTTTGAGTATGAAGATATTGACGATCCTGATAGGGTCAAGTTTGGGAAGGTGAAACTGAAGGGACATGCAAAAATTTGGTGGTAGGAGGTTCAGTTGGAGCGAAATAGAAAGGGAAAGGAGAAAATCACCAAATGGGATCAGATGATAGCTAAACTGAAGTGACATTTCATTCCAATGGATTATGAGCTTGATTTGTTGAAGAAAATGCAAGGATTGAAGCAAGCGGGAAAATCTATTCAAGAGCATACCGAAGAGTTCTACAAAGTTCTCATTAGAACTAGCCATCTAGAAGATGATAAGGAAAAAATCACCCATTGTCTTAATGGGTTAAGGTCAAGCATTCAGGATGAGCTGAGTTTTGTTTGAATGAACCGTATGCAGGAGGCATACTAGTTCTTGCTAAGAGTTGAGGAGAAACTGAGTAAGAAATTTGACAACAAGAATAGTGGAAGAGGTCCCAGTGGAAGATTTGGCAAATGATCTTATGGTGGCCATAATGATGATTAGAAGAACAAGGATGAGGCTAGAAGTAGCAGTTAGAACAGAGGGGAAAAAATTTCAGTCATTTCTATAATCAAACCAATAAAGATCAGAGAGGAAGAGGAAGAGGGCAAGGATCTGGAAGAGAAGGCTTCCATGGAAAATGTTTTCACTATATAGAAGAAGGGCATAGAGTATTTAAATGTTCCCAGTGCCCAGGAAGGACATATTGAAGAACAAAAGGCCAAGCTAGAGTTGCACATGTTGATGAAGATGCTAGATCATCACATGTTGAAGATGCTGAAAGAGGAGAAGTTTTAGTTAACAGAAGAGTCCTGCTGAGTGGTGAGAATGAACCTGATCAAAGAAGGAGCTTATTTCACACAAGGTGTAAATGTGAAGATAAGTGTTGTGATGTGATCATTAATGGTGGAAGCACTAACAATCTAGTGTCATAAATGATGATCACTAAGTTGAAGCTGAAGAGACAAAAATACCTACATCCATACTGTATTGCTTGGGTGCAAGATGACCACAAGGTCATGGTCAATGAGCAATGCTCAATGAAGTTCAAGATTGGAAGCTACTAGAATGAGGTATTATGTGGTATCATACCTATGGACATATGTCATATGTTGTTAGGTAGGCCATGGCAATTTGATAGGCATGTTATACATGATGGGTGAGCAAATACCTACAATCTAACCAAGGATGGAGTGAAACATAAGTTGAAGCAATTGAAGGATAAAGAAGAAAAGGTATGTAGTGCTGCCAGAATATGTTTTTTTGATGGAAAAGAGTTTCTCAAAGGTATGAAGTGTGAGCATGTGTGTTTCTATAATTCCAAAAGATATTAAAGAAGAAGTAGAGGAGGTACCTGCAGAAGTTACATATATGTTGCGAGAGTTTTCTAATATTGTATTAGATAATGTACTTGATGGATTCCCTCCAATGAGGAAGATTAGTCACCAGATGGATTTGGTTCCAGGAGCCAATTTTCCAAACAAGGCAGTGCACAAAATGACACTAGCAGAAAGTGAAGAGTTGAACAAGCAAGTTCATGAGTTATTGCAGAAGGGGTTGATTCGAGAGAGTTTGATTCCATGTGCTATAACAATAGTATTAGCACCAAAGAAGAATGGAGAATGGAGGATGTGCATTGGTTCTCATGCTATCAACAAGATCACAATCAAGTATAGATTTCCATTGCCAAGGATGGATGATATTATGGACTATTTGAGTGGAGCTAATTATTTTACAAAGATAGATTTGAAGAGTGGAAAATTTGTATTAGAGAAGCTGATGAGTGGAAGACTACTTTCAAGAAAAAAGAAGGTTTCTATGAGTGGTTAGTCATGCCTTTTGGGCTAACCAATGCACGAAGCACTTACACGAGGCTCATGAATGAGGTATTGAAGGAGTTTCTGGATAAGTTTGTCATTGTTTACCTAGATGATATATTGATCTTTAGTAAGAAATTGAAGGAGCATTTGATTCATATTTGCAAGGTGTTTGATAAGTTGAGGGAAGAAAAGTTGCTGATAAACCTGAAGAAGTGTAGTTTTATAAAGGAGTTGGTGTACCTGGGACTTGTAGTCTCAACAAAAGGTCTGAAAATGGACCTCAAAAAAGTGAAGGCTATCCTCTAATGACCTACTCCAAGGAGTGTGACTTAGGTAAGATCTTTTCATGGATTGGCTAGTTTTTATAGAAAGTTCATAAGAGTTTTTAGCAGTATTTGTGGACCCTTGACTGAAATAATGAGAGGGGATAGGCAAGAGTTTAAGTGGATAGTAGGAGCAGATAATCATTTTAATCTATTGAAAGAAAAAGTTATTGAGCAACCTATTTGAGCACTTCTTGATTTTAACAAGGTGTTTCAAGTAGATTGTGATGCTAGTGGTACTGCAATAGGAATTGTTTTGAGCCAAGAAGGTAGACTTGTTGCTTATTTTAGTGATAATTTGAATGATGAAAAAAGAAAATATTCTGTTTATGATTAGGAATTTTATGCTATAGTTGAAGCATTAAAGAAGTGGAGACACTATCTTCTTCCTAAAGAGTTTGTTTAAATACTGATCATCAAGCTTTGCAATAATTGAATAGTCAAGGAAAATTAAACCAAAGACATTTGAAGTGAGTTAAGTTTTTACAGAGTTATACATTTTTTTTGAAATACAAGGTTGGGAATTCTAATAGATTTGTAGATGCTCTTAGTAGAAAACAAATTTTGTTGACAAAAATGTAGATAGAGGTGGTTGGGTTCAAGGAACTCAGTACTTTGTATCCAGATGATCCTGATTTTGGTGAAGCGTGAAAGGCTTGTACCGAATCTATTACGCTTGATAGGAAAAAGTGGTTAGATTTCATGATCTAGAATAGTATGTTGTTTAAAGGAAGCCAGTTGTGCATTCCTAGAAGTTTAATGAGAGACAATATCATCAAGGAGAAGCATAGTGGATGTAGTGCCTACCCTTGTTCACATCTTTTCTGGACATATTGTTGCTATTGTTATCAGACTATGATGGACTAGTTCTATGTTGATGGATTAGTGGTATTGTTTTGACACTATCAGACATTATGTTATAGATTCAGTGGTTGTGTGATGAGATCATTTAGACTTTACATTTCATGCATACATGATGATCATTATATTGTTTTCAGTTATTGTGGATGATTAGTTGATGGTTATCATCTCATGTATTTTATTATGGATACTTACTCCATACTTGCATGTGTATGGTGTGCATTTTTTCTTATTGTATGGCATTTATGATGTGGTTAAGGAAGGGAGTCATAGTCACCTGCTTAGTCGGGATCTACACGATGCACCACTTCCTACCATTGTCTATTTAGCTTAGCATTATATATTGTATGTACATGCATGGTTTTTTTGCAAGTTGCAGGTACCAGGTATTGACTTTCTTGAATTGCCAGGATGAGCGTACCCTATTATACTATATCAATTATAAGAGAAGGGAGATAAATTCTCAAGTCCAAATTCCAAACCATTAAGCTAATTGTCCTAGTGAGGTAGGACAAGTATCTGGATATTTTACCCACCGAGTGTGTTAGATGACATAATTCATGATTTTTAACCCTTTAGACTGATATTGTGTGATTTGCTTTATGATGGGTTTTCATATTTTATCTTGGAGGTCTATGGTGGATTTTCTATTAATTAAGTCTTAATTAATAGAATTAATTAATAAATTAATTATTTGAGAAAATTAATATATAATATCATGTTATTTGATATTTTGATTATAATTAATTAATGGGAATTAATTGAAGAAAAAGAAATAAATAAAAGGAAATTAGAAAATTAAAATTAATAATAATAAAATAATAATAATAATAAAGTAATAAATAAATAATAATAATAAAGGTTATAAGAATTAAAATGAAAGTTATAAATATTTAAATAGAAATTATATAAAAAGTGAATTGGAGTTATAAGCTTGTATGGGAGTTAACGCACTTTTCTATTTCTCAAGTGTCAACAACACGGGGGTTAGTGCATCAATTAAGCACATGGTGTCTACAACCCTATAGCTCATCTTGAAAGTTGGAAAAGACCCATGCTTAGTTGGTGACACCTTCCAGCTATTTCTAGAAGCATTCTAGATGTTTCCTGAAAGCTCTTTATATTCAGGCATTCCTAGAAGCTTAGACATAGCATTGGGAGTGCAATTGGAGCATTGGAAGACTTGAGAACTCTGAAGAAGGGAGGAGCTTGCTCTGCGGGTTTTCTGAGGAAGAGCGATTTAGCATCAGAATCTGGGTAGATTCTTGTGATTTTACTTATGCTATTTCCACATCATGCATTCCCTGTCTTCTTCGTGTCTTCCATATGTCTTCTGAGGAATTTCATATTTTATTGTGCATTCTCAATATGGGTAGATTAATTTGTTTGAGAATTTTATATGCATAGATCTGAAAAGAACACGAGGCTAGGGTTGAGATTCATAGTCAAACCCATTAGATTAATTATTGGAAATTTTGGAGATCAAAGGTCTATGGAGGAAATTCTGAAAATTGAAGTTTGTATTCATATATTGTCAATTTGCTTATACATACATACATACATACATACATACATACATATATATGTATATATGTTCATATACTGTGATATTTTTAATTTTGTATATATTTATATATATACATACATATATATATATATATATACATATACCTTTATATATAAATATATACATACATATGTATATATATAATATATATTTGTTAAAAAATCGGATAACATACCCGTGGGCGAAAACGTTTTAAGAAACGTTTTAAACCAAATCGCAAATGGGAATTGCGTAAGCGATTTTAAAGAAAATTATAAACATTTTATACATTGAGTTGGGGGGGACGAGACCTGCACCCCCACTGCGGTCGTAGTGTACCACCGTTGCAGGTACTGCAACCGCAAGCTCCTGCGTACCGGCAGTTATGTTATATAAATATGTGTTTTAAAAAAAATGTTTGCCATATTTGATTTTAATTGTTATTAAATTTTTTGGCATTAATCGAATTTGTTAATTCGATTTTGTTTAGTGGTAAAATAATTTATATATTCATATATGTATTTATATGTATGTATATACATACATACATACATACATACATACATATAAGTATGTATATAATATGTAAATGTGATTATTAAATAATTTGTTTTAAAATTGTATAATTGATAATTGATTTATATCAAGGGCTCATGGTTTAAATTAATTATTTTATTAAATATATTAAATTTGATTGTTAAATTGGTGGGGGACGTTTGGATTAAAATTATAATTGAAGAATGGATTTGTATTCATTCAAAACGTATAAATGTTCCTCCAAATTCTTTCTCTAAACTTGGAAACGTAAACCAAGACTTTTGCATTTAAATTGAAATTATAAATTTAGCAAAACCAAAACATGTGTTTGCATTGTGTATTCTTTATGCTATTGTTTTGGGTTTTGGGTTGACTAGTGTTGACCAGTTATAGGACGTCTAACAGAGGCTTGGGAGTTATGTGATTGTGATGTCATGATGATGTTTTAATCTCGATCTTTATAAACCCAACCATGGTTATGTGATGGAATGCTCTATGTATTGGATGTGATTACTGATTGTTATAGTTGAGATTCTTATGTATGAGACACTTGACTTAACCATTATTTTTGGTCATCGATCAGTTGTCCTTGGTTATTTTCTAATCGCCATGATGGGACTGAAATGTGGATTTATTCTTGATGATGTCATGTTGTGACATGTTTGACTCAACCATTTTTGGAGTCTTCCATCAGTATGATTGAGATATATTTTGGTTATTGAGAACCATTGGATACTTTGATTATCAGTGATACTTTAGTTGCCAATAGAGAGTTTTTGTGATCATGATTTTCTATGGATGTTTGCTCATGGAGATTTGATACTTTTATGCATATTTGATGATTTTATTATGGATTATCTTTTGTGATTTTGAGATTTATGATTCCATGAGCTTAGGGTAGGATATCTGCATGTAGTGACGGGAAGTCGCTTGCAATGGGGGCCGGGGCCCTAAGAGGCTGCCACGGTAACTCATTGTAAGTTGGATTAATAAGTGATAACATTCACACCTAATACTAACTAAATGAACCTAAAAAGATAAGTGTTTTGTTCTCGCCCATGCCTTGAGTGCTTGTACAAGCTAGGATGGGAGTAGTGAGAATGCATGGTTGTGACCTTGCATTCCGTAGTATGCCTCGTCAGTATGAGAGGATACTAGTGGCCACATGAGATCAGTATGGACCTGTGGAGTTTAGCTAACTACTAGGGTAACTTGTATGTGATAAATGTGATGACACTTTTCTGCTTGCATAGTAAGTTCCTACATGTCATTGTGTGCCTCTGGGATTAGATGTCGGATTTTGTGTTTGGAACCTTTGAGTTAGTATACTTTTAGGATTCCTAGACTTATAGAGATTTGTGCTATGTGTTTTGTTAGCCCATTTGGGACTTGAGATTATCTCCTCAGCACGGTGGGAGTGGACCACTTAGGTACTACGCAGTCAGGTGGTAGTGTATTTTCCACTCTTATCATTTGAGATTCATTGAGACATCCTGGCTGATGTGTCCTTCGTGATGGTGGATATGTATCCTTTTCATTGATGATTAGTATATGTTAGATGATGTTATCTTATGCTTCTATTTTCATGTTAGATTACTTTCTGCATATGATGTTGTATATATTAGGAGTGACATTCCTACTATGTTAGTACCGATGATCTCTTCGATGATTTGGAATGTTACGCACAGAGGGATGGATAGGATCCACGATGGTCTAATGATGCTATTAACGGTTGGGAGGAACCGTGCACTTAGTTTATTATGTTGATCTTTATGATGGATGTATTTGTCTTCTATGATGATGTATCATGTATATCATGTGATTATCTTTACTTTGATGTATCATGGATTAGAATAGGATGATGTACCTTATTCTATGTATGTATATTCTTTTGAGCTTGTCATACCTTGTGACATGTACAGTGGATGATTGAGTATCTGAAATGTAATGTATAAACATTGGACTTATCATTATTATTTCAAGTGGATGTTGTACTAGATGGATTTATGTATGTTAGATGTTTCTAGATATAATCCAACGTTAAGGGATCTTAAAGAATGTAATCTGCTATGTATGTTATGTTTACTATCAGATGGACATTACTATTGCTTCCATTATTGTGCAGAAGTTATATGTGGTGTTTACTTTTTAAAAAAAAAAAAATGCTACCAAACTTCGTGAGAATTTTAGGTTAATTCTTTGGATCCCTTGGCGGGGCATTACAGTGGAGGATTAGTTGGACATTTTGGTAGAGATAAAACCATAGCTTTGGTTGCTAAGAATTATTATTGGCCATAGTTGCAGAAAGATGTGAAGAAGTATGTACAAAGTTGTAGAGTATGTTAGATGGTGAAAGGATTGAAGTAGAATACATGGTTGTATCAGCCATTACCTGTACTAGAGATGCTGTGGGAGGATGTCAACATAGATTTTGTTCTTGGATTACTGAGGACATAGCATGGGAATGGTTCTATTTTTGTGGTGGTTGATGAGTTTTTAAAGATGGCACATTTTATTCCTTGCTAGAAGACTAGTGATGATGTTCATGTAGCAGAGTTATTTTTCAATGAAGTGGTGAGACTACATGGTCTGCCAAAGAGTATAGTTTCAGATTGAGATACCAAATTTGTTGGGTATTTTTGGTCTACATTGGGGAAGAAGTTGAAGATAGATTTGAAGTTTAGTTCATCACATCATCCATAGATTGATGGATAGACAGAAGTTGTGAATTGTAGTTTGGGAAACTTGCTAAGATGTTTGGTTGGAGACAAGCCAAAAGGATGGGATATGATTTTACCACAAGTGGAATTTGCATATAATAATTTTTCCAATAGGAGTACTGGTAAATCACCATTCGAGATTGTTTATGGGAGTAGTCCTAGAAATTCTTCTAAATTGAGGTAGTTGGAAAAATGAGAGATACGTAGTGTTGAAGTAGAAGAATTTGTTGAACATTTGAAGAACATCCATGAGGAGGTGAGGAAGCACATTATAAAGATGAATACACAGTATAAGGATAAGGAAAACATGAAAAGGTTTGCATTATGGTTAAGGTTTTGAGTATGGTTAGGTCGAGGGTTATAATTATGGGTAGGTTAGGTTTTTTATTAAAAATATAATTAGGGTTGGGTTTATAATTGTAATCAAGAAGAGTGTTTAGATAGAGTTCTTTGGGTTAAAGCTTGGATAAAGTTTATAATTAGGGTTTAGGTTTGAGGTTTGAGGTTATGGTGTGCTATTGGTTTATGTCATGGTCATTGTTAGAGTGAGATTTTGGGTTAATAATATAGATAGATTTAGGGTTTTGGTATGGCTAGGGTAAGGGTTAGGGTTAAGATTAATATTTAGGGTCAAGGTTGGGGTTTACATCATGATTAAGGTTTTTGATTAGTCCCTATTTGGTTTTAGGAATTGGGTGGGAATAGGAAAATCTAAATACTAAAATTCGCCACTCTGATGTTTGTTTGCAAAATACAAAATTAAAATTAGCATTCATCTATCCTGATTTGACCCCAAAATGAGCATAGCAGTATTCCTAAAAAAAGGTTGAATAAGAATAACTTATTCTTATTCCAATTTTTAATAAACCTAATTTGATGGGTTGTCGGGTTCAGGACTTTGCTGCTTGATTGCATTTTGCTGCTCGAATGCATTTTTGGACTATTTCCTCCATTCATCATAAGATATAAACTAGGTCAATATTATTTAAAGTTTAATATGTGGTTTTTTTAGAATGAAAAAAAAAAACTAATATAAACTTTCATAAAATTATCTTTACAAATCAATCTTGTGTCTAGTCTTATAATTAAAACTATGTTGAAAGATCATTTAAATATCATATAAATGACCTCAACTTATTTGTATTTTATATTTTCTTTAATTTATTAAAAAATAAAATGATCTTAGTTTTTATCTTATACTCAAATTGATACTTATGTTTAACGTTTACATTTTTAGCAAATGCTATAAAATATTTATAATTTAAAAATATTAACTTTTTATTTTTTAATAGTAAACACAAATGTTTAAAAATCTCACTTAGAATTTAAGTAGTTGAATATGATTTTAAAACAATTTCATTTAATTTAGAATTAAAATTAAAATTTAAAATTTCAAAGGTTGTGGTATACCTTAAATCAATGATAAAGTCAATTTAAAAAATGAAATACAGGCTACTTAATAATTTGGCCTTTAAAAAATTAATAAAAAGTCAATTTTTATAAATAATTCTTTTTGTTTATTTAAAATATTACCAAACTAGAAAAATAAAAATTTATTAAAATGAATTTTTTTTTATTCCAATTTGTATTTCAATTATTGCAACCAAATGCATAATATGCATCTTTTGACTTCTCTTCCAGGTCGACCAAACAAGTCCAAATGATATTCCAAAAATTATTTTAAGAATGCATGAATAAAAAAAGAGAGCTTATTCTAGCATAGATGAATTGAGTATTCAACAATTCTTGCAACCAAACAGGCCCTTAGTGGTGTAGCTAGGTTTAGAATCAGTCTTAGATCAGAGAAATGCTTAGTGCTAGGGTTAGGGTTTAGGTTATGATTAGGATTATAGTTACATTCACTAGTAAATTTGGACCTATTTTTCGATGAGTGTTGGTCAATATTTCAATAGACAATGGTTGAAAAATAATCACTATAATTTTGTTAAATTTTTTGACATAATCTAGGGCATAAAAAATGATCCCTATCTCTTTCATGGGGCAGCATTAGACCACTACTAGGAAATGTCGAAACTTTGACAATTACAAAACTTCAACAATAACGACATTGTTGTCGATGATAGTTCTCATCTAAAATTTGATGTTTGGGAAATTGTTATTGAGAAGCTTGCCATGCCCTCAATGATAGGCCTCATCGAAATATCAACAATTAGGATATTGTTATCGATGAGCTTGTCATGCCATTAATGATAGACATCATCAAAATATTGACTAATAGTCATCAAAATTTTGACAACAACCATAGTTTTAAAAAAAATCAATGAGAAACTTTCAAGGAAAGACTTCTTCTGGTGCCTCTCTCCGAGGACATTCTTATCAAAGTTCACCACAAACCCTAATTTCTTGAGCCTTCATGATAAAGCATGCTTTGGAAACGTCTTCCAACTTGGCCCTTGTTAAGCCTCATGTGACCATTCCCACAAGGGGAAGACCTTGGAAACTATTGGAGTTGCCAACACACCCCCAATACCTTGAAGGCTTCATTCCATGAAGAGAGAGAGATCTAATGGAATTCATGAAGTGGGATATTGAGCTGGAAGTTAAGGGGTTGAATCAAGATACAATACATTTACCACATAAGTTAGCCTGGGTTGATTTCATGGTTTGTGTCAATGCATTATTTTTTTTTCTGAATGCAGCTAGATACGCACTAGTTGATAACTGAACAATTTGATATATTATTTTTTAATAGTTCCTGATTCTACAATGGTGTGGAATTGGCCAATGCTTTGATTTTTCATAATCCAGGCATTCTTCACTTTTATGTTTCCTCAAATTTTTAGTTGTATGAATAGAGAATCCTTCATTTTCTTAGCAAAATGAAAATAATACACCCTTTAATTGCACTTGATAAATTATACAAAATGGAACTTCATTGTTAGTAAGCAAGTACCTATTCACCTAGTGATTTTTAAAAAATCCTACACATATTGCAAGCTAATTTATTTTACCAAAGAAAACTAAGATTTCTATGAAAGAGTAAGTGAAAAAAACATTCTGAGAAGCAACACATGACTTGCCACACATTCTTTGATATATCAATTAAAGATAGGATTACATGCAATAATGGTGCTTTCAACATTTTTATGGGGCGAGTGATCGATCCCTATCATTTTACAAAAGTGATCCAACCATGTTGGAGACTTCAAAGTTGGAGCATCCCCATCTACAAAAATGACAATAATGCCTGTGAGAGACAATAATGACATGATACAAAAATGAGTTATAACTAAAATGCTTTTAACAGGGAAATTAAAACCACTAATGTTTTAACCAAATCATAAATTGAAAAAAAGGGTTGTTCGTGTAGTAAGAAACATCAAGTATCAATATAGTCAAACTTGAGCACTTTAGCTTAAGTCTATCAATTTTGTTGCTCAGTACCCTACAACCAAATATAGTGAAATCATGATCAATCAGCGTTATAACAACACATTTGAGAAGATTAAGATCAACTAGTTACCAATATGGTTGCAATTAGCAGAGATCAATTTTAGTGAATGAAGGCATGACACATTTCAACAAAGAAAGCAAAACATTACTTTTAATAACATCAAAATGTAGAATGTAGCAATAGTAAAAAAAAGAAACTTAGTGATAGAACTACAATGTAAATAGTGAAGAATCATTGTCTATAGCCACTTAAGCATCCATATGTCTTTGGTTTCTCTCCCTCGTATCCAAAATAAGATTCAACCACTCTGAATTGAGAATACACATGCAACAACGTTCCATATGCATGAACAATAGGCAGAGCTAAAAAAATACAACACATTTACATTAATGACCTGTGTAAAAAATGCAAACATGTTGCATTTTTCAGCTCCACCATATGTCCTATGCATATCAATTGAGATTTAATATTGAACTAGGGCCTCCTTTTGCACTGCCTAAAACCAAGATAGATGAAAAAATTAATCCAAAATACATATTTAATCTAAAATATAGATTTATGGAACAAGTGATATGTAATAATGACCCAAATCATAAAACTATTGGCCTGAGTTGTATATATAAGCCGTCATGGTCAAACCGGTCAAGGGGCTAAGGTAGAATTTGGTGTTCTTAGGTGTTGGGAATATTTTCAAGTCATATTACACCTATTGTATGGGGTCTAAAATGGTTTGGGTGTAATAAGTTGCAAAATGCAAAAAGTTTTTAATGTTGTTTGACAACATTGTCAATATCTAAATGCAATCCCCTTAAAAGTCTCATCAAATACATCTCTCATTGGATAGATGGTTCAAATTTTGATTGATTGAGAGGGTATTGATATATTTACAATAAAATAGGTCAAATTCAAGGACATATATATGAAGGGTTGGTGCAAGGAATTCTGAGGAACACTAGGGTCACAAGGTGATCCAAAAAGCATGAAAATTGATAAGGACTTTAAGGTCATAAAACAAAGTAACCATGGCCATTAGAGCCATTTAAATGAAGTTTGAATAAAAAATGTGTCAAAATGTTAAAGGTTACCAATATGGGCAGATAGGCCTAACAAGGGCTAATAGATGGGTTCAAGGATAGCTTTAGAGTTTAGTTGATGTTTGAGTCTAAAGGGGTAATAAGAAGCTATTTGATGTAATAGAATAAGAAATACATGTTAAAGTTGCAAAAATGGCGTAAGTTGTCAAATTCACAACATAAGGGATGACAATTAATAAATTGTTATGTGATTGGTAATTAGGTGTGATTAGAGATTGATGGAAAACCAATATGTAGAGCATGGTGGTTGGACAAAGTTGTTTGTGATAGGCTCTAACCATTAATAGGTCTTAATAGAGTCATTAAGTGATTGGATGATTAGGTAAGGGACTCGATGTTAGTTCAAGCAGTTTAGTGGTTTAAGAGGATATGTTTGGTGTGAGAAGTTGTATCTCACTAGAATAATTGAATAATATGTCCTTGTACATGGGAAAAATGTGTTGAACAAATATGCTTTGCATCATGGTGGTATTAGAGCAAGGGATTAGATCCTTGCAAGTTGGTGAAGGTTAAGAGGAAGTCTAAGAAAGACAAGATGGGTTTGATAAAATTAGAAGCAAATATGCTTGAAGAATACAAAGCATTGAAGGGAACAATGAGTAATGGAAAGAAGAAAAGAGACCAAGAAAAGAAGAGGAAAAAATTGTGAGAGGAAAAGAGGTAGAGCTATACTACTGATAAAGAGATAGATAATGAGGCTTGATGCCATAGAGAGGAAGATGGGGTTGAAGAAGCAAAAGGATGAAGAGCTTGAAAATGATCTAGTTCAAGATGTTTAAGTAGTGATGGATGGTGAAGAAGATGAACCTAGTGCTAAAGAGGTTCAAGGTGTTGAAGCATATGTGGAAGAAAAAGGTGCTATTGAGGACAACAAGGAAGCAAGTCCTATAGGGCTTGAGGATGGATAGTTAGTGGTGTTTGGGATGATGATGAGTCCTTTGAGTGAGGAGAAGGGTATGAAGGCTAATGATGTAACCTTTATGGTGAATGAATAATTAGAATGCCAAAAGGAATGGCATGAGGGAAGAAATGATCTCAGTGAAAAGGATGCAATGGTGTTGGTGATGGGTCATGAGAAGATCATGGAGGTTGCTTATGATCCAAGAATGAAGATTAGATATATTGTTGTTACCAAGATAGAAGAGTGTCTTTGGGTGGCATAATTTGCGAGTTTATAGATGTATGCAGCTAGGATGATGAAAATCAAGATATTTGACTAGATGAAGAGTAGTGAGCAGGATGGAGTGTTCATAATGCCAAGGAAGAATCTTCCTAATCCATCTTCCCCCTAAAATGCCTTTGCATGTGTACAATATCACAATAGAATATTATCTTCAGGCAATGAGATTGGCTATTTTTATAAAGTTGAGAAAAGTGTATTAGGTGGAGTTTGGTGATTATCAAAGGAGTTAATTAGACACATCTACATCAACATGGAAGAAACAAAAGTCTCCTATTATTCTATGAAGTTTAATGAGATGAACCCTCACATTGGATGGAAATGGATTTTAAGTTGTTTTGAGTCCTTGTATAGAAATGAAATTATCACACTGTCTTGACCATGATAGTGAAAACCATAGTAATATATTGATTCATTAAAGGTCAAATATGTATGGTTGGGAAAGAAAAACTATGATTGACCTTGAAGTGCATTGAAGTTATTTATTTGGTTTGAAGTGTGAATTAGGAAGGTTTGGATCCTTTCATGCATCACTGTTATGCCACAGTCACAATATGACATTCAAATCAGATTGTGATGGAAATGGTAAAGCTTCCATTGGAAGTTTGTTGATAAATCCTTTGTAATAAACACATGAGTTTGATCCATCTAACCCTATTTAAAAGGTGTTATGATGATTTAGTGAAGGTTTATTCAAGTGTCAAGTTGGTAAGACATTTTGGAAGAATTGATGGGACCATATATTGGTGTTTAGTTTTGATAGGTTTAGTTTGAGCTTCACTTGGTTTTGAAAATCCTTTCTTATTCTCTACTTAACAAGGCCAACCATGTGAAAGTGGAAGCTCATTTGGCCTCTCCCACCTATAATCACTCTAAATTCCCTATTCACAACTAAGTAAATATTTCATTCATTCATTCATTTTAGAAGTATATCATTAAATCATTATAATCACATTATATTCATTAACATGACATACAACTAATTAATACTTATAAACATTCATCAATAATTCATGAACACATCAATCATTATATTCACATAACATTCATTAACACAACATATAATTCATTAATATGTATAAACATTCATCAATAATTCATGAACATGTCAATCATTATAATCACATAACAATATTCAATAACATGACATAAAATTCATTAATAATCAACATTCATTAAAAAATCATTAACATGTTCATCATCAAACAAGGTTTTTAACATTCATTTTTTCTTTTCTTTTTTCTTTTGTTGAAGATAAAAGCTAATAGGAACATCGTGACTATCTTCGACATTCTCTTGTGGCCCTTGTGGTTCTGTTCTTATGACATGAGATTTCCTCTTCTTTTTTTGAGGACAAGGCTAATGCGCCCCTGTAATAAGAAATAAATGGGTTTAATTTTAAACATTTTAAAAAATGTTATAAGTATTTTATTAATCTAAAGAATAGAACATGGATTTTTATTTACTTGATAGTGCCACAACATCTACTATCACATTTTGTTCAACCCCAACCTCAACATGCTCAACACTAAAATCACGCTATGCATACTAAAAAATTATCATATAAAGGTTACACCAATTGAAATTTCAAATGTTAAATTTTATTAATAATTACATAATTAATTTTAATAGAAATTGAATATGTTCTTGTATTATTGTGATGCACATCAAGGCCTTCATCATGTGTAGGATCTGTGCCTTTGTCATCATGAGTAGGATCGGTGCCTAGAGTAGAAGGCTGCAGTGAAATGTCATGCACATTTTTATCATTGATCAAAATTAACATCAAATAGATTATTTCTCATGAAGTCCTTAATTTCTATTATTATTCATTAGGCCTATTTACGTATGTGTGAACCGGTGCACTAGAATCTTTTACATCTCTTTGGCCATTGGGATCTATGTGGTGGTAGACAACCACTTCTTTATAGCCTTGCTTGAAGCCAATTTATTTGTCCTCTTCCATGGGATCTAGATAAAAATTGTCGTCCTATATTTTTTACATAATATCATCAATATCGAATGTATTTCTTATTTGTAATTTTATATAAAAAATTTGATATGAAATTTCTTTTGCTACTAGTCACAAGTTGTGAGTAAATTTTCATATATCCATCAGAGCTGAGATGGTGTCGACCAACCTTCTCTTTCCTAGCTTGTGTAGCCTTTGATGTGTCCTAGAACCTATATATGTAAACTTTCAAATATGTTAGAAATGTGTTAGATTATATAAATATAAAGATCACTAATTTGTGCATAATTATATTAATACTACCACATACCTATTTTTTCTGGGTGGTGGGTTAATTCCTTTATCTCTTAGTATTAGTTGTTTTGCATCTTCAATGATTTCATTCCACTCCAAATTTGGAACCATAGGAGGACCCTCATACTTTGGGTTGAGCTTTAGAGCCCTTTTGTATTGGTCTCTCACAATCTTTAGATGTTTGCAAGCTTTTTTAAGAATTTGGACTATGTTCAAAATATTTTGGCCAAAGAGCTCCTCCATAGTTTCTATGAGTTGATCTTTTAATTCAGGGCCTTACTCATTCCATCTTTTACCAAAAAACAAAATTGTTAGATAAAAAAATTATTTTAAGCTATGTACCTCGAATATATTACAACAAATGGATGCATGCAAAAATGTGGCAACCAATTATATGATGCTATGTACCTTTTACGTAATGTGGGCTCAAATATTTCTAATGTTAAATCATAAAAAGTTTCATAAAAAAGATCATTTCCTTCAAAATCATCATGAGATCATTAGTCAAAAATGAGTTATGAATAAGCAAACTACAATTATAATCTAAATAATTATAATTTTAAAGTGCTTGAAAGATTAGGCAATTTGAAGGGAATCATATCTTTCTCAGCCATCAACAATGATGCCTCCAATGATCCAAAAGAAGTAACATGGCCTACTCCAAGAAAGGCTAGTAAATTATCACTAGTACTGGTATTTGTTCTATCATCATGAGAATGTGTACATATCCCTACACAAATTTAATCAATGTCATACTTGATCAAATGAACAAGAAAGTACAAATCAAATCATATTTAACACATAATAAAAGGTAGAATATCAAGGATTTACCAACTCTAGTTGTAGTAGGTGTGGATGTTTCCATGCTCCTTGTTGCTGATCCTGTAGTAAGCAATCTTGGAGTGTTGACCAACCTCATAGAAGGAGGTGTATGCATGTCATGAACACCTGAAAAAAATCATATATATATAATGTATTGTCTTTTTAAAATATAGATTGCAAAAACATGACAACAGTAATATAAAACTGTCAATAGTAATCATGAAGAAAATAATGTCCCTTCTGATTATTGAAAATTGAAATCACGTACTTGTAGGAGCTATATGGGTATTCTTGTTAGGTGGAATAACTAAGTAAGGTCTCAAAATTTTCTGGAACAAAACATACATATTTTGGTTCATAATCCATAAATTAATATAAAACATAAATCTTTATTGAATTATTGTCCTAAAAAAAGATTCATTGGAGCATACTTCCAAAAAATGTGCTCTTCGATACAATTCATTTCTTGTGGCCTCTTCCTCTTATGTTAGATTTGGATCCATCACAAGTCCAAGAGTTTGTAGATTTATGCTCTTGAGGATTTTTTTGCACATGCTTATATGGTCACTGGTATATGTGATGCAATCATCACATAATATTGTGGCTACCATATCAGCAACTACTTGCTCTTGTGTAATATGTTCTTTTCCCTTTCTCTAAGAATCGAATTGTGTCAAAAAAAATTCAATAAAACAATTTTAAAAAGTCCAAAACCTTAACAAAAATAACATGATAATATGGCATTTTGTACAATTATAATTGCACAAAGTTTTATACAAAAGGTTTACCTACACTGGAGAAGGAGTGGGAGCAACATCCCTGACTCTGTCATCTAATGGATTGACCATGTCACCCTGTGACATAGAACATATATATAAAAACATCAACATAATGAAAGGAATAGTTGACTTAGAAAAAAAACTTATTAATTAAATGGTATATTGTATATTGGAGTTCTAATTAGAAGTAATTAGTTTAAATATTACATATATAGTATTAGAAGTGTAAGAATTTGGTATAGCTCTGATACCATGTAAGAATTTTCTTTAGAGAAAAATTCACCCAAGACCAAGGAACTCAAGCAAAAGCACAATAGTAGACCAAAACAGTATGATCAGAATTACACTATGCTATTCCATTCAATGTAATTGATTGATTGATGCAATAGTACACTAGAGGTGCTTGTATATAAAGGCCTCTAAGATGCATCTAGAATGTCTAGGAGTTAGCCATATGATAAGGCTCACAACTAAGCACATGTCCACCAAGAGTGGATTATCCTCCATTAAGCACAAGAATAAGTGCAATGATGAGAGGATAAGCCTACAAAGGTGAAGCATGCAAAATTATGTTGTAGACACCATGTGCTAAAGTAAGAGTGTGAATAACTATGTTGTGTACATGACAACTTAGTTAATTATGCAAACTGTACTGTTGTAGACACCATGTGCTAAATTAGAGTTGCTTACTCCAGTGTTGTCAACATGACAACTCATAAGAGTACACAAACTCCTAAGTGTCTCACCTAAGAAATAATAAAATAATGCATTAACCTAAGTAGACTTAAGTAAAGCATAATAAGAAAATACTTATTTACACCAACACCAACACCCCCCTTAAGTAAATAGTTATTTACTTAATAAGTAAATACTTATTTACACCAACACCCCCCTTAAGTGCAACTTAGGGGAATGCACTTAATCTTACAAAAGCTAGGATGAAATGCAAGATGGGTCCCGACTACTAGGCCATGTTAGGTACCCATGTACAAAATGAAATGTAATCTCTCATAAAGTGGAGAAAGAGGTAAAACCTCATGGGAAAAACCCTTCCCCAAAATGAGAGATGAAAAAACTAGATGCATGGATGGATGGAATAATGAAGACCCCTCCATTATGACATACATCAAGTATATACAAAAGAGAAGTATGAGAAGAACATAATCTCACTAAGAGGAAAAAGTTAACCCCCCCCCATAAAAGAGAAGAAGAAGAGAGACAAGGTAGTCCCCCCCCCCCCCCCCCCCCCCCCCCTAAATGTAGAGTGTTGATCAATGATAGCTGCTCCAATGTAGAAGTTGATCCAATGCTATTGAATAATGTTCCTCTCCTTTGGAAGAAACAATGGAAGAGGTACAAATGAGATGTTTCCCTATGTGTAGAAAGAATCTTGATGAGGAATGGTGTCTTTGAAACCTTCTCAACTGTCCTTATGTTGATGCTGATGGTTGCTCCTTCTAATACTTTGGAAAAAGAACATGTGAAGATCAAGAAAGGATGGATGTAGAACATGCCCCAAAGAACCAACTATCTCCTCAAATGATAAAAAGACCTCCTGCAACTGCTGTACATAAGGATCCACAATCATATCAACCTATGAAGACTAATCATGTAGAGAATGGATAAGAGGGTCAGAGTGATCCCTCATAACAACTAAAGAAGGATTGTCATCATCAAAGAGAAGATGTATATCATCAATGATGTCTCCCAAATCTGCTATGTATGACTCCACAAAGAAACCCAAAATATCTACTATGTAGTCATCCACTGATGCTAGAGCTAGGAGACAAGGTGTACCTTACTATTTTGGACCTATCACTGTAGCTATGGATGAAGTATTTACCTCAACAAAGAGAAGATGAATATCATCGATGATGTCTCCCACATCTTCAATGTGAGACTCCATGAATAGACCTATAATATTTGAAAGGAAGTCATCCCATGAAGCTGAAGTAGGAAGACATAGTGTTTCCTACTACATTGAATTAGAAGCATCTATGGCTAGAACTAGATCAATAGTAGCAATAGGAGCATCAGGAGGTGTGATCTCATCTAGAGGTGAAGGAACCATAGCTGAAGTGACTAATAATAGAATGTTTTCTAGAAAAGGAGGAACTCATGGATCTCTATATGCTTCCCAAAGAGCCATCCAAACATCATGAAGAAAACTTGCCATACGAAGAGGAGCAAAAGATTCCTTACTCATGTTGTTATACATAAAGTGAATAAGAAGATGAAGATGATCTACCCAATTAGGATTAGGTGGCAATATCTTTGAGCAAAGATAAGGAAACACTTTCTAATGTTCTCTTAGATAATCAAACATCAAAGCACTCCATTTTTGATAGTTCCTCAGTGTCAACTTTAGTGTTAAACTAGTCTGGCATATGTGACAAGACTCCATAAGATCAATGTATGTATGCACCTGTATGATTTGACACTTTATAGGTAGTGCATTTACAATAGCCAATTTAGGGCCTATTTTTAAAAGTAGTATTTTAGTCCATAGAAGCCTATAATATAATTGTAGATCTAGAAAGTGGACAAAAAAAATTCACTTTCAAAAAAATTAGAACTTGATTTAGATTCCATATGAGCCCGTGCAGAGCATTTAAAGTTGCAAAAAATGGGATTTGTGAGTTGTAGAAAAATTTTAGGAACAAAGATCTCAAACCACTTGCACCAATGTGTAGATCACAAAATTCTACCCCAAAACAAAAAAATTGCCTTAAAAAAGGAGTTCGTATGAGGGAGATATTACTATTTGAAAATCACCTTTGTTATTATTTTTCTTGAATCACTGCTGTCATGCCTCCAAAAATCAAATGGCTCTAGATTTGGCCTCAGATGTCCGCTTTGGATGAAACAAAATCTAATTTAGAGTTTTTTTGACCTTTTGAATGTGATGCAAATATTTGATTTGCACCAGCAAGCCTCAATCGTCACCTGCAAAAATCTCTCCTACTGGCCTGATGGCCAAAAATTTCCTAAATAATAATGCAGATCCACAAAAAATTGTACAGATGCAGATGAAAAAAATGCAAATCTAAAAATTAAATGTACATCTCTAAACTGATCATATCAATTTCACAAATCAGGCCTTTGGGTTTTAAGTTTACAAAAAAAATGTTGCCTCAATTTTGACTATGGCCTAGCATAGGCAAATTTATAGTCAATTTTCACCAAATCGATGCTCTAGATGCAATGGTGAGGTTCACTTTGGCTCTAGACACTCCCAATATTTGTGGAATTTTTGAATTTGGGTTGAGGTGCTGAAGGAAGAATGGTCTCAAATGACTATGTGAAGAGAAATTACCCAAGCTCTAATACCATGTAAGAATTTAATATAACTCTGATACCATGTAAGAATTTTCCTTAGAGAAAAATTCACCTGAGCAAGGAACTTAAGCACAAGCACAATAGTAGACCAAAAGAGTGTGATCATAATAACAATATGATATTCCATTCAATGTAATTTATTGATTGATGTAATAGTACACTAGAGGTGCTTGTACATAAAGGCCTCTAAGATGCATCTAGAATGTCTAAGAGTTAGCCATATGATAAGGCTCACAACTAAGCACATGTCCACTGAGAGTGGATTATCCTCCATTAAGCACAAGAGTAAGTATAATGATGAGAGGATAAGCCTACAAAGGTGTAGCATGAAAAATTATGTTGTAGATACCATGCGCTAAAGTAAGAGTGCAAATAACTGTGTTGTTCACATGACAACTTAGTTAATTATGCAAGCTCTAGTGTTGTAGACACTATGTACTAAATTAGAGTTGCTTACTCCACATTGTCAACATGAAAACTCATAAGCGTACACAAATTCCTAAGTGTCTCACCAAAATAATGCATTAACCTAAGTAAACTTAAGTAAAGTGTAATAGGTAAATACTTATTTACACCAACAAAAAGTCCCATAATAGAAACATTCTATCTATCTATGTGATTCAAATTGCAATCTATTAGCAGCTCTTCCCCTAAACTTATTGATTTATCTCACATATAAAAACATAATTTCCCTCACACACCATGAAAATGCAATTGGGTTGCTTATTAGTTGACTTGGGATGTGTACTATTTATAAAACTTGCAATGTTCCTTGTTTCTTTTGGCCTTCCATCAATGTACACATCAAGAATTTTACTTTGATAATTTTCTTTCCATTGTAGATAATTTTCTAACAATGCATACCTATGCATACTTTTTTTTTATTGAACTATATGCATCTAATTATTATAATTGTAACAAGGTCCTACATACTCTATCAATTCAACAACTTTTTTATAACTGACCTTTATGCCCTCCATGGAAAATACTCCTAAACCATGTAATGATGATGGAGCTATGCAATATATTCTCTCGTTAACACAAAAATTATTATTAATTGAAGGTAATTCCTTGGGTACCCATTCTTTTCGAAGAAGCATCTACCTCAACGGAACCTTGATGTCACCCTTTGTCTCATCATCATAAGAACATGACCCCCCTTGAGCAAGGAAAAATTGCATGCATTTATTGAATTTTATTCTAATATTTTGACCTCTAGTTTGTCTCTCTTTTGTAGACCTACTACATGTCTCACTATCTTCTTCTATTCCTACATTTCCCTCACTCAAGGAAGAAAAATTTGATAGATAACTATTTGGTGGTACTTGTAGCCCATCAAATGAGAGATACACTTGAAAGAGTGAAATATTTTGCTATAAAATGAGGCTAATATTGATGAAGTTCACCTAAAGTTAATGTTGAACATAAAGAGAAAGCAAGCATGTAATAAAATTATACCTCTCGATCCATGTCACTGTGTACAATCCTCATCAAAGGGGTATAGTTTCCTACATATGTAAATCATTTGTCTTAAGTTAGTTACAAAATACATGATACTTATGTTGCAAATTACATAGAACATAACATGACAAATATGCATACATAGTAATCATTGTATACTTTTTAATTTGTTACCTCTACAAAAAACATATTAAAAGTAATCAACACCAAGAATTGACCATCATAACAAATATTTAAACCTAATCAACACCTAATACATTTATATTTATCATGTCATTGATCTTCTTCTTTATCCATCTCATCATCATCAACAATATCATTATCACCATCATCATCCAAATTGTTAGAATGACCATCGTCATCATCAAGATCATCAGAAGATCGTTAGACCATCATCACCATCACCATCACCATTAGCACTAGCACCAACACCAGAACCAGCACTAGCACCCTTAATGCTATTACCATCATCATGAACATCTGTGTCATCATCATCATCATCATCATCTCCTTCTTCATCTTTTCCATCATCATCATCTATTTCATCTTCCACTTCTTTGGTATCTTCTTCTTTAATCACATTATACTTTACCGGTCTCCCTCTTGGTTCATTTCTAATGACAAATGACCAACCCAATTTATGTGGAATGCCCAAGTAACACACTTGTTCACATTGGCTTGGAATAACATAAGGCTCATTTCCAACTAGCTCAAATGACCTTTTATTAATCATTATAAATCCATTATTATGTTTAATAAAAATTCTTTTAGGATCATTCCTATACCATTCAACAACAAATAGAATTAGTTTGAAGGAATTGAAGTTGCACTTAATTATATTGTCCAAAATTCGATAGTGTTTGTTTTTAGATTGTTGAGGACACATGTTATTTCCAGACAAAATATTGGTAACGTCAAAGATGCATTTATCCAAGAATCACAAGTTCTCTTAGTGTCGTCCACCTTTTTTATACAAAATTTATGACCATTGTAGCACACAACTTTGTGGTGCCTGATCTATTATTTTTCAAACATGTCAAAATTATGCATCCATCCATGAGTTGACATTAAACAAATAGGTCATGATGGATTAACTTATAGGTACTTTTCCACCACTTAAACTATTTTCTAGATAAATTACCATTGGCATAACATTAGGATCTCCATCACAATGAGCTTCTTTAACCAATGAAGCAACACCTTCCCAAGTTAATGAGTGACCATTTTGTTTAGATCATTCAATCCATATCATCATCCAATCAAGATTGTTTGAAATATTAAAATGAAGTGCATCCCACTCATGAGCAATTATATAAAATTAATAGATCAGTTAGAAAGAAATTACATTCATGATGGATAAAATTAATTAACTACAATAACATCTTATAATTACCTCTCACTTTTCTCAATCTACCTTTCACCATCAAGTACTCCCCTTCAAATCTATTAATGGAGTTGGGATCCCAAACGTGATCTACATGGATCTTTGATTCAAACTTGGAAAGTTATTCACTAATGTACACCATGTTCTAGTATACCATAGATACCTTGATCATGAAATCCTTAGGACATGATCTCTATCAAAATAAGCCCTACAAAAATTTCAAGTGCCTCTCAATCATCCACATTAACCTAGTTGGTACAAGTCCACACATTTCAATCTCCTCAATAGCTAGATGTATGAGGTAGTGTTCTTGTGCGTTGAAAAAATTTGAAAGTAGACACTTTTGCATCTCACACAAAAGATGAGGAATTTTTCTCTTCCATTGCTTAATGTCTTTTTTATCAATTTCTTTAGCTAAACACCACCTAGAAGATATTCATCACACAAAAAAATATTAACAAGACTCTACAAAAAATTATAGAAAAAGAAAATTAAGATGCAAAAATAATATCTATACAAAAAATCTAACAAATAACACTTCTAACCTCATGTATTTCCCAAGATCATATATAATGTGTTTGACACTCATGTTGTCAAATTTTTTTGAGAGAGATAGAGGCAGAACATACTACAGTAATAATAAAATGATATTTTCAATATATTATAAAATAAAACAATCAACAGTACATTATGTTTTACAAATTTATTGTAAATAGAGAAAAACATGACTTACATTGATAAAGGTATCCCAATCATGCATTTTCAACCCTGATTTAAAATCACCTTTCTTTGATATGAAACTGCTTATGTTTGTAGCAAATCCTATGAGATTTTTTTTTATGGCTTCAAATATGGCATTAGTTTGCTACTGCATTAATAACCAAGGAATGGCACTCATATTAATATGGTTTTCACTACTAATTGATTCAAGGAAACACTTCAATGCATGATTGGATTCATCAATGTCATTTACAAAATTTGGCCAATTTTTTTTTTCATGCCTTCTATCCAATATTTTTCATAGTGTCTCCATTACATTCTTTCCAATATGGATAGCATCAAACAAATCCATGACTGGGAGGTGCTTGTAGTACAACAACCTACTAAACTATCTAGGATAACTTTTAAGTCCTTTTGGAAGTTTCTCATCAATGCCTTGATGACCTTCATGAACATCAATTGAATCATTACTAAACAAAAGAAAATATCCAAATTTTAATTTCATACAAAAACCTACATTAGATGGAATGACATTACCTCAATGATTCATTCTATTGTATTCCAACAACCACATGTAAGGTGTCATTCTTCGTGGCTTTGATGTTGTCTCTTCTTTCCCATTGAAAATATATTTTTTAGTAATTTGATACTTATAATTTTTGTGGAGAAAATTCCTATGCTCATCGAATACTTGCTTTCCTAAACTTTTTGAATGATGAGATTTCATCTTTGAACCACAAATTGGACATGCAAATTTTTCCTTTGAAGACCTACAAGATCGTGTGTAATTGGATGACATATGTACTAGAAGATTCATATTAAAATTATCACATGCAACTTAAACATACAAAAAAAATGTGTTAGCACTATTACATACCAAAAATATGTGTAAACAATTTTACATGCCATAAAAATGTGTTAGTCTAGGGGCACCATGTATTGTCCATACAAGCATTGCATGAAATTGAAATTGTCTTTCACCAATTGGTCTAGATATGTCGTACATAGTGACTCGATTCCATAACTCCAAGAACTCATCAATCAATGGCTCAATATATACATTCATATCTTTCACTTGGTACTTACCTAGTTGAATGAACATAAACAAAACATAATTATTATGGCCATTTTTTTACTATGTTTATAAATTAATTTTGATGCAGAGCCACACCTTGGAAAACTCAGGAGGAATCAGTCACTCAACTGAGTTGCTTCAAGGGGCATCTACAACCTTCAGGATCACACACGATATATTATAACCACCCATTGTGATTTGAACCAACTGTTCTTATCATTATTATTATTATGAAAACACAACCAGAGATACCTTAGACTCAACTCATAAGACTCTTATAACCATCCACTAGATTCAATAAACAAAACTTTGAAAATAAATCCCCCCAAAAATTTCTTCTTGCTGCCTCCGGATAGACCTGCACTTAGACATGAATAACTTTCGAACCAGATAAGATTTACTCAATCCAACTATTGAGATTTGGCGTAACTAGATTTCAAACAACATATAAAATTTTTAGAGAAATCCAACGGTTCAAACTTGAGATATTGACCCCGCATCAGAGTACATTTTTCTGCAAAACATTGCTTCTTGTTGTCTCTAGATAGACCTGTGAACAGACATGTATAACTTTTGAACCAGATCAAAACTCTTCAATCGCTCTGGTGAAGATGGGCGTAATTAGACCTATAATAACATATCCAAAGCTCATGAAAATCCAACGGTGCATTTGGGAGATATTTCCCATGCACTGAGACTAATTTTCTGCAAACATACCAAATTTGACCCAAAACTAAAACTTTTTAATCTTCTGCAAACTATCAACTTGTTCCCAGTGAGAAGATAAGAAAAATCTGTTCAAAACTCAGACCATCGAAAACTTGCACAAAGACAAAATAAAAAAAACATTCCATATCTCTCCAAATTCGATTCCTCTGCTACATAGCCGACTGGCTCTCATTTTAAAACTGACTTTCTTTTCCTAATTAAAGGATGTGAAACATTTTCTTCTTATTTAGAAAAGAAGAACGTCTTCTATCCAAAAAAAGGATAAGAATCTGAAACATTTTTTTCTACCAATATTAGACAGTCTAAATCAGGAATGTTCCAAAAAATTGCCTACTACCTATTATTGGATTCTGAAAATCATTAAACACTCCACCTACGAACTAAAAAAAAACTATTCTAATTTAAGATCCACACACCTGGTCCTAGGTGGCTATATCTGGAGAGCTTATCGAACTGCTACTCTAGGTATGCCAACACATGTAGGACGTTATTAAAAACTTCAAAAACTAAAAGCATTTAAAACATAACATTAAATTCCCTATTATATTTTCAACGATGTTGCCTCCTATAGCATTTCTCTTCTCTGCCACTGCAGCAAATTTAAATGACTATTAAAGTAAAAAATACTCCGTACAATGATTTTCAACATTATGTACTCCCTCTTTATGGACATCCAAGGAGGAATATTATTGTTAATAACAAAAACAAGCCAAACTAAGTAAACAATTCTCATCTCTCCAAATGGATTGACACTGTTTGCTAGCAATGAAAGCTTCAGATTATAAGGTTCTTTAAATATTGTTCACCTATCTTGTATATCCTTAGCAGAACCATCCATATGCATTTACATAATGTCATCTTGACTTCTATTGCATGCATGGTAATCCATAAATTGTGCCAAGTGCACCAGAATAATCATTACAAATGTGGAATAATGGGAATGTACCGAAGAACCTTGTGAGACACCTTTTTAGTTATTTGATCCGATCGATGTCAACTAATGTGACAATCAGGGTATTGCATTGCAAATTTATGTTGTTTATGATATATAATATGATCATTGGGACATGCATGTATTGTTTGATACTTCAACCCAATATCTTTTATAATGGCTAATAATTCTCGGTAAGAGTGAGGTAGAATGTTTGATGATGGTAGAAAACACTCACCTATCAACCTATGGAAAAAATGTTAATATAAAGAACATTAATGGTACGCTAACATAAAAGATGACAAAAATGACACTATACCTTAGCATACATAAGATTTCTACATTGGATATACCATTCATAACCTTGAAGTTTACTAGCAATAATACAGTGGAGAGAAGCATTGTTTGGGATCTTTGGTATAGGGGCTCATATACCATTTCAATTACAAGTATATCAAGGTTCTCTTTATCATCAACATTAGATGCACAACTATCATTTTCTTTTCATCATCTTTATCTGTTGCACTAGTAACATCTTCTTCAATCTTGTTCTCTGGCACATTAATCATTTGTGCCAATACCAACATCTTTAGTTGTGTTTTCTACCTTAGGATTATCTTCTTCCATGGGAGATTAGCTTATTCTTTGATATTCACACCTCCATGTTCCACCAGTCCCAAATCCACATTCACCAAAGGATGAAAATCCTTTCCTCTGTCAATGTGATCATGTTGCCTATAATGTCTATGAGCTATTGTGATTATAATTCTTTGATCCTTTAGGCCATTACATGTTTTTCAAGGACAATAGAATTTTCCATCACCTTTTCTTTTGAACTGAGACCACAATCTAGAAATTTTCACCTTATTTTGTTTTGGGTTCATATTGTTAGGCATGGACTTTCTTCACAGGAAAATATTTGAGCTATAAAATTATATCAAATATAAACATAAAAGCATTAGTAGTATCTTGTATATAATAAAAAGTAAAAAATAATTAAATATTACTATCTCTTCAGTAAGGGTGGCATCTAAACAAATCAAATGAATTATACAATATAAATATATATAATAATAAGAAAATATTTCATTAAAAAAATATCACTATATAGACATAGATATTCCACTTTACATAAAGACATAGGTAGTGTCTTCATGGAAAATCATTGGTACATATAGATGTCATATGTTTTCTTTGTAGTAAATAACATTAGATGAGGATATTTATTATGTTCTAGACTAGGTGTTATTCACATTATTACATATTGAGATCGACGTGTACCGAGCTCAAAACAATCTATGGATGGATCTTAAAATTATGTGTGATGCATATTTGCCTAACTAATACATGAATTTTATGGGGCATTCAATGGGGAATGGAGAATACAAACTCAAAGAAACATTGATTTTTAGCAAACTCAATAACTAGAAAACAAAGTTGTTCTATTCGCCATGTTTGGAATGCACAAATAATTGTTGGTGCCTAAAAAGCTACAATCTCTATTGCTGTTAGCTTTGACTAGAGAACATATGGAAATTAATCCATACCAAACCTGCAACTAATTTAATTTAATCCATAATAAATTAACATACCATAGTAACATGTGAAATTGTTGTACACACATATGAGAATGAACTAGACATCTGCAAAGGCATCAATCACTAAACATTCAATACAGTCCATAGGTAGCGAAGAGCTCTTAATCACAAGTACATTGTGCTAAGGATACAATTAAAGCCTTCGACATTCACAATTGTGTTACCTTTGTAAGCTAAATATTTAGAAAAATTGTACAATATCATTAAGAATATATTTAGATGATGGAATTATGCATTTAAACTTTCTTATTATATGCATGTTTTCTTGAAAACTTTCTTATTATATGTTTTTCTTGTCCAATTGAGAGAACATAAATGGATTTTATTGCCATGTGTTTAAACTTTAAAGAACTTGTTTATATACCAAGAATGTTCACTACAAATGAAGGATAATGAATGTAGCATTGAACAATTATGATGTCTCAATGGAGTATACAAACATTTTTTTGTGTAGCTGGACTCTTGAAGTCTAATTCAAACATTTTAGCAAGGATGTGAGGCCTTGAAAGGAAAGGAAAAAGCTAGACCATGATATTTTTTATTGTAAAAATATGCATTATAACTTTTATTGTAAAAATAAAGCCAAACAATGTGCTCAACATCTGATATTAACAAAGGTGAGCTTGCCATCTTAATCAATTGAAGAGTCACCTCTAAAATCCAATGTTACTAGCATAAGATTGGTCCAAAATATGTTTAATTCATTTAAATTAAAACAACAAAAATAAAATTTTAGTTTTTATTATCAACTCTTTTACCCTAGAAAGTGGAATTGATTTACCTAAAAGAATGATTGAGTGAATAGAGGGTGAAGGCTGTCAAGAATAGAAATGTGTTTCATAATTGGGTAATAGATTGTGGAGGCCTATACCATAGAGATGTAAATAGAAACAAACAATGTGTATTAGTCATGCATGAATGGAATCAATGGTTTGGAAGTATTCAATGGAGACTCTAAAATCCTCAAAGAAAGATAACTCACATCTTATCTGTATCGCACACACACACATATAATTGAAACCGTGTTGCCCAAACATCATTCACATGCTTTTTTCACCTCATGAGAAAGTGCACACATTTCTACAAGCTTGGCACATTAAAGTTTGAAGAGGGTGAATAACAAATGTTTGATTAAATGACATCCAAGGAAGGTCCATCATTATTTTGTTTCAAGACATTAAATGAAAAAATAATATAATATTTGGATATTATATCAATCCATTGTTAAAGAACATCATTAAAATTTGTAATTTGGATATCAAAAATAATATAATATTTAGATATTATATCAATCCATTATTAAAGAACATTTTTTAAATTTGCAATTTGGATATCAAAAATAATATAATATTTAGATATTATATGAATCAATTGGTAAAGAACATTTTATAAATTTGTAATTTGGATATCATGAATTTTTTTTCTTCAGTAAAAGAATCTCTATCTTGAATATCAATGGACATGGTAATCTCTTCATTATCTCCACTAATTGAGGAAAACCCCTAGTTCTTTACTAAGTGTGTCTTCTATTAAACCATTTTTTACAAACTGAAAGGATTCCTCCCTCTCTAATTATTGAACAATTTTTTTTATGATACCTTGGTAAGTTTGTCAGGACTAGATTTA
The DNA here is from genome assembly GCA_028749045.1 of Cupressus sempervirens. NCBI lineage: Eukaryota > Viridiplantae > Streptophyta > Pinopsida > Cupressales > Cupressaceae > Cupressus > Cupressus sempervirens. The sequence continues at coordinate 566,038,224 of CM053792.1, forward strand.
CAATATCTTCTTCTCTAAATTAAAAAATGGACAAATATAATTTAAAAAATTAGTAATTATAGGTGTCTCGTTACTATCAACATTATTATGGTATTCTATTCTCTTATTCATGGGGTTAGATGCATTGGAATTTCTTTGATAAGAAAGCCTCTAGCATGGGTAATTTTGGTTTTGACCACATAAAGAAACCCCATATTCATAAATATTCATTTTTTATTTATTGAAATTTCCCCTTCTTTATCAACTGATTTGTTGAAGTATAGTCTTCCCTAGCCATAGATGACTTGCATGGCTCATTAGAGGGTTGTGAAATGCTTAGTTTTATCCAGGGTTCCACTGGGAAGTGTCATTGGGGATCTATATGATGTCCCAAACATCTTGGGCATCCTAGTGACTTGGAGAGGACATTCCCTTCTTCAATAGTGAGTAGCCTACTCCATTTGGTACACAAGTCTTTTAAGTTAAGGTAATATTTGAAGAAAAAAGTTGCCAAAATCCCCCCAAAAATGTGAAGGGGGAAGATTATCATTATAAATGTAGCATATTATAATTACACTTCACAATTATAGCTTCTTTAATTTGCTTTGATTATTTTGATAGATGTGCCCTATTGTTCAATGCCAACCCCAAGATTTAGTGAACTTTTTGCCATCCCAAATAATTGTACCCATGTTCTTGCATTCCCCTTCCCTAGAAAATCAAAGAATCATTGGGTTTGTCTTGAATTCATCTATCTATCTATCTATCTATATTGCTTTTTGGAATTTTATATTCCTCTTTGGCTCATGAAAAGGCTATTCTTATGGACATTAAAAGTGCATACAAAATCTCAATAGAAGAGTCACTGACTCAAAACTACCAAGGCTTGGATCTCCATACCATAGAGTACATGGAGAAAGAACTAAAATAAATTTGGCTCTTTATCACTATGAGGTAGCATAAGTGACATTGAATCAAAATTTTGTTTAATGTGTGTAAATTTTTACTTTGATTAAATTGAGAAGCTCTTTGATTGAGCATAGAAATACAATTCACAAAAAATATGCATTAAATTTTTACATCCCAGAAATGCAAGAAGAAAAAGTCATAGCATATTCATTGTAGTGAACCAACATATTGAAGCCATTAGAACAAGGTGCGAAACATCGGTGGTAGAGATTTATATGGTATAACTTCATTTTGATTCATTCATGGTGACAAGCATGTTGCATCCCTCTGGTGAGCCATGCATACACGATGTCATAGCTAGATATTGCCTCATGGAACATAGTGATTATGGGTTGTGGAAAAAACATGAATACATTAATCCTATGGATGAATTGATCTAGAAAATTCCTTTTTTGACATGTATGATAATCATGTTGATATGGTGAAGGCACACAAAGTAGTTGACAAAGAAGTTGCAAAAGATGCAGTCACATGGAATGCAATGTTTGTAGAGAACACCCTCTATTAGATGTGGCAAAACCAATGGTAGTTGATAGAGTGACTTTAGGTTCATCGAAGTATGAATGATATGGCCTTTGGGAAACAAGAAACAAACAAACAAGAAACAAGAAACAAGAAATACTATTTGAAAGAAAGCCCTAGAGCTTTAATATATGTAAGCCACACACTCGTACTAACCTAGCCTCTAGCTACTCCCACAGAAATGAAAGGATTTCTTATGTTTTCCATGCACTTGCAAGATTTCTTAGCTGTTCACACATGTAACTAAGTCTATCTTGATTCCTTCCCCTTCAACCCTCCCATATGCCCACACTTTTCTGCATGAAAATAAAATGCAGTTTCGCTCTTTTTTTTCCTTTATATCTTGACTACATCCAAATTTTGACAAAAGTACTTAAGTGTCATCACAATTTTGACAAGAAACTTAAGTCTCATAAATATTTTGACAAGATAGTTAAGTATCATTGAAATTTTGACATTTTTTGGGATCATATTAAAAAAAGTGAATTTGGCAAGCCAGATTCGCCTCTCGTTGAAAATTTAGGTCGAAAATGGAACCCAAATGTACTAGTGGTTTATGATGTAATGCCCTACTTAAAGATCCTTGGAACATAAGGATACAACATGCGCTGAATAATTTTTTTCCTAAGATATGTTACTTAACAAAAACATAAAGTAATCAAGTGCAAGAATGAAACATCTAAACAAGGAAATAAGAATAGGGAACATGGCTAAAATCACATGTTCACCTACACTAGCAAAAGTCTTACAAATACTTCCAAATATCCCCAAGCACTAAACCATAACATACAAACCAAACATCACATGAATCATGAGAATATAAAAAGTGTTGGAAATATTCAAGACTATGCTAGGTTACTAAGAGGGGAGGGGTGAATCAGTAATCTCCAAAAATTTATCAAATTCAAATCTTAATTTCAATAATCTAATGACCATTTAATTCATCATATCAGATCTAACTGCATGAATGAGAAATTGAAAATATAAAACATTCATAACACATGAACATAATATTTTGGTGACCCAAAAACCTTCCAAATAGAAAGTAAAACTAGGGTGGGGATGATACCCACAAAACTTCAATACTGAAGCATAAAGTTGGCTTGTTAAGGCTTACAGTGATCACTTCTAATGATCTGCCCTGTTAGGAGCAATTAGGACTACTAGGCCCACCTTGTTAGAGGTTTTACAAATGTACAATGAAGTATGCACTCGGTAAAGAGATTTGAGAAAAGATTGTTAAGTCTACCTTGTTAAAGGATTTGGACTAGTTCACCTGTTAGGATGAAATAGTAGATCTTTGACTTACAACTATTTTGCTGATAAAGATTCTTTGAAGTGTTGATCACCTTTATGTGATAGATACGACTCTGCTGCTCCTTTTTTGATATGGCCTTACAATACACTTTATCTATTGTTGATTCACATTTGCATGCTTCTATATATCACATTACTTATACACTTTTCATACTACCTTAGATATGATACAATATATTACATATATATATCAATCGAATTTACATAATTACAAAGTTGTCCAATATACAAGTTAACACCAATATTACAAAGTCAGCCCAAATGAAGACACTCGGGTTCTAAAGATTGACTTGGTAAAGTTTTGATACTCAACATCCACTATCACTACTCGGCATCATCATGCATTTGATAGAAGTAGAAGCTTGGTCCATACTAATCATCTTAGAGTAGTCTTGAACTTGGTTTGCACTGGTGACTTGGTAAATACTATGTAACTTGGTAGAAACTAAATTACTCATTTACCATGACTGCACTTAGTAAACACTAATCATCACATAGCTCAGTTAACACTAAGTTCGCTTCACATGAATTGCTAGCTCAGTAGGAACTATAAAGCTTGGTAACCACTGAACTACTCAAGTTGAACTATTAGACTTCACACTGCCTAATTCTACTCAATTTGAACTATTGCACTTCACATTATCTAAATTCCCTTAGTAACCACTAAAATGCTCGGTAGGAATTGTAGAGCTTAGTGGCTACTGAATTACATGGCAAATACTATAGACTGTTCAATGAGCTTGGTAGCCATACATAATCTAAATAAGTGTTGTTATTAATAACAAACTTGACTAAATCTCAACAATCTCCCCATTTGGCATTAGTGACAAAAATACTTATTAGCCAAAACTTATATACATCATAGTGTAGTACTGGCTCAGTATGGGATACTATTTTTTTGAGATTTTTCAAAATTTGTCTTTATAAGTACATATAGTATATTATATCTACAAATTCTTTGCTATATGTAGTTTCCTTTCCTTTGCATGATTCTCCCCCATACAATATACACATTATCTCACTATACCTAATAAATTTCTCTCCCCTTATATAGCTTACTAAGTGTCTCTCCCCCTTTTTGACAATAATGTCAAAGATTTATTCAAAAATTATTTACATGGAGACACCAATATAGGAAATAAAATTAGAATGTACCTTGAGAATAAGTTCTAGAGTTTTATCCCAATTCTATTGCAAAACTTTGCACATATGTAGAGCAACTTGCACTTCTGTAGAGAGTTCTATCATGTGGTCTACAATAGAGAAGTTATTGTCATGGATCAAAGTTTTGGAATAAGAAAAATGCTTCTACATTATATCCATGATGGTAAGGATCATATTCTAAATATCTATCAGTGTAGACTTGATCCTTGCTTCTTCTCTCAAAAACTCTGCCTACATATCTGACAAGAATCTAATTTTCATATGATGTGCAGAGCTTGAACTAGGGTCAAGTCACAACTGTTGTGCACTGGCCTTTAGATCTTCATCAATCTTTTTTAGTTTTCTCTTTATTTCCTTTGTGAACTCAATAACATTATATAGATTTCCAAAAAGTTATGTTACATTTGTGCAAGAGGTTTCAAGAAAATTGAGGAAAGCTCCACTTGCTAAATGGCAATTTGTTAAGCAATGTGCTCAAGCACTTTATTATCAAATTTCTTTTCTACTTTCTCAATCAATTTGTCTTGACCACTGGAGTCTAAATAGAATGTGTTGAGAAGTATCAACTTCAACACCTATCACCTTAATCAAAATATTCTTAGCATCTTCTATAATTTTATATTCTCTATCTCTCTCCTCTCTCAATTACTTCTACTTTGCCTTCTTTTGGAGGAGTTGACCAGCTATATGCATTTGATCTATAGTGATATTATCAAAATCCCATTTGGGAATCTCAATCTCCTCATCTAGGTCAACATGCTCCTCTATCTCCTTTCCTCTACTCAAAAATCTTGTACTTAGTTGAGCCTTAGGTTCAACTGTCCTTGTACTTAATGCCTTTGAATCCTGAATGGAAACAATTGTAGAGATAGTAGGACTAGTAGTGAAAATTGATATAGTGCCAACAGATGGATTACTGATTGGAATGCTTACTAAATCCAAAATTGATGTACATACAAAAGTATCCAAAACTATAGTAGACAAACCTGTAGAATCCAAAATTATAGAACTCAAAACTGAAGTACTTACTGCTAAAGAGGTCAAAATTAAAGAACATACTATACTCATTGCTGATGATGCTAACTTGGGAGCTAAAGAGAGGGAGGTTGTAGCTCCATAGATGAAGTGGTAGACACTTCTATCAGCGATGTGCTAAGCTATAAGGGAGCAAAGAGAAATTGGACATTTGATGTATCTATTGTGGTCATAATCAAACTTGCTGAAGCTGTCTCCAAACTTGATGATGCTATAAGTTTAGCTAGAGAGTGAGGAAGTGAGGCAATGAATGTGGTTGCTATCTTCATAGGATCATTCTCCCCATCATCTTCTTTGTCTTCCTTAGTAGCTTCTTCCTCTTTATCTTCTTCAACTTCTTCATTGTCAAAATGTGTTGGCTTAGTGTATGTTTCTTCTTCCTCAGCATCACTGTCATCATCCTTGACTTCTACTAGGAAGTCACTTTGTTTATGCAAGTGATAAAAATTCTTCCACATGTGACATTCTTAACCACATGCTCTATGTCCTTTATCAAAATTAAACAAGTATTAAATCTAAGAGTCATCTTGTCTTTATTTTTCTTTATGGACTCTTTTACCTCAACATCTATAATGCTCAGTAGAAACTACCTTAGCATTTGTATAGATATCTTTAGCTATTTTAATAGCAAGGTCCCATCTTGGCTAGCACCAATTTTTCAACCTATTTCTTCTCAACCTCTATCTTGGTTTCATACATCAATGATTTGAATTTGGTTATGCTATCATCTTCTTCCAATTGTTTCAATCTTTCTTGGAAGGTGGGAGGAGGTTTGCTAAAGAAAACTTCACTGCCTTTCACCTTGCCTTTCTTTTTCACTGGCTCTTCTTCCTTTTCTAACTCTTCTTCATCCTCTACTTCTTCCAAATCTTCTCCTTCTCCCTTAGTTAACATAAGAGGTATGCTTGTTTTTAGTTTTTCTATTCTCCTCTTTCCTTTGTTAACCGCCTGTAGAAGCTTGATTTCAAGCTCTATTATTGCCTTGGCCTCATCATATGTTCTAAAGTGTGGTACCTTTGGATCAACATGTTCATTTATCAAAGCTTCAATTATGTCTTTTTCTTCATATATATTCACCTCATAGGGAAGAGGTTTTACCCATACAACTCTGGGTTTCATTATTTGAATGTAGACTTTGTCATAGTCTACCATGAAACAAACATCATCTTTGTAATCTTCAACCTATTTCTTGGGAATCCTAAATCTGTTATTCATTTTCTCCTTGAATACATCAAAATAATTATCCATTATACTAAGAAAATTCTCATCCATTTTTGCAATATACTCATTAATCTGATATAGCACTGGCACATTTTTTCTTCATACTATTGTGCCTTTTGTATAAAAAGCTTTTGAACATAGAAAAATAAACAAGTCAACAAAGAACCAAATTTACAAGGGTTGTTCTTGGAAGTCCTTATACTTTCCATGTTTTTTTGAAACTACTTCAACAACAAATTTGCAAGATCATATGATAGATTATTCTTCACAACTTTGTATGCCAAGTCTACTGCTTCACACGACACACTATTTAGATGACTAGAACTGTAGATCTTGTGAGCTATCACATGTATGCCAAATTTTAGTTCTGCAACAATTACACTACTAATCTTTATACCTCTACTATCACACTCAGCTAGGGTTTTCTTTTCTAACTCCACCTAACCAAGGGTTTTAGTTTGACCTTTGTCCTACCAAAATTTTAAAAATACTCTGAAAGGCTTCCCTAGCTTGAGATGCTAAAATATACAAATTATGCTACCAGTGTAGTATTTTAAAGTTAATAGTAGTCTCAATCATCTCCAAACTTGTTCTTTTTGCCTATTTTTGATGAAAATATGTCAAATTTAGGACCTCTATGACCTTGACCACCACACAATCTTGTCCTCCAGAAGAACTCCATTTACACATAATTCACCTAGGGCATCATCGATCTCTATGGTTTTGATTTCTTGAATTGCACACTTAAAATGAGTTTAGATATCTTTAATGAGTAGTAACTTAGGAGGGATCTGTGATTGTGCTCTATTTGGATCAAGGGTTTTAGTAATCGTCGATACAATTTTGAAATTAGGTGCTTTCCATTCGACTCCTCAGACCAACATTTCTGACCCTTTCCTTGCTTTGTTGCTACTACTTGATGCTACCATGGCTACTCAGTAAGATATGAAAAACTTTAAAGGATTTTAGTTGCAAATTCTGCTCGAAGTCGCTTGATCACTTTGCAATTCTCTTGATCGCAATGGCACTTAGAATTCTTTATGAAAATGAATTTGATTTCCTTCTTTTGTTAAAACTTCACCATTAATGCTTGGTATGAAGGTAGCTATGATGAAATCATTATGCATGATAAACTGTCATCCACTATCTATTCAGATTGCTCGGTAAAGGCCTCATAACATGTTAATCAAACATGTTCTTGTTACTCTTGACTTTTCTTGGTAGAGTCCATGATCTGAACTTACTTGGTAGAGAAGTCAACTTGGTGATAATTGATATTGATCTTTAGTGATCCTTTTGTATCTAGAATACTAATTTGGATATTTGCTTCCTTTCAATTTTGGAATTGTTTGGATGTGATCTTGATAATGCAGTTCTAGTTCTTCCTTGAGAATTTAGTTGGAAATGGTAGAGTCACCCACTTCTTGAGTGACATGACCATCATTGCTTGAACTAGCTTACTCAGTAGATTTAGGAATTTATAGCTACCTCATCTCTTTTCATCTTCAATTCTACTTGTATTCATGCAATTCTTGGCTAGATGACCAAGTTTTGTACAAGTGAAACATCTTATGGTGGTATCTCTCTTTCTTGTATGATGTTTAACACAGTTCATGCCAATGTGTCCATATTCTCCATAGTAATGACATGTACACCAAGTGTTATATCCCCAACCAAATATTGCTTTCACAATTTTCTTTGCTAGATCGAATGACTTGGTTCTGCAGTCTGATGCCTTGTGACCTTGTTTCTTGCATTTGTGACACTTGCCTTCAAATTATGGTTTCTCTTTGCATTCATTAGCCTTGTGACCATGCTGATTGCAATTTAGAATTTACCATTGAATTTTTCTTTACCATTACTCCAACATCTATTTGATGTATGACCTATCTTACCACAGTGATTGCAAGTAGGTCTTTGATTCATTTGAGCACCTTGTTTGGAGGATTCACCACCTTCTTTATATCCAATTGATGCTTTACCTTTTTGTCTATAGAGATTTTGCTCATTCAGTTGATTCAATTGATTCATATTTTCTTGGGATTTCATCATTCTTTCATTGATTTTCTTTTTAGTGTTTAGGTCATTTTTCAAAATTTCACTGAATTTCTTTTCAGATCTCAGCTCACTTCTTTTTTTTTCATTGATTTGTCTTTCCAAATTTAGATCATTTCTTAATCTTTCATTGATCTATCTTTGGCTCATGATTTCCTCATTTGCATTGGAGATTTGATCTATAAGATCTACATGTTGAAGGGATTGGTTCTAGATCTCATTGTTCCTTACATCCATTTCTTCTTTCATCTTGTTCCTTTGTTCCAAGATTTCACATAGCCTTACTGACTGAATTTCTTATTCTCTTTTGAGTTTTCTTACTTCTTCTTGCAGGGAACCATTCTTCTCTAAGAGTTCTTTGATTGCATCATTTACTTCATATGAACTACTTACAAGGAAAAAGCATTTAATCTTTTCTTCAATGTACTAATGATCATTCATTTGATTTGCAAGTTCCTTCCTTCTTTTCATGGATTGGGAAAGTTGCTCCTTAGCTTTATTGAGTTGTGCAATGGCCATTTCTAGATCTAGCTTTTCATTGTCAATTGCCTTATCAAGTATGAATATCTCCACTGTCCTTGATCTTTGCTCAAGCTGTCAAGCTTTATCCTAAGAACCACAAAGCTCTGATACCAATTGTTGGAAATATTCAAGACTATGCTAGGTTACTAAGAGGGGAGGGCTAAATTAGTAACCTTAAAAACTTTATCAAATTTAGATCTTAATTGCAATAATCCAATGACCATTTAATTCATCATATCAGATCTAATTGCATGCATGAGAAACTAAAAACATAAAACATTCATAATACATGAACACAATAGTTTGGTGACCCAAAAACCTTCCAAATAGAAAGTAAAATTGGGGTGGGGATGATACCCACAAAACTTCAATATTGGAGCATAAAGTTGGCCTGTTAAGGCTTACAATGATCACTTCTAATGATCTACCCTATTAGGAGCAATTAGGACTGCTAGGTCCACCTTCTTAGAGGTTTTACAAACATACAATGAAGTATGTACTTGGTAAAGAGATTTGAGAAAAGACTATTAAGTCTACCTTGTTAAAGGATTTGGATTGGTTCACCTATTAGAATGAAATAGTAGATCTTTGACTTACAACTATTTTGCTAATAGAGATTCTTTGAAGTGTTGATCACCTTTATGTGGTAGATATTACTCTGCTACTCCTTTGCTGATATGGCCTTACAATACACTTTGTCTGCTGTTAATTCACATTCGCATGTTTCTATATATCACATTACTTACACACTTTTCATACTACCTTGGATATGATACAATACTTTATATATATATATATATCCAATTTACATAATTACAAAGTCAGCCAATATACAAGTTAACACCAATATTACAAAGTCAGCCCAAATGAAGACACTTGGGTTCTAAAGACTGACTTGGTGAAGTTCTGATACTCGGTTTCTACAATCACTACTCAACATCATCATGCATTTGGTAGAAGTAGAAGCTCAGTCCATACTAACCATTTCAGAGTAGTCTTGAACTCAATCTACATTGGTGACTTGGTAAATACTGTGTAACTCAGTAGAAATTGAATTACTCATTTACCATGACTACTCTTGGTAAACACTAATCATCACATAGCTTGGTTAACACTAAATTTGCTTCACATGAACTGCTAGCTCAGTAGAAATTACAAAGCTTGGTAACTAGTGAACTACACAAGTTGAACTGTTAGACTTCACACTGCTTGACTCTACTCAGTTTGAACTATTGTACTTCACACTAATTGAATTCCCTTAGTAACCACTAAAATGCTTGGTAGGAACTGTAGAGCTCAGTGGCTACTAAAGTATATGGAAAACATTATAGACTGTTCAATGAGCTTGGTAGCCATACATAATATGAATAAGTGTTGTCACTAATAACAAACTTGACTCAATGTCAAAAACAAGGAGATGTTCTTTTTAAGCCCAAAGTTAAAGTTCCTAGCATGGTTAAACATACAAGTCCATTTCCAACTAACGATATTATTATCAAGAATTACAAGCAAAGACCCTCAAATGGTCATGCACAAGATGAGAGGTCAAGGTTATAACCACTCATCTACTGGACACCATCCTGAAAGACAAATGCTAAATCATGAAATCTGACAAAGTTTGAAATCTTGAAGCCTTGAAATTTTCTAGAATCTTTATCTTAACTCCTAGAGGGCTGTGACCTATCTCAAATGAATTGTCCCATATATTAAAAAATATATCTTAAGTATAAGAAAGAAGAGTATGCCAACTTATACTTAAATAATTATTTTATATACCCTATAGTTGATCTATTTTAATAAAGGAAGATGTAAGACCCAAAAGGGTATTCAAAAGTATAACTTACATCTTCTCAAAGTTTGTGCAAACACTCACTATTTTCCATGCTAGAAAATATCCTCCATGCTTGTATGAATAGGATTCACTCTAGTGCATGTATTCCCTACAAGCCAAATGAGTTTCCTCATCAAATGCATGCAAGACTTTGTCTTGTTGTGTGAGAGAGTACATACTCTCTCTCTCTCTCTCTCTCTCTCTCTCTCTCTCTCTCTCTCATGCATGCTCAAATGAGAGAATACACACACGTGTGAGAGAATAATCCTCCCATGTGACAAAAGATAATAGTCCATCAACAAAGAAAGAAGAAAATGCATAAAATACATGAAACCTCTACACTGGGGAGTACCAAACCCATGTGATTTGAGGAATGATCACCCAAGAGCATAAAAATAAATCTAAGAACTTGAATAAAGATAAAATACATATTGAAATCACATACATCCTTCTAATTTACAACATCAATCTATGAAATGATCATAAACAACATTACAATAAAAAGGAAAGTACATACATGCAATATAACCAAGTCAAATCAACTGTGCTCATTTCCTTCATACCATAATGCCATTATGAGAGCTCAAGGACCTTGCCCATATCCTCAAGCATGAATCTCAAATTTCCAAAAATATAGTTCAAGTTGTCTCATGATATCATTCTTACCAATAACCATCAACTAACATCATAAGAACTCTAATCTATGAATAACATCACTAACAGAAAGCAGTGGTAAGAATTCTCAACTAAGAAATATGATACAACAACATCTAAACATAATATAAAATACACCCAAGGTAAAACATAAATCACAAGAGAACATACTTTAGATACACTAAAGTACCAAGTGAATATCCATTCACGACCTCAAACTAAAAGTAGATTGTCTCTGTAAAATAGTCCTCATTAGTGGTATAGGTAGCTACATCTCCTAACCATGTGGTACTTGTAGGCCCACTATCGTAGTGGTCATGGAGATAATGACCCAACCAAAATCACATAAGACAAGAACCCATTTCTAATACATGATACGCCAAGTAAAATATGATACCAACATCTATATGATCATGAAGATAATGCAGCACATTAGGTCACTGGTCAGACCCACTATAGAATAATTATGTAGACTCTAGTGGAGTGTGAGAACTTGTCATCATAAATCTCAAGCTATTTATGGCATGGTAGCACACTCCCCCTAGGAGGACCAATACTTGGTGTGGTAACATGCTCTTACAAGAGGCCCAACACCTAGTCTGGTAACATGCTACCACAGGAGGCCCAACACTACACCCTCACACTAGATCTCTTGTGATGCTTAGAGAATGTACAAGTGTTCACTTATCTTATCATTAAATTTGTTTCCCATTTATTGATTTTGATTATCACTTGTTGGTACCTCGTCATGTTACCTTATTGACCACTTTCGATTAGGGTACATGAGAGAAGCCACTCCACATGTGTACCCTACACATCCATGCTCATTACAAGATTAGTTCCCAAAGGAAATACAAATTCCCAACCCAACCTCCAAATGAACGTTCTCTCACTTGACTTGTATTTGAGAGTTTGGGTCTCACGAGATCTTGTCAAATGCATGTACACATGCTTGTGTGTGGGCACAACCAACTTCATGAATGTAATCACATAATACTAATGCAAGGGTAAGATATGAGAAATGAAACAAAAGAAATAAGAAAAGAAATATCACTCAACTGACCTATACTTGGGAGTACAAAATTGACATGAATCCCAAAGAGGCAACAAAATACCCAACATCATGGACTCACTCAACTAGCCTAAATCTAGAAGTATGGATTCTACATGAATCCCAATGATGGTAAAGTAAAAATATGGTCAGATTAGAAACCTAGAATAAATTGCAAATCCATGACCAAGAAAAATGCCAAGAAATACCAAAGAAAAATGGGCATGCAAATATCGCTAAAAAACCAACACTGTCAAAATTGATGAAACTAAAACCCATTATTGAAATGGTTTCTTAACTCCCAAAAATCAAATAAAAACTGAGTTCCAGGCTTGTATGCAAAAATACTAGCATAATGACACAAAACTTCAAACTAAAACCCCCAAAAATACTAAAATATCCATACTCACTCAATTGGGAAGAATTAGCATACCAAAATGGAGGGGGACACTAGTTCTCAACCTCCAATCAAATTACTATTGAAAATGATAACTAAAGTGAAGACAAAACAATTAATTGAGAAAGCCCTACCTCGTAGCCAACTAGGAAAAATGGGAAAAGCCATAGTAAAATGAACGAGCTGTCAAATCAGACAAAACCAACAAGGAAGTGGAGCAATTCCAACATGAATCCAATGAACCACTCCATGCTTGAATCTACCAAATTGATCAATCACAATGAGCATATGAAGGAATTTTGTCCAAGAGAGTTTTGGAGGAAATTCCTCATTTCTCAAAAACATGAAAATAGAAAAGTGAGTATAGAAACTCACTTTTCTCATAATATAAGAACTTTATCAAGTAACTTATAAAATATATTATTAATTTACTAAATAATCTATTTTCCCCCTTTCCCAAATTAGATTAGGCAATTCCAATTGAATTGGAATTCATCTATGGAAAATCAGCCGAAAAAATAATATAAATTAAATCAAATAAATAAAATCCCTCTAAGCCATTAAAAAACATTAATTTAATCTTTTCCATGAGAATTGTTGAATCCTAATTGCATAGACAGGCTTAAGATCAAATCACATAATGCATTATGAATATGGATTTACCAATTACTAGAGGGTTAAAATAATAATAAAAGATACATCACCTATACATGGATGATATTGACTCAACATGAAAGGTCTAATCACTAACTCCATCTGCCACTGCCAAGGATATAAGTCCCACACAATAAACAAACACAATCAATTGTAGATGCGTAATATATAATAGCCAAAGCAATAATTATGCAAAATTGCATTGTTAAAGCATCTAATTAAATTTATTTAAATAGCCCATTTTGCTTAAATTATTGAAAAGACAAGGTACTTATACATAGCATGATAAACCAATGAATCCAACATGGATAAATCATTTCTAATTATTTAAGAATTTAAGAATGGAGTTAATAATATTTTTTCAATAGCATAAAAAGGCACTAAAAACATATAAGTCAACATGGTCAAACACATGAGTACATAGTGCTATAGGAACCTAGTCAACTGCAATATGATGAATAATACATAGTGTAACCACTGTTCACATCCCAGGGTAATCATGAAACAACATCATGATATCACATCAAGTCTAGTAATGATTGGTATAAACCTCCATGAACCCATCTAACACGTCATAATCTAAAAAACTAGACAAGCATATTAGTCCACATCACAATAGGTGTATAATAATCATGCCCAAGGCCATACTTAGGAATAGGGTATTAAATCTAAGGACTATTTTTCCCCACCATGAGGGTCATTTAATTTTGTCAACCTAGGGATGTATACTTGGAATGGTCAGCACATTATCTGCACTAGGTTTCTTAATGAGTCATTATGCTTATGCTGCAGGAAATTAAGATGCTAGAAAAGAATCTACACTAGTGCTACAGGAAACTAACACACTTAACTCTTTATTGAAATGAATAATAGAAATGAAATTAAATACTAATATATATTCCAACTTAGTTCATCTACTATAATTGTTCTTACAGATGCTATAGGAACACTCATAAAGTATGATGCTACAGGAAGGAACTTACAACTTCTACCTGCAATACTAAAGATGCTTGAAAACAAATCTACACTATTCTAATCTAATCCACCTCCAAAGTGAGCCCCATTGGTTGGCTTCTACTAATCTACTAACATAGAATCTAAACTAGAAGCTATTTCATTATGTTCCAGAAATTCCTTACATCAGAATGATACATAAAACTATAAAAACAACTCACTGCAAAAGTCAACAGTTTCTTTTCATAAACTTTCTTCTAAATTTTAACACTATTTATCTAATCCCTATAAATAGAAGATCAAAACTCATTCTAAAATAGAAAAGAAAAGAAAAACTAACTACAAATTTGCCAGAGAAAAAGAAGGAAAGATAACCACTTTGACACAATAATAAATGCAGAGAAAATATAGCAATTCTTCATAGCTCCTCCATACTAGTAGTTGTGTCCCTTGGTACTGTTATAACTTTTTTTCACTATGGCTAAACATTAATGTCTTTTCTTTTTTAATGTTATTGGCTATCTTCAACATTTCCCTTTGAATACTTCCGACCATCTTCAACTTCCTTTGCTAACAGGTTAGTTATTATGCAGAGATATTTGCAAGCATTATCAAATTAAATTCAAATATTAGAACACACATTCTGATGGTTATATGAAATATTTTATTATATATATAATATTGGTAAAATATGACATACTATCTACCCATAGGTTAATCATCAATTCAAGTAAACATAAGTTCAAAAATGTCTTAGTGGAAGTAAAACATAATGTTTAAAATTATCATAAAATAGAGGCAATAATTAACCTCATCATCTACACCCTAGTAAACTAGTGCTTGTCCTCAAGCATTGCATTTTCTAGTCAGTGATCTGAATTCTCCAACTTCAGTCCTTCCTCTCCTGCTAATTTTGAAGGTGTAGTAGAATTCTCATGTTCTCTTCCAAACTTCCCTTCTATTGTCCTCCTGCAACTTGTCAAGTCTATCAGCATTAAAATCATACAAGGGCCACATGAGCATTGGAGGTTGCATTGTGAGTGGGAACCATAGTTTTGGCCTAGCCTATTTCCCCAACTCTATATACTTTGGAACTTGGTGAAGGGAAGCATCTAAATTGATAGGATTGTATGGCTTTGATCCTTTAAGTGTCTCAAATAATCTAGCCCACCTACTTTTAGCACCAACCATGGCTCTTTGAAAGGTAAAGTAAGGTAGGTTCTCATATTTTGCATAGAACTTGGTTTTAGCAATGAAGATTCTATCCCTTACTCCCTTTTTCTTATCCCCATAAGTCAATCTAAACCAATCCCTAAGAATTTCTTCTAGTTTACTGCTCTTAGCTCTCAATGATAGGGGCTTTGTTCTTTCATCTTTGTAATTATTCAATTGTCTTTCATAATTAGCTTCATTATGCATCTAGGACATCAAAGGCCTTAGATGTATATCCCCTATATAGATTAAAGGATTCCATTGAGTTTCTACTAGAATGATAAAATTGTGCACATATAACTCATAGAGCAAGTTTTGTTGCCAGGATGATAGAGTCTAGTATAAACCACAGGATTTTGGAGCTTATTTGAATTCTGCATTTATGTTCTTGAGGGTTAGCATAAGTTGGAATAAAAGGAATTTTTCCTTTAAACACATAGCATAAATCTGAGGTGGTGGTCTGCAAGCAAGTGCTTAATAAGTCAATTTGAGGGCATGATCCATCCTTTGTCTTTGGTTTTCCTATATCTCTTTCAAATCTATAATTTCCTCACCTTAGGACACTATGAATTTCTTCATCTTCTTCCTCTCCTCTTCCCATAGGGCTAAAACAAGCATATGTTGTCCAAACAACTAAAAAATAAGTTTTTGTAGGGTAATGGAACCACTGTCCTCTTTATAGTTATTTATCCTCTTCCTCTATTCCCTCCATAACTACTCTACAAAATCTATAAGCCATGTTGGCTTATAAGGAACTATGCCAGTGTTTAAATAAAGTAACTCATTCATTATGGGAACTATTTGTTAGCTTGTTGGGGAATCATTTTTATTTTTATTTACTTCAACCCTACATTCCTCATTAGGGTTTTTAGGAATGTTTGTAGTTTCAAGGTGAGGAGGAGAGTTATCGAGAAAAATTTATACTGGGGATTCTTTAGCAGATGGTTTGGTGATGGAGACACAACCAAAGACCAAAATGAACACACAAGAAAAGGGAAATATTATTATTAATGAGAAGTGGCCTATGGGCTTACAGTAGTATGATCTTGGAGAAATAAATCCTCCGCACAGTATCTTCTCTCTAACTCCACTGAGAACTGCCTTTATAGTGCCAAAAATATTCTTAAATAGACCCCAAATGGTTTAGGGTTAGGAATACATTCTAGAATATTCCAGTTTGCATCCATCACCAAAACCAAAGGTTCCAAAAGTCACATTAGAAGTCGGTATAAAATTAGAAGAATCCAGAAATGGTAGTCCAACTTCCGAGAGGCATAACTTTTGAACCAAGACTCCGATTGATGAACCATTTACATTTTTAGAAAGCTCTTGAAACTCTCTATAGCCTTATGGATGAGGTCATTTAGTGTCTTAAATCTAACTTTGAAGCACTCTTAGGAGGTCTCCAAGAAACTTAAAACTGTGCTAACTTTCTAACCGTAAAGCCTTTTGACCTGATTCTTTTTTTGGAGCATTTTAAATTTCAAGTATAATAATCCCTCTAACTTACACCCTATAACTCATCATAATTTTGGATCAATTATAAAATAACTCATTTTCTACATTTACATGTATCCCAAAGTGCTTTAAAACTTTGACCCAGAAACTAATAGTTGAATTGTGAGAGTTGGAACCTTTATTTGACCCAAATGGGTTTACAGAAATGAAAACACATTAAATAGAAACTATCTCTAAGCATATTTTTTGGGTGATACAGGATTGCCCCTTCACCACTGGATGCTCCTACATCATTTGGATGAAGTAGACTAAGCTTCTAGTGTCACTTTAGAAATTTTTCCCCTCATTCAAGGACTTCTTCTCACAAGGGTCTCCTCTAGTATCACGACCTTATTCCTACTTCTTCCTTTTGGTGTCTCTATTGGAGGAGTAATTGCTATAGGACCCGTCTTAGTTTTCTTTTTCTTTATGACTGCAAGGTTTGGCTTTTCTACTATCGGAGCCAAGGTCTCTTCTTGTAATTTCCATTTTCTCTTTGCTCGATCAAAGGTAGGTTTTTAAGTCTCTTGAATAGGTAAGGAAACATTTTCTTGCACATTCTCTTGCACATTGCCAGCTTTAGCATGTTGAGTACTTTGCTTAGTAGGTTCATCAGTGGGAATTACATTCTCTTTTTTGGGCTATTCATTAAGGACAACCTAGGGTTGTAGGGTTTTAGCTTGGAAAAATTCTACCCATGACATGGGAGAGACATCCCTAAGTGATCTTTCTATGAGTAATTTAGTTAGGGCATGATGGGTGATAGAATTATCCTTCCCCTTTTGGGTTTCATTAGCACTAATGCATAATATGTTATACAAGAAATTGGGAACATTTAGTAGATAATTGTGCCTTATACAACTGAGCAATTTAAAATGATGTGCATGTAAATATGAAAATCTTCCTTCATAGGTGAGGTACCTGATAATGTGCATAACCAACTCATTGTATGGTGGTAGAAGTGATGTCCTTTTACAACCTTGCTCGGTGATATCCAATTAAGGATCAATTGGTATGACAAATTGAGCCCTGACTGATCTTGCATCATGCATATTAGGATAATGTTCTCCTATTGCTGGTAACCCAATTACTTCTACTATTTGCTCTTATGTAGTAACAATAATTAAACCTCATACAATAGATTCTTCCTCATTAAATATTCTTGTAAATGTCATGGATGCTTCTTCATCAAATGTAGTTAAACTTAGGAAATATCCTAACTAGCCACACACATTAAATCTCCTCATTGCATCTACATCTGAGAGTAAAATAGTATGCTCCACTGGTTCTCATCTCTGCAATTGTCCACCCATTTCTACTTGACAATTTCACTCTCTACTCTACTTTAACTATTTCCCTCCTATGAATTCAGACTTTCTTTTGTTGTTGTTTTACAGACCCATTTTCACATTTCATTTTTTTACCTAATTAATGTCATAACAATTTTTTATGAGCAATAATAATGTGTTTTTAATGAGAGTAAATGATGGATATGTGAAAATCATCCAAAAATGGAAATTGGATCACTTGAAAATTAAATATGGGTCACATCATAGCTTGACAATAAGGAATATTTAAGAATAAGGGGTATGACACCTAGACACTTGCGTACCTATAGCAATTGAGTTTCATCAATAAACAAAGTATAAAGATTTGGGAAAAAATCTTTATGAATAAATAGGAATATCATTGGGTTTTAGTAACCTTCCCTGGCCCCTATAAAATATGGACAGGTGTCCACACTTGTCAGACTTAGTATGGGGTATGGAACTGGCATAATATCGCCATAATATAAATAATGTAGTATTAGATATAAACAATGAAATTTGTGTACTATAAATGAATAAATATCTAAAAATTTGATACCTGTTAGTTGATTGTTGCACATATCAAAAAGTGGTAGAAAGTACATTAGCAGTGACAACATACGTTAACAAACTTGCGGTGTTTATTGAAAGCATTAGAAAATAATGAGGTGGAAGGTGGGTGGGTGGTAGGTAAAGAAGTGAAATGAGTTGGAAAAGAAGAAATTAGAAGATGAATGGAGAAATTTGGAACTTTATGTGGACATAAAGTTTTTATTATGGGCATGCATGAAGAAATTAGTATTGAAAAGCTGCAGGTAGGAGGTCAGAACCTTCTGTTGCAAGAAGAGTTACTTGGTGTACATTTGAATTTGGCCATTGAAATTGCTGCAGAAAGTCCTCTTTGTTTGGGGCCATTTATATAACTTGAGTCTATGACCATTGACTAATAAATTAAAAGGCACTAGATCAATGGTAGTTAATTAGATGGCTCCATTTGTAAAGACATGGTTAATTTCATATGGACCCAACCATCATGTCTGCAACTTGCTCAACATATCTTTATATTTGGAATCATATAGAAATGCCCAGTCACCAACTTGAAATTTTTTGTTGCTAATGTGGGAGTCATGGCATTGTTTCCTTTGCTTTTGTATGATTTTAGTGTATTCCAAAGTAGCCTTGCGCATTTCATCCAAATAATTAAGATGTAGAGGATGTTCTCTCTATGTTGCAGGAAGTTCAATGTTCAACTCCAGTATGGTTCTTAAAGTTTTATGTTCAAATTCAATGGGAAACATTGCTATTTTCTAGTATAGGAGCTCAAATTGTGTGAACCCTGTAGTAGTCTTCCATGTTGTTTTGTAGGCCCAAATAGCTTCTAGTAATCTGTTATCCCAATCCCTATGGTGCAAATGAACAATTTTTTATAAGATGGCCTCTATCTCCCAATTTGTGACTTCTACTTGTCCATTAGTTTGAGGGTGATAGGGGCTTTATTTTCAGTGCCTAATATTATATTGTTTCATAAGTTCTGTGATCAGATTAGAAGTAAATTGAGCACCTTGGTTAGTGACTAGTTCTTTGGGTACACCATAGTGAGTAAAGATTTATTCATACAGAAATTTTGCAACTTTGTGATCACAAACATGCTTCATGACTTTGACTTCAACCCATTTTGTTAGATAGTAAGTGCACACAAGGATATATGATTTCCCATTGGATGGAGGATCAATTAGACCAATGAAGTCCATGCCCCATTTTTCAAATGGTGTTAACACCAATTGTGGATTGCGAGGCATTTCATCTATTCTTGTTGGTCGACCCATTCTTTGACACTTGTCACACTTCTGTGTATAGTTGGCTGCATCTTTGTGAAGTGTAAGATTATAGTAACTAGTTATTAAAATTTTCAAGGCTATTCTTTTTTCTGCAAAGTGCCCTCGACATGGTTCATTATGACATGCATGGAGAATTTCATATGTCTCATCCTCTCTTATACACCTTCTCATAACTTGATCAGGTCCAATGTAAACTAAGATATTATCAATCCAAGAGAAATGGAAGCTTTTCTCTACAAGTAGCTTCTTTTCCTTGTAAGAGAAATGTTCTAGCATTTTATTAGCTACAATGTAGTTAGCAATGTCTGCATACCATGGAGTTTGGACAACAATATGAAATAAATGCTCATCTGGAAATGTATCAGCTACCACATTGGCTCTTCTAGGCTTATCAACGATGGTGATATCAAATTCTTGCAACAATAGTAACCATCTTGCTAACTTGCCTGTTATACTAGGTTTGTTCAAGAGATATTTAATTGTTGCATGATTAATATGAAAAAATATGGGATAGCTAGTTATGTAATGCAAAAATTTATTTAGAGCATAAACTACTACTAATAGTTCTTTTTTAGTCACTGTGTAATAGCTCTTGCTAATATAATATATTGCATTTTCAAGATGTTGAGATTTTTGTCATAGAACTACACCTATTACATAGTAAAAAACATTTGTATATATGTGAAAAGGCAAAGTCCAATTAGGGCCTTGTAAACCTAGGGCTGTAGTGTGAAGTTTCTTAAGCTATAGGAAGGCTTTATTACATTTGGGTGTCCAAATGAATTTAGTTTCCTTAGTCAATAATGTATACAAAGGACTAGCTATTTTGCTAAAGTCTTTTATGAAACATCTATAATATCCAACATGACCTAGAAAAGATCTTACATTTTTTGATTTTGTGGGTATGGGCAGTGTTTGAATTACTTCTATCTTAGCTGGATCCACTTGTATTCCTATAACTAATATGAAATGACCAAGTACCACACCTTCTTGTATGAGCATTAAACACACACCTTCTTTTATGAGCATTAAACACTTTTCACTATTAAGTGCCAGATTATGTTCTTGACACCTTATCAAAAAAATTTCAAGATTCATCATGGCTTCCTCAAAGGTGACTCCAAATGTTTTGAAGTCATCCATATATATATTTCCATACAATCATGTGATATATCAGCAAAGATGCTAATAATAGCTTGTTGAAATGTTGCAAGAGAATTACATAGACCAAATGGCAAAACAAAGTATGCAAAAGCACCCCATAGGCATGTGAATTCTTGGTCTTTGGGAGCAATCTTGATTTGATTATAACCACTATACCCATCTAGAAAAGAGAAATACTTCTTTCTAGCTAGACTATCTAGAACTTGATCTATGAATGGTAAAGGAAAGTGATCCTTTTTGGTGGCCTTGTTCAATTCTCTATAATCTACACAAATCCACCCTTTCCCTCTCTTTTTGGGCACTATGACTAGGGGTGACACCCATCTACTATCAGATATAGGATAAATAAAACCAACATCAAGCAATTTTTGCAATTCAATTTTAACTATTTCTCTAAGGCTTGGATTTATCCTTCTCTGGGGTTGATAGAGTGGTAGGCACCCTTCATTGATGTATATTCTATGAGTGCATAATGTAGGACTCAACCTTTTCATATCACCATAGTCCCATACAAAAGCCTTTTCATGCTTTTGAAGTAGCTTTGTTAACTGTTCCATTTGTGTGGATGATAATTTGGGATTAACATGAAGATTATGACCTTTGGACAGCTCAACAATAGTGGTAGACTCTATCATAGCAGCTTTAGAAATTGGACTTGTATCTAATTCACATAGTAAGAGTTGATGAAGAATGTCTGGTTCTTTGAGCAGAGTACAATTGTCATCACATTCCTCATATGTGGTTAATTCTAACATGAAACTTTTAGATACATATTTTTCTACTACACAATTGTTAGTAAGAATACTTTGAAGTACTAAATCCTCTTCTTGTAGCTTTAGAAAGAATTTTCTACGTAACATCATAAGTTGTGCTATAGAGTTTAACTCTTCTTCTCCATCCCCTAAGTCTGGCTAGACAAATGTGCTTAAATCTAGTATTGGTTATGCTGGAGGATACAAATCAAATTTCTTTATTGCTTGGCCATTTGATATGGTCATATTCCCTGATCTACAACTTATATTTGCATCAATTGTAGCTAACCATGGTCATCCAAGGATGAAAGGGTAACAAGATAAATTAACTTTGGGAGACAGAATCATGTAATCTGCAGGATACTCTAGAGAGTCTAAGGTTACAACTATGTTTTCTATCATCTCATCAGGAGTGATAGTAAAACTATCTACAAGTTGCAAAATTGTTGGAGTAGCCCTTAATCCTTCTATTTTTAGTTTCTTCATAGTATCCTTGGTCATGACATTTATAGCAATACCAAGATCTATTAAAGTATTTTTAATAGAGTGACCATTTATACTCACATTCACAACTAGACTACCTAGATAAAAATATTTTGGAGTGATCAATTTTCCTAACATAATGTTAGCTAATTATCCCACAACATGGACTGTAGTTGGGTCCTTTTTCTTCCTCCTATATTTCTTTAGGTAGGCTTCTCTAATGGCTTTTCCATTGATAGGAACATCTTTAATAGCTTGGAATAGGGGTATTTGGACATGCATGTTCTTCAAATGATCAACAATATCAAAAGACTATTCCTCTATTTGTACAGGTTTACTTTGTACAAGCTTCTTTGGAAAAGGAGGTTCCACTGTTGGCTGAGCTTGGGCTTAGATAGTGACATTAGTTGGGTCAACCTTTTTAGGGACTGGGGGTTCTGATACTACATGAGTATCTGATATTTTAGTTATAAGACGCAGTTTAGGCACTGGTAAAGTTGTACTAGATCTCGTATGTATATTTGCAACATTCAGAGCATAAGCATGATATTGCTAAGCATCAACAATATACATGGGTTGTTGCAGTTGCTAGTTATTTGGATTTGGTTGAGGTTGTGTAGGTAACTATGTCTACTTTTGAGGTCCAAGATTCATAGGTGGTTGCATTAGTGTAGGTCGTTGGGCTGGGGGTGGTAATTATGGAGTACTAGTATTTTGGTTAGGCCATTATTGAGGTCCTCTCCATTGGTTTGTAGACTGCCAATTCCCACGGGATGGTTGCCATTAGTTTTGCTAGTTCTGCCATTGGTTATTCTATTGGTTGGGCTAGGTTGGTTGGGAGTTTTGAGACAATTGGGTTTGTTACAAATTATTTTTCCAAGCATTATTCCAATTAGGTTGATTATATTGTGGACCTTGGGGATTGCAATTTTTCGATCGATTACCATATAAATTTGAATTTTGCAAAGGGTCTTGAGGCATACCTTGAGCCCATGGCTGGCATTGAGCAAAAAAGAATACTTTCTCATCATCTCCATCTATCTTGATGTACTTAGTTGGAAGATGCTAGTTCTCCATGCTGGCAACTAGTTTGCATTAGCAATCCTTCTTTTGCTTCTAGCAATGAGCGCAATACTCAGCTAGTTGTAATTTGGATTTTGCATGTTTCCTCTTTGTAATCATTATGTCAAGATGTGTAGCAACATCATTTATAATATCTTGCTTAAAATCTACAAGCAAATTAGATATCTTGAGCTTTGAAATACCCTGACTGATTCCTTTAGTGATTGTGGAACAAGGTTCTTGACCTTTCTTCATAGTTGACCTTGAATAGTTTTGATAGATTTTCTTGAGGTCATCCCAAGAAGACTGATGTACATCACCACCAGCTATCAAGTCTAGTGCTTCTAGACAATTATCATTCACACCTCTCAAAAAGACTAGCTTTTGTGAATCCTTAGACAACACATGCTGAGGGTTCTTCTGTAGTGTATACAAGAAATGTGAAACATAGTCTTCCAATGTTTCTTCCTCCTTTTGTGATATCCTAAAGATATCATCTCCTCTTGAACTAGATGCTTTGCAATAGTCTTTATATTTATCCACAAATAGAGTTTCCATATCATCCCAAGTCCCTACTACATTAGCTCCTAAGCCCATGAACCATCATAAAGCTAACTCTTTCAATGTTGTTTGAAATAATTTGAGCTTATGGGCATCAGTGTTGTAGTCAAAATTATGACAGAGTGTCAAATTCAAACAATAAAGTATCAAGGTCTTTAGTTTCAAGGCCATGGAACATTAGAAGAGCAACTATGGGTATATTCTTGAGATTATTTAGGAAGCTTGGAAGAGGAAATGGAAAAGTAGATTGTGCCATTAATGGAGGTATTAGATTATGAGGTTGTTGTTGAAAAGGAACATTGAGTATTGGATTATTAACAACTGGTGGATTTGGAGTAGTATTATCAAGGAAACTGGCCAAAATTTTAGCAAAAGGTTGAAGACCACTCGTATCTATAAGTTCTACTCTTGAGGATAATTCTTTAGGAAAAATAGGGCTTGCATCTTCAAAAGACAACTCAACTTCTTCTTCTTCAATTTCTTCATTCAAATTAATAGACTTGCATGGAAGAAATCTTCCATATTCATCTTGTCATCTTCCTCTTCGATGCATGAAATTGAATTCGTCACACTGGTGAAGAAATATTTAAGAAATTTTTTTTTTAAAAAAACTTAACTAAAAACTATGACTCAAGAATGATCCCAGCTTGACACCATCCCCGGTAATGGCACCAAAAATGGTCCGCCTCACAATAGGTGTATAATAATCATGCCCACGACCATACTTACAAATAGTGTATTCAATCTAAGGACTATTTTTCCCCACCATGAGGTGCATTTAATTTTGTCAACCTAGGGACATATACTTGAAATGGTCGACATAATATGTGCACTAGGTTTCTTAATGAGTCATCATGCTTATGCTGCAGGAAATTAAAATGTAAGAAAAGAACCTACACTAGTGTTGTAGGAAACTAACACACTTAACTCTTTACTAAAATGAATACTGGAAATGCAATTAAATACTAATATATACTCCAACTCAGTTTATCTACTATAACTATTCTTACAGATGTTGCAGGAATACTCATAAAGTATAATGCTATAGGAAGGAACTTACAACTTCTACCTGCAATACTAACGATGATTGAAAACAAATCTACACTATTCTCATCTAATCCATCTCCCAAGTGGGCCCCTTTGGTTGGCTTCTACTAATATACTAACATAGAATGTAAACTAGGAGTTATTTCATTATGTTCTATAAATTCCTTACATGAGAACAATACATAAAATTGTAACAACAACTCACTGCAAAAGTCAATAGTTTCTTTTTTTAAACTTTCTTCTAACTTTTAACACTATTGGTTTGATCCCTATAAATAGAAGATCGACACTTATTCTGAAATAGAAAAACAAAACAAACTATCTACAAATTCGCCAGAGAAAAAAGAAGGAAAGATAACAGCTCACAAAATGAGTAATAAAGTCTGCACAACCACTTTGACACAATAATAAATGCAGAGAAAATATAGCAATTCTTCATAGCTCCTCCATACTAGCGGTTGTGTTCCTTGGTACTGTTATGAATTTTTTCTATTGCGGCTAAACCTTAACATCTTTTCTCATTGAATGGTGTTGGCTATCTTCAACATTTCCCTTTGAATACTTTCAACCATCTTCAACTTCCTTTGCTAATAGATTAGTTATTATGCAAAGATATTTGCAAATAAGCATTATCAAATTAAATTCAAATATTAGAACACACATTCTGATGGTTATATGAAATATTGCATTATATATATAATATTGGAAAAATATGACATACTAGCTACCCATAGGTTAATCATCAGTTGAAGTAAATATAAGTTCACAAATGTCTTGGTGGAAGTAAAATAGAGTGTTTAAAATTATCATAAAATAGAGGTAATAATTAGTCTAATCACATATATTAATCTAGCTGATACAATAATGTAATCAAATCAGCCCAAGGGCATAGACCACTCATAAGGTAAGATCATTATAGTTACATCCACAAGGATGAATTTCAAAGACAAAATGGGAGACACACTACATCATCCCCCCAAAAGACTAGGATTACTCCTGGAAGCCTACAATCCAAGAATAGAAACCTAGCACATCAAGAGAAAAATCAAAAAAAGCAACACAAAAAAAACCTTGTCAACTTCTTCTCAAGTCAAACCAAATCAATCCCACATTCACAAGCTACCTCGTGGACCTCCAAATAGGTTAACCACAAAAGAAAATGGTTGTCACATTGACACAATGTCCTTCAATAAGGAACTTCCTATACTAGGAAAACCCATCTAACAAAAAAATCTACACTACAAGGTAAGGAACAAGGCACTCCATCTCATCAATAGGTGCCTAACTACAACATGCACCTACCAAGAATAGGATCAACATAGTCTCTATGGTACAAAAAACTCAACTATTACTAGGAAACTAAGGTTACTTATCTCAACCCAAGAAGGAATCACCTTTCCACAAGGTTGAAATGAATTTCATTAGTGGACAAAATCATTTAATAACTTCATACCAACTAGCAAGATGGTAATATTTTTCCAAAGATACCATGTCTCCCTAGAAACATGTTGGCAAAACTACAACCAACTTTTCACTATAATCAATCTCTAACCTCAAGTCAACCATAAAAGAACAACCTAATTGAGGTAGCATCGTAAAGATACAATATTAGGAAGATAGAACTATATAGCATTAAGGATAGGAGGAAGTCTCTCAAAACTTCTACTCTATGTTATCCCTAGATTAGTTGGGGAACCTTCTCCATACTACCAACCATTTGAATACTCACCCAACACTAACTACACTAGTGGTGTAACAAAATCATGGACTACTAACTCAATAAATGAAGGAACAAAGTAATAAACCAAAATAAAAGCCTATAAAAAGGTTCAAAACTCAAGGGTAGGCTAATTCACACCCTATCAACCAAAGGCCACATCTACACCATGAAGGAAACACTCACAGTCTACACTTCACATCATAGAAGTGGATTGGTGTCATAAAGAACATAAAAAACCAAGCACACAACCCAACTAAGGATGAAGTAGATCATGGAGGAATAATAACTCATCCTTTAAGAAATAACATGAAGGTTTAAACTTATCCAATGGCCATAAATATGATCTATCATGATTGAATTGTCCTCTACTCGATAAAGGGTATCTAGAACATCAATTTGCACCTTCTAGAAGTGCAAAAAAGTGCATGTTGTTATGCAAGAATATTTTTGCATTACCATAGTCTCACACAATATTTCCCACATATCGAGGCAAGTAAATGCATGTCCTAGGTGAGAAAATTCATAACAACTTCTTTACTCGTGCGAGATTTCAAAACAACACAAAATTGCCTTCATTCTAGAGGCCATAACTTTTGTGTACAAACTTTGATTGACTCTATTGAAAATGTGTTAGAAATATCTCAACAAGGCCTACAACATGATGGAGATTAAATAGTCATAATACTAAGAATTTGAGTCACCACTCAAAAGAACACAACATAGGAAAAATTAGATAGTCCTGGTTACCAAGGCAAGCAACAACTAAACATCCAAAACAAAAAGAGAGAATACATGCCAAAATCGACATAAGACATGAAATGGAAGATAATTTGCACATACTAATATTAATTCCCTTATTGATTTCCTAAATTCAACCATATCACTTGCATCTATAAAAAATTAAACTGGAAGGTTTCCAAAGCAAGGGATCAAGAGTCAATTACCATAATACAAACACATATATTTTTGAATTCCTTTCAAGAATAAAATTATATTTAATAATCATTAAAAAAATACATTTTCATCAACACCTTTACATCGATTAACAAACACAATAGTAGGTCCTTTGTGATATTATTCCTTATACATACTCTAGAGGCTCATAATGAACATTATAAATTAAGAACACAAGAGATATCAACAATAGAAAACATGTGGAATACTCATCGTGAGAAAAAAGAAAAAGTCCAAATGGGGGAATTATCAATTCCAATAGTAAATCACCAAAAAATCTCATTCCAACAATAAGTAAAGTGTGACAACTATCACACAGAGAGAGATAGATCAATTTGATGACTAGTCCAAGCAAGGAAAATACCAAAAACTAATTCTAACCCAACAACATGTGGAAAGATCCATCGGCCAGATAAAATAAGAAATCAATCAAGTCACATTACATGTGATTACTAAGAATAGCCACATAAGAGGGATAAATCACCACACAATGCTAAGGAATACATCATCCTAGTAGTGTTAGAAAATTCATGCACACACATCAAGCAATATACCAAAAATAACCTCATGCATATGCATACTACACTAATTTCCTTAATCCTGCTCCATGCAATGAAAAATTTAAGATATGAAAAATAGTCACTACAACTTCCATAAGATTAAGGAAAAATAAAGTTGGGGGCATAAGTCATTAATCCAAATGATCTAATGCAAAAAAAATACTTTCTTTACAATGATTTCACAATATACACTCATTTATCAATGAAAGGAAACATTTTAGTACTATAATGAAATAACGATGAATTACAAATAAGATTCATTTATTTAATTTCACTAGGGGAACACATGGAGCACTGTGCACACTACTCCACAAGGAGAAATACAAGAGGCACCCAAGGCCAATATATAAACCACGCAGGTGTCACCACTCACTCAAAACCATGAGAAAAAACCCACAACATGGTTTAGTATTCTCGGATGAGGTTCTCACCAAGGGGTATCATCCATCTCAAAAAGATACACAGAACCAAAGGGTACACTTCATTTTCCTAACACTACTCAAGTCATATCTACTACATTGACAAGTTCATCCCAAGTAGATACCCAAATAATAAGATATCACAAATCCAAAAAGAGACACTTGCACTCACACAACAATAATCACAACCATATGGGCAACATATACACATAGATCCCAATGTTTGAACATGAGATTTGATACCACATGTAATTCCCCACCCAGAGATCCTTGGAACACAAGGATAAAACATGCACTGAATAATGTTTTTCTTAAGATAAGTTACTTAACAACAACATAAAGTAACCAAGTATAAGAATGAAACATCTAAACAAAGTAATAAGAATAGGAAACATGACTAAACTCAAATGTTCAGCTACCCCAACGAGAGTCTTACAAATACTTCCAAAGATCCCCAACCACTAAACCATAACATACAAACCAAATATCACATGAATCATGAGAATATACCAAGGAGATGTTCTTTTTAGGCCCAAGGTAAAAGTTCTTAGCATGGTTAAACATACAAGTCTATTTCTAACTAACCATATCATATTTAAGAATTACAAGTAGAGACCCTCAAATAGTCATGAACAAGACAAGGGCTCAAGGTTACAACCACTCATCTACTAGACACCATGTTGAAAGATAATTCTAAAATTTGAAATTTGGCAAAGTTTGAAATTATAAAGCCTTGAAAATTGACTGAGTCTAAAATCCTAAAGCCCAATTTTTTTCTAGAGTCTTTATCTTAATTCCTGGAGGGATATAACCTATCTTAGATGACTCTTTGCATATATAAAATTATATCTTAAGTATAAGAAAGAACAGTATGCCAACTTATACTTAAACAATTATTCTATACACCATATAGTTGATCTATTTTAATAAAGGAAGATGCAAGAACCAAAAGGGTGTTTAAAAGTATAATTTACATCTTCTCAAATTTTGTGCAAACACTCACTGTTTTCCATGTGAGAAAATAATCTACATGATCACACATGAAAAGATTCACTCTAGAGTGAGTATTCCCCATGATCGACACAAGTTTCCCCATCAAATATGTGCAAGACTTTATCTTGTCACATGAGAAAGTATATACTCTTGAGGGAGAGAATGCATGCTCCTATGATAGAATACATACTCACATGAGAGACTAATCCTCCCATGTGACAAAAGCTAATAATACATCAACAAAGCAAGAAGAAAATGCATAAAAAAATGAAATGTCCACACCACAAAGTACTAGATCTACGTGATTTGAGGAATGATCACTTGAGAGTGTAAAATTAAATCTAAGAACTTGAATAAAGATAAAATACACATTGTAATCACACATTTCCATCTAATCCACAACATCAATCTATGAAATGATCATAAACAACATCGCAGTAAAAAGGAAAGTATAAACATGCAATATAACCAACTCAAATCAACCATGCTTATTTTCTTCCTACCATAATGGCATCATGAGACCTCAAGGTCCCTAACTATACCCTTGAACATGAATCTCAAATTCCCAACAAGATAGTTGGAGTTGTCTCATGAGATCATTCTTACCAATAACCATCAATTAACATCATAAGAACAAGTACATCCAAGATGCTAATCTACCAATATTATCACTAACCCAAATTAGTCATAAGAATTCTCAACTAAGAAACATGATACAAAAAAATCTAAACATAATATCAAATACATCCAAGGTAAAGATTAAATTACAAGAGAACATACTCTAGATACATTAAATTACCAAGTGGATACCCATCACTACCCTCAAATAGAAAGTAGACCATCTCTAGATATGGGTCCCTAGTAGTGGCATAGGTAGCTACACCTCCCAACCATGTGGTATTCATAGGCCCACTCCTACAATGCTCATGGAGATAATGACCTGACCAAAATCACATAAGAGAAGCACCCATGATTAACACATGACACACCAAGTAAAATATGATACCAATATCTATATGATCATGAAGATAGTATAGTACATTAGGTCATTGGTCAGACCCACTATAGCATAACAATGTATGGACTCTAGTGGAGTATAAGTACTAGGCATCAGAAAGTCCAAGCTATGTGTGTCACGGTAACACGCTCCCCTTGGGAGGCCCAATACCAGATGTGGCAACATAGTCCTGTAGGAGGCCCAACATCTAGTGGGGTAACACACTTTTGTAGAAGGCCCAAAACTACACCCTTGCACCAACTCCCCTAAGACTCTCAAAGAACATACAGGTGTTAATTTATCTTATCATTAAGTTTATTTCCCATTTATTAGTTTTGATTATCACTTGTTAGTACCTCTTCATGTTACCTTTTCAACCAATTTTGGACCCGGGTACATGAAAGAAGCCACTCCACACATCTACCCTATATACTCATGCTCATCACACAATGAATGCCCAAAGGAAATGCAACTTCCCAACCTATCCCCCAAATGAAAATCTCATAATTGACCAATATCTAGGAGTTTGAGTCTCACAAGATCTTGTCAAATGCACATGCACATGCTTGTTTGTGGACACAACCAACTTCACGAGTGTAATCACATAATACAAATGCAAGGTTCGGATATGAAAAATGCAACAAAAAAAACAAGAAAAAAAATCTCACTCCACTAACCTATACCCAAAAGTATGAATTCAACATGAATCCCAAAGAGGCAACAAAACACCCAACATCATGAACTCACTTAACCGACCTAAATCTAGGAGTATGGATTCTACATGAATCCCAATGATGGTAAATAAAAACATGGATATATTGGAAACCTAGCTTACATTTCAAATCCATGACCAAGAAAAATGCCAAGAAATACCCAAGAAAATAGGGCACACAAAATGAAGCGATGTAAAAATTGCTCAAAAATCAACATTGTCAAAAATTGACAAAACTAAAACTCATTATCCAAATGGTTTCTAAACTCCCAGAAATAAAATAAAAATTGAGTTCCAAGATCATATGCAAAATTGCCAACATAATGACACAAAACTTCAAACTAAAACCCTTGAAAACACTAAAATGTTCATACCCACCCAACTTGGTAGAAATAACATACCAAAATGGAGGGAAACACTAGTTATCAAGGTCCAATCTAATTACTATAAAAAATAGGAACTAAAATGAAGCCAAAAAAATTAAATGGGAAATCCCTACCTTGTAGCCAAGTGGACAAAATGATAAAAGCTACAATAAAATGAATGGGCTCATGACTTAGATGAAACCATCAAGGAAGTTGAGAAATTTTGGTAGGAATCCAATGAGCTACTTCATTCTCAAATCTACCAAATGGATCGATCACAATGAGAAAACGATGGAATTTCTTGAAGAGGATTTTGGATGAAATTCCTCATTTCTCAAAAACATGAAAATAGAAAATTAAGTATAGAAACTCACTTTTGTCATAATATAAGCACTTTATCAAGTGACTTATAAAATAGATTATTAATTCACTTAATAATATATTTTCCCCCTTTTCCCAAATTAGATTAGGAAATTCTAATTGAATTGGAATTCATCTACAACAAATTAGATGGGAAAATAAAATAAATAAAATCCCTCTAAGCCATTCAAAAATATTAACTTAATCTTTTCCATGACAACTACGAAATCCTAAATGCACATACACACTGATGGGTAAAATCACAGAATGCATTATGAATATGAATTTACTAATTATTGGAGGGTTAAAATAATAATAAAAGATACATCTCCCATATAGTGATGATATTGACTCAACACGAAAGGTTTGATCACTTACTCCATGTGCCATTGGCAGGGATATAGGTCCTACACAATAAATGAACATAATCAAGTGTAGATGCACAATTTATAATAACCAAAGCAACAATTATGTGAAATCACATAATTAAAGAATCTAATTAATTTTAACTAAATAATCATTTAAATAACCCAATTTGCATAAATTACTGAAAAGACGAGGTACTTATCCATAGCACAACAAACTAATGAATCCAACATGGATAAATCATTTCTAATTATTTAAGAACTTAATAATGGTATTAATAAAAGTTGTTTAACAACAAAAAAGACACTAAAAACATATAAGTCAATATGGTCAAACACATGAGTATACAGTGTTATAGGAACCTAGTCAAGTGCAACAAAACAAATAATAGATAGTGCAACTACTGTTCACATCTCAAGGTAATCATGGAACAACATCATGATACCATATAAATCCTGGTAATCATTGGCATAAAGCTCAATGAAACCATCTATCACATCTTAATCTCAAAAATCAAGAAAGCATAAATTAATTGAGCTGATACAATAACATAATCAAATTACCCCAAGGGCATAGACCACTCACAAGGTAAGATCACTAGTACATTAAGCTTCCATTTTTTTTGATAGGCCAATTTGGCTTGTCAAATTCACTTTTTTTTAATATAATCTTGATAAGGTCAAAGTTTTGACTAAACTTAATTCTTTTTTGTCAAAATTTTGACGACACTTAAGTTTTCTATCAAAATTTTGACGACACTTGAGTTTGATCAAAATATTGATGACACTTAAGTTTATTGTTGACATTTTGATGTTGTTGGGATATAATTAAAAAAAGAAAATTAAACATTTCATTTTGTATCTAGCAGATTGCAAGTATGTGGGAGGGGTTTTGCGTGTAATTCTTAAACAAGGAAAATTGTGACTGACACAACTTGACTTAGGTAAGAGTTTCAATACTCACTCTTATGGCCATTTTTGGATAATGGAAGGGAAACTAAAGGTCATTATATTTTGATTGATTGTGTTATAACTTCTTCCCCCAACAAAATTTTCCATCCATTCATTCATTTAGAATTAGGTAGAAGTAGTAGTTTTTAGTATTCATTCCATCTTATATACATGTTGAATGATCATTGTTCACTCCTATGAATGGAGTTCCTTAAGGATGATAGTCAACCAATTGGTCTATTAATACCAATCTTAGATTTGGATGCTCGAAGAGAAACCCTTCTCCTCGACCATCATAGATGTAGGTGTGATTTGAAGTTCGTGAAAGGAAGAGCTCTTTAATTTGAGAATAACAAGAAGAATGAAAGAACGTTAGAGACATAGATCACAAGGGAACAAAAAAGACAAAGATCATAAATAGTGAAGAGAAGAGAAATAGATCACAACCAGGATACAACAAATACATAGATCACAATGGCACAATAGAGACATAGATCAAAACTAGGGCACAATAGAGACATAGATCACAACTAGGGCACAACAAAGACATAGATCACAATGACACAACAAGATAAATATGTATGAATGTATGAATATATGTCTGTGGTATATATTAAGGATATACATGTTATAGCCGATATTAAGGGATGTATATTATTTGTCAATGACATAGTGATAGATATAAATATAACATTGAGGGTACCATCCACCTCATAGTTCAACTACAAGATAGTAGATCTTAATAGATATATAAAAATATTTTCTCATCAATTGCATTAGAGTTTTAGTTGAGGA
The DNA here is from genome assembly GCA_028749045.1 of Cupressus sempervirens. Taxonomy (NCBI): domain Eukaryota; kingdom Viridiplantae; phylum Streptophyta; class Pinopsida; order Cupressales; family Cupressaceae; genus Cupressus; species Cupressus sempervirens. The sequence continues at coordinate 566,072,663 of CM053792.1, forward strand.
GAGATAATAAGGAGTGTCTTGAGAGACGATTGGAAGAGGTTGAACATGAGATAAAGGAGCTATAGGTAAGATACAAGGTCTATGAGAGAGAATCTCATTAAGGAGACATTAATAATCTATGACATCTTATAGGCCATCCGACATACATCAGGCATCTTCTTCTCATAGAGGATCTTAGAGATCAAGGAGTCACACCTTATGGAGGAGCACATGGTAGATTCATAAATAATGCATGTTTCAATATATAGGACATATTTTGTCTAGTATCAACTATGACCCAAATATTCTTTTTTATGTGTGTGTGTGTGTCAGTGATGTTTCATCTTTATTTATTCTTACAATGTCTCTTTCATTGACTTTAATGTGAGAAATAACATAATAATTAAATTGCTAAACATTTGATGAAAGAAATGAGTACTTATATAGAACATATTAATATGTCCTTAAATTTGAATCTACTATAGTGTATGATTAAATTAAAAGAAGACATGTGTTAGTATCCTCTAAGTAATATGTTAATCACAAATATTAAATATATTACACATGATATTCAAGACCCAAATGTAAAATGTTTTTGTTAGGAATTAAGCAAGGTATGTAAGAACACATAATGCTTTAAATGTAAGGAAAATAGAAGCACACAAAAATATGTGGATAAGGACCGAAGAAAAATAATGAAAAGATAAGGTTAAACATAGTATCAACACAAGTGTAGTGCATATATAGGGTATTTAAGTGGTACACCATCCATTTTAGCTATTGTATATGCATGAATTCCATAGGATTCCATGATAATATAGGATAAAAGCCAATTTGGACTAAACTTTCTTTTCTCACCATGTAGAGCATAAGCATTATGTTGATTCTCATTTAGTACTATTTCCAATAGAAAATTATCATTTAATCACTTTATTATTTTACCTTTTTTGAAGAGGTTTATGATATGCTTTTATGTATTCAAGGGTATTAATTTGATGTTCACCCAATATTTAATGGAATGAATTCAAGATCTATGTTTATTACCTATCCCTTATTTTTCTTCATTTATACCTCTCTTCATCATGGTAACAAGCCTAGGTGGTGTTGTATACCTATTCTCTTCTGACATCTTTTAATTAAAACACACTATGTTTATGATTTAGTGTGATTATCAAATCGTAATAAATTAAATGTTATTACAAATAGAGATTCAATAATATTGCAATTATTTTTTATGACATTTAAATTCAAATGTTGCTATCAGCATTCAATAGTGTAGTTTTCAATTCAAACTCAAAGGTCAACATGTTTGACTCAAAAACTACATAGTTGATTCTTAAGGAATATCACAATTTGACTTGTCATGATTTTTTTTTTTTGCTTATCAATATTTAAATCCTTATCACTAGTAATCCCCTATATTGGATTCATTTTCTCTCTTTCATTAAAACTCTCCATCTATATAGTCATTAGAATGCCCTTCAAATATGAGAGTTGGAGAGGGATTTGTCCTCTCCATATCACATATAGAATTGTGTATCTAAATTATCCCCTTCAACCCCCACTCTTTTTATTTCCAAGGTTAGAGCTAAATGTATGTGTAAAGTTCATAGTTAGAAACTTAAAAGGAAGGAAATAGTTTTTCTATATCTTTTCCATAGTTCCTACAATTTCCTTATCTAGCTTTTCTACCTCCCAAAAACATAAAAACATATTCTATTGAATATCACCATCTGATTGAATTCCTCCCTAGCTTATTTCCTTCTCAATTGTTTATTTTCTACTTGTCTTCAAGCCATGTTGCATTGGTGTTTATTATTGATATGTAGGGCCCATATTTATTCTAAAGAGTTTGTGGTGCATTATATACATTAAGTTTTTAATTTTTATTTGACCAAATATTAGAGCTACTTAGAGGAATTTTACAAGAGAATCTCAAATATTTTTCTATACCCTTTACTAATTTCTATTTAATTAAACTATGATGGTGTCTATGCCCAATGTTTTGGAGAATGTTTCTTAGGGAGATCTTCACTCTCTCCTCTTTACATATGCATAAATCAATGATAAAGACGAACTAGGGGGCTACACAATGAAATCTTTTGTTGAGTTGGGGAAATAGAAGGGAAACTAAAATTGATTAAATTGATTAAATTATAAACTATGCCCTCACCTAGATTTTCTAATCATTCATTCATTTAGGATTCAACATTGAATATATATTTTGTCTCTTGTTGCGCTCTTGTGATCCATGACTCTACAGTGATATTTTTTAATAAAATATTTTCTTATTATTATATATATATATATATATATTTATTTAAATTGTATAATTCATTTTATTTGTTTAGATGCCACTCTTATTGAAGAGATAATAATATTTAATTATTTTATTATTTCTGATTATATAGAAGATACTACTAATGCTTGTATGTTTATATTTGATATAATTTTATAGCCCGAATATTTGCCTATGAAGAAAGTCCACGCCTAACAATATGAAACTAGAACAAAATAAGGCAATGATTGGTAGATTGTGGTCTTAGTTCAGAAGAAAAAGTGATGGAAAATGTTATTATCCTTGCAAAAAATGAAAGGGCTTAAAGAATTGAAGAATTCTAATCACAACAGCTTAGAGACATTGTAGGCAACATGATCACATTGAAGCAGGAAAGGATTTTTGTCCTTTAGTGAATGTAGATTCCAACTGGTGGAAAATGGAGGTGTGAATATCAAAGTTAGAAGGTAATTCTCCCATGGAAGAAGATGATCCTAAGATAGAGAACACAATTGAAGATGTTGGTATTGGCTCAACTGATAATGTACCAAAGAACATGATTGAAGATGTTACTAGCACAACTAATGGAGATGATGAGGACGATGATAGTATCACATCTAATGATGATGATTAAGAGAACCTTGGTATATTTGTAATTGAAAAGGCATACAAGCCCCTGTACCAAGGCTCCCAAATAATTCTTCTCTTTGATGTATGGTTGTTGGTGAAATTCAAAGTTATGAATGGTATATTGAATGTAAAAATCTCATATATGCTAAAGTATAGTATCATTTTTGTCATCTTCTATGTTAGCATTCCATTAATGTTCTTTATATTAACAAATTATTTTTTCTATAGGTTGATAGGTGAGTTTTTGTTACCACCAACAAACATGTTACCTCACTCTTACTGATAATTATCAACCATTATGAAAGATATTGGAATGGAGTATCAAACAATACATGCATGTCCCAATGATCATATTATATATCATAAAAATATGAATTTGTAATGCAATGCCCTGATTTTCACATTAGTAGATATCAATCAAGTCAAATAACCAAAAAAGGTGCCTCAAAAGGTTCTTTGGTACATTCCCAATATTTCACATCTGCAACGATTATTTAGGTGCAATAGCTTTACACAATTTATGGATTACCATGCATGCAATAGAAGACAAGATGAAATTATGAAAATGCCTATAGATGGTTCTATATTTAAGGACATTGAAGATAGGTGATCATTATTTAAAGAAGAGCTTCATAATTTTAAACTTTCATTGGCAACAAATGATGTCAATCCATTTGGAGAGATGAGATCTATTTACTTAGTCTGGCATTTTTTTGTTATTAACAATAAGATTCCTCCTTGGATGTCCTTAAAGAGGGAGCACATAATGTTGGAAATGATAGTCATCTGAATTAATTTATGACCATAATAATTATATTTTTTTTATATTCATTCAACTAGGTAATTACCAAGTGAAAGATATGAGTGTATATATTGAGCCCCTTATTAATGAGTTGTTGGAGTTATGGAATGAGGTCACTATGTACAACATCTCTAGAACAATAGGTGAAAGACAATTTCAATTCCATGAAATGCTTGTATGGAAAATACATGATGCCCCTAGGCTAATGCATTTTTTTGGTATGTAAAACTATTAACACATATTTTTGGTATGTAATAGTGCTAACACATTTTCATTGTATATTTGATTTGTGCATGATAATTGTAAACATGAATCTTTTACACGTCATCCAATTATACACAATCCTATAGATCTTTAGATAAAGGGAATATTTTCATGTCCAATTTTTGGTCCAAAGATGAAATCTCATCATTCAAAAACTTTAGGAAAGAAGGCACTTGATGAGCATAGGAACTTTCTCCACAAAAATCTTAAATATCAAATTACTAAAAAATATCTTTTCAATGGGAAAGAAGAGACAACATGAAAGCCAAAAAGAATGAAACCTCACATATATAAGTTGTAATACAATAGAATGAATCATCAAGGTAATGCCATTCCATTTGATGCAGGTTTTTGTATGAAATTTAAATATGGATAATGTCTTTAGTTTAGTAATGATGTAATTGATGTTCATGAAGATCATCAAGGCATTGATGAGAAACTTCCAAAAGGACTTAAAATCTATCCTAGACAATTTTTGGTGGTTGCCATACTACAAGCACCACACAATCATGCATTTTTTTGATGCTATGCACATTAGAAAGAATGGAATAGAGACACTATGGAAAATATTGGATGGAAGGCCTAGAAAATAAAAATTGATCAAAATTTGTAATGACATTGATGAATCCAATCATGCATTGACGTTTGTCATTGAATCAAATAGTAATGGAAACAAGATTAATATGAGTGCAATTCCTTGGTTATTACAGAAACAACAAATTGATGCCATATTTGAAGCCATAAAAAAAGAAAAAAAATTCCCATAGGATTTTCTATAAACATAAGAAATCTCATATCAAAGAAAGATGGTTTTGGGTCAGAGTTGAAAATGCATGATTGGCATACCTTAATCAAGGTAAGTCATGTTCTTCTCTATTTAGAATAAATTTGTAAAATATCATGTAGTTTTCATTATTTTATTTTATAATATATTGAAAAGATCGTTTTATCATTATTGTAGTACATTCTACCTGTATCTCCCCCACTCAAATTTGACAACATGAGTTTCAAACATGTTATATATGATCTTGGGAAATACATGAAGTTAGAAGTGTAATTTGTTAGATTATTTTACAGATATTATTTTTGTGTCTTTATTGTATAGTTTTTTGAAGAGTCTAGTTAATGCATTTTTTCATGATGAATATCTTCTAGGTGGTTTTCATCTAATGAAATTCATAAAGAAGACATAAAAAATTGGAAGAGGAAAATTCATCAGCTTTTGTGTGAGATGCAAAAGTGTCTACCTTCAACTTTTTCCAAAGCACAAGAACACTACCTCATACATCTAGTTGAGGAGATTAAATTGTGTGGACTTGTACCAACTAGGTCGATGTGGATGGTTGAGAGAGACACTTGAAATTTTTGAAGAACTTGGTTCAACAAAGAGTGTGTCTTGAGGGTTCCATGGTGGAGGGATATATGGTATACCAGACCATAGTGTACATTAGTGAAGATCTTCCCAAGTTTGCAACAAAGATCCACGTAGATCACATTTGGGATCCCAACTTCATTAATAAATTTGAAGGAGATTAATTGATGGCAAAAGGTCGATTGAGGAAAGTGAGAAGTAATTATAATATGTTATTTTAGTCAATTAATTCTTATCCATCATCAATATAAGTTATTTCTAACTAGTCTATTTATTTTATACAGTTTCTCACGAGTGGGATGCACTTCATTTATATATTGCAAACAATCTTGATTTGATGATGGTATGAATTGAATGATCTCAAAAAAATGGTCACTCATTAACATGGGAAGGTGTTGCTTCATTGGTTAAAGAAGCTCATTGTAATAGAAATTCTAATATTTCACCAATGGTAATTGATCTAGAAAATGGTTTAATAGGTGGAAAGGTACATATAAGTTAATCTATCATAACCTATATATTTAATACTAACTCATGGAAAGATGAATAATTTTGACATATTTGAAAAATAACAAATCAAACACCACAAAGCTATGTACTAAAATGGTCATTAATTTTCCATAAAAAAGATGGAGGATACTAAGAGAACTTGTGATTCTAGGATAACTGCAGTCTTTGAGCTCACTTATATTATGTCTAGAAATGACATTCATCTTCAACAATCCAAAAATAGATAATACTACATTTTAGATGATATAATTGAGTGCAATTTTAATTCCTTCAAAGTAGTTCTATTTGTTGTCAAATGGTTCAAGCTACAAATGAATCAAAATGATCCTGATAGAACTATTTTTGAACATGATAATGGATTTACAATGATTAATACAAGGTCATTTGAGCCAGTTGAAAATGAGCCCTATGTACTTCCAAGCCAATGTGAAAAATAGTTTTACTTTGGTGTTCCACATAAATTGGGTTGGTCATTTGTCATTAGACGTGATCCAAGAGGAAGACCAATAAAGTATAATGTGATTGAAGAAGAAGATACCAAAGAAGTGGAAGGTGAAGTAGATGATGATGATGATGGCAAAGATGTTCATGATGATGGTGATGATATTGATGATGATAATTATAATGATGATGATAGTGGTGGTGATGATGGTCATGGTGGTGATGGTGATGGTGATGATGATGACTATGACAACAACAATGATGGTTATAGTGATGATCACAATGATGACAATGGTCATAGTGACGAAGATGATGATGATGTTTATGATGATGAGATGGATAAAGAATATTATCAATGACATGATCAATGGAAATGTATTAGGTATGATCAATAAAATGTAAGAGGTATTGATATATTTATTGAAAATTTGTTTAAGTTGTTATAAGTTATCATGATTAATACATTATCAAGATTAATGATAACAACATTGGTGACTTATCATACACATGTTGCAAATATTGATTACAATACTCAATTCTTGGTGCTGATTACTTAAAATATATTTTTTGTAGAGGTAACAAAATAAAAAATATACAATAATTATGATGTATGCATATTGTTCATGTTATGTTCTATGTAATTTGTAGCATAAGTATCATGTAATTTGTAACTAACTTAAGACAAATTATTTACATATGTAGGAAACTATACCCCTTTGACAAGGATCCTACATAGTGAATTGGATCGAGAGGTATAAGTTTATTACATGATTGCTTTCTCTTTACCTTAAACATTAAATTTAGTCCAATTTCGTCAATATTAGCCTCATTTTATAGAAAAATATTTTTTCTCCTTCAACTATATCTCTCATTTTATGGGCTACAGGTACCACCAAATAGGTATCTATCAAATTTTTCTTCCTAGAGTGAGGGAAATGTAAGAATAGAAGAGGATAGTTAGACATGTAGTAGGTCTACGAAAGATAGACGAGATAGAGATCAAAATATTAGAATAAAATTCAATGAGCACATGCAATTTTTCCTTGATCAAGGGGTTTCATCATCTTATGATGATTAGACAAAAGGTGAAATCAAGGCTCCCTTGAGGTACACACATCTTTAGAAAGAATGGGTACCTAAGGAATTACCTCCAATTAACACTGATTTTTGTGTTAACAAGAGGATATATCACACAACTCCATCATCAGTACATGGTTTGGACCTATTTTCCATGGATGGCATAAAGGCCAATTATAAAAAAGTTATTGATTTGATGGAGTATGTAGGACCTTGTTACAATTACAATAATTGGATGCGGATAGTTCAATATAAAAAACTGTGTAGGTATGCACTATCAAAAAATTATCTACAATGGAAAGAAAATGATTAGAGTATTAGACATGTTGTGTGGATTGATAGAAGGCCAAAACTAAGGGGAACATTGTAGGTTTTATAAATAGTATGCATCCTGGGTCAACTAATAACAACCCAATTGCATTTTTGAGGCACGTGAAGGAAACCATGTTTATGTATGTGCAATAAAATTAATAAGTTCAGGGGAAGAGTTGCTGATAGATTACAATTCAAATCACATAGATACAAAGAAACTTACTATCATAGGACTTGTAAGTACTATATATGTAATATTTAAATTAATTACTTCCAATTAATAACTCCAATATAAAATATACCATTTTATTAATAAGTTGTTTTGCAAAGTCTACTATTTCTTTCATTATGCCAATGTTTTTATATATATTATTCACCACATGGACAATCCATTGGATGATAGAGGCAAGGATGTTGCTCGTGAAGGTAAACCTTTTGTATAGAAATTGGTGTAATTCTAATTTTACAAAATGTCATATTATTATGTTATTTTCCTTAAGGTTTAGGAGTTGTTTTGATTATTTTACTGATGTTTTTGTCACAACTTGATGCTTAGGGAAAAGGACAAGAACTAGTTACACGAAAGAAATTAGTTGCTGATATGGAGGCCATAGTATTATGCAATGATGATATCGCATATACCATTGACCCTATAAGAATGTGTAAAAAGAGCCTAAAAACCACCAATTTAGAAATTCTTGCACTTATGATGGATCCAAATCCAAGCAAAGAGAAAGAGGTGACAATAAATGAATTGTGTCAGAGAGCATGTTGTCTAGAAGTAAGCAACAATGAATATTTTTCTAGTACAATAATTCAATAAAGCTTTATGTTTTATACTAATTTATGAATCATGGACCAAAATAAATGTGATGTTACATATTTTTTTGAGACCCCACTAAGTTGTTTGACTTGACTGTTGGAAATATAAGAGGAGTAACTAAGAGGGGAGGGATGAATTAGTTACCACTCAAACAATTCCAAATCCCTTAGATGTCAATAGAAACTTCCTTTTAACTCACAGCTCCGTTAGAACTAGATATTCACTATAACTTGGTTAAAAAATCAATCTTAAGATAATGATGTGTATTAACCTTTAGTAACTTAGTTGCAGAAAGATAAAGCAGTAAGAAAATACAATGATCACATGAGACACCAATATTTAACGTGAAAAATCAATTTGGGAAAACCACCAATGCAACTAGTTAAAACTTTTACTTTTCTAAAGTGAGCCCTATTAGGAGCCAACCCTATTAAAGGTTACAAAACACATTTTTAGGTGTGACCCTATTAAAGGATTTATATCACCCTATTAGGAGTGGCATTGTTAAAGGTCTTAAGAAACTTCAATCTAGAAATACTACCTAGTTAGAGGATTTACAAAATGATTATTAAGTCAACTCTATTAAGGGATTTCTTTATTGCTACAATTTTTAGAGAATAACAATGATTGACTTGATTGATGAAGCAACTAATTACATATTTAGATAATTGTTTTGGCTTATCCTTTGGATCCTTCATGATTATAATATTCTTTGCATCTCCTTGGATGCTGTACTCTGAATAAGATATCCTTCTTTATTTGCATCTTATCTTTTTCTTAATTTTTTCCCTCTTTTAATCCACATCTTGAGCTTTCATATATATGAAACCCAATGTCAAGTTGGCTTGAATACCCTTTCAAATAAAGAAATAAAATCTATCGAGTTAGCATGCATTTACCAACTAATAAATAAAACTAATATGTTGTAGGTCAGCTAAAACTAAAAACTAGGTCACTCAATTACCACTGAGTTCCTTGGTAACTGACTTGATTTGGTTTACAATAAACTCCTTTAGTAACTGACTTGACTTGGTTTACATAGGAATCCTTGAACTTTTGCTTGTTCTAAACTTATGCTCAGCTAATACTGGAGTCTTCTGAACTCGGTTCCAACTACCAATTCTTGATTAGAGTATAACATTTATGTAACATCAATGACAATATATAATTGAATATTGATGGCAACAAAACATGTCATTAAGAAAAGAAAACTTAGAGAAATAAAAATGATTTATAAGATTTTATAATATCCTTAGTTTCATTCTAATTTTCTATCCATGTATGAGAACTCCCTCTAAGATGCTCCCTCTGCCAGCTTATCTTCTGACTCCATCAGATCAAGATCTCCCTCTTGCAGATTACTACCTCTGATTCTTCTTTGTACATCAGTCTCTCCCTTAATGAATATATGACATGATTCTCTCCCTCTTTGACATTAAATGCCAAAGACTTGAAAAAGTAATTTTATAATGTACCTAATAGACTGATTCATATGTAATGAGCTTTGACTTCTTTACATCAACTTGATAGATCTTCAAAGTAGTTTGGTTGATGTATGAGTGTTCTACACTCCAGTGAGTATCAAATATGGGAATGACCCCTAGCTTTCCTCTTAGATACAAAAATGCATTTTTCAGTAATGGTTTGGTAAATATGTTAGAAACCTACTCCTTTGCGTTAACATATTATAATCTGACCTCTTTATCTTGAACTAATTCTGTTAGAAAATGATACTTGATTGCAATATGTTTTGTATTGGTGTGCATCACTAGATTTTTAGATATATTGATTGCACTTCTATTATCACAATAGATAACCACTAGATCCTTGATTTATTCCTTCATTCTCAACAATAGTTGCTTGATCCACATTATGTTTGAGAAATTAATTCCTACAACAATATATTATGCTTCTGTTGTAGATTGAGAAATGAGATTCTTCTTTTTGCTTGTCCAAGATACTAACCTCTTTCCAAGAAAGAATACTCCTCCACTGGTACTCTTCTTGTCATAAATGCTTCTAGCCCAATCAACACCAGTGAAGGATTTCAACTTGAAGTTTCCTCTTTTCTTATACCATAGACCATAGTCTTGAGTACCTTTTAGATATCTCGTAATTATTTTAATTTCCATCATATGATTTTCTCTGGGATTTGCAAAGAATTTTGCAACTATACTAATTGCTAATGCAATATTAGGTCTTGTATGAACATTATATTGAAGTTTCAAAATCATAGATCTATAGGTAGTCTAATTTACCTCTTTTGAATCATCATTCTTAGATATCTTATGTCCAGTAGACATAGGTGTTCTAATTGGTTTGGAATTTTTCATTCCAAAGGTCTTCAATATCTCCTTGACATATTTTGACTGAGTAATGTAAATTACATCCTTCATTTGATGAACTTGTAAATCAACAAAAAGTTTTATTTCTCCAAACATTGACATATCAAACTCTTGCTCATCTCTTCAGAGAATGAATTGCATAAGTCATCGTGAACTATAAAGAGGATATCATCCACAAATATTTCTACTAAAAAAATCTCTTTATGTGGTCCTCTTTAATATACAGACTACTATTATCATTGGTTCTTTGAAAACCAATCTTTACCAAATATCCATGAAGTCTCTCATACCATTCTCTAGGAGCTTTCTCAAGACCATATAAAGCTTTGTGTAACTTATAGACCATTTCTCATTTGTCTAGATCAATGAAACCTTCAAGCTAATCAATGTAGACTTCCTCTTTTAGAATTCCATTCAAGAAATATGATTTTGCATCCATTTGATAAACTTTTAATCCTTTAAATTAGCATATGCAAGAAATGTTCTGACTCCTTCAAGTCTAGCAATAGGAGAAAATGTTTCTCCATAGTCTATCCCTTCTTCTTAAGTGTATCCTTTGAACACTAGCCTTTCCTTATTCCTTGATACTTTTCCATTTTCATATAGTTTGTTTCTAAATACCCACTTTGTACCAATTACATTTTTTCCTTGGGTCTAGGAACAAGAGTCCAAGTATTGTTCATTTCAATTTTATTAATCTCTTCATTCATTGCCTCAATCCAAATTTCATTATTCAATTCATCTTTAATAGTTCTAGGCTCAAATTTAGTAAGAAAAAATGTACATTTTAGTTTTTTCCTTGTCATTATGCCTCTTGTCTGATCTCTAATTAATTTCTCAGGTGCATGATGCCTTTTGACATATCTAGCAAGTAAAGGTATCTTACTTCTAGATTCTAGATTGGATTCACTTGGTCCACCATGCTCAAAGGTTCTATGAATTCCCAAATTTTTCTCTATTTATGTCTTTTGAGACTCGGTTCTCATAGATTGTGACTCGAGTTCCTCTATCTAGGATTTGGTTTGAACTAAATTCAGCACAGGTTGCACTAGCTATTTTATGCATGGTATGTGGCCTTTGCTTAACAAACACACTTCAATGTGGTCATTACCCACGAAGTCATCCTGGAATGAACATTGAATTGTTCATCCAAAACACTCGATAGTGCAACCTGTTGCCTCCTATCTAAAGGGATTTTTCCTGTTTAATATCCTTAGAAATGAGGCTTAGGCAACCAGACCCTCTAAGAATGAAGGATTTTGAATGCAATTAATCTATGTGATATGCAATTATTATATATGAAAGATGCAATTACTCTAAGAACATTAAAATAAAACTAGATTAACCATATGCATTTTTAAGAACTAGATGAAATTAAGCTAAGAATGTAAACATATGAGAATATGCAAGCTAAAATGAATATAAAATGCAACAGCGATTCGATAGCAAGTAAGATTCAACCTTTGTAATGAGGAATTATGAGTCCCTTAAATAGAGTTCCTGGAATCCATCAACGGGTGAGATCAACTCAAATCAATGGTCAGGATTGAATCAAAGACTCAGTTAAGATGGAAACTTCCTTGTGCAGGTGAAGTGAACTATTTCTGATATGAGTGTGATGAGCAGTTAACTGCACTTGCCATGTGTGTGAGATCAAGTTAACTAGATTATTTCCAATTTGAGAGATAGTTCATTTAGATTTTCCATTTAGAATTGAAGAGAGGATCTTAAAGATATTATTTAATTTAATAAAGTGAGATATGATCTCATAAGTGCATTTTCCATTTAATTGAATAATCATATTCAATTAATTAAAATAAGCACAATTATTAAATTAAATAAATTCAATCCCTTAATACATTAGCCTTAGGTGATAATTTAATTTAATTAACGTATAAATACTTTAAATTAAATTAAATCTTAATCAGTAGGTTTAATATGACTAATACGAGTCAATACTTTGGGAATTAAATAGAGAGTATGATTAATGTAGATTTAGGTTTTCTGCATTTGACAATTAAGTCAAGTAGCAACAATCAGAATGAGAATTGCCTTATGAGATAGGTCTTTAGGGTTGATCATAAATAGACTAGAATTGGTATAATGACAATGAGCCAATTTGGGGTATTACAAATATAACTCGGTTGACACTAGATGTAACTTGGTTGACACTCCAGACTTGGGTGACTTGGGTGGGGTAATCTATTGAATGCTGGGTAAAGTATCGGGCTCAAAGTAAACAAAGTTTCTATAATCTTTAGGTTCCTTGCTACTTTGACCTTCATTCTTTTTTTCAAACTCAACAATTTTTACATGTACACTTTTTATAACCTTGTGAGTAGCAAGATTCAAACATTTATATGCTTTGTTCTTGTTGGAGTATCTTAGGAAAATGCCTTCATCACTTTTCACATCAAACTTTCATTTCTATGTTTCTTTCAGGATATAACATTTACTTTTAAACACTTTGAAATAATAGACATTAGGTTTATAGCCATACCATAATTTAGAAGGTGTTTGATATGTACCTTTCTTTAGTTGAACTCTATTTAAGGTATGGACTATTTTGTTGATTGCTTCTTTCCAATATTTGGTTGCAACATTTTTTCTCTATCATTAGTGTTTTTGCACAATCCATGATGGATCTATTTCTTCTTTCTACTATGCCATTTTGCTAAGGTGTACCAATTGCAGATACTTGTCTTTTGATTCCTCTATCATTGAATAATTCATTGAATTTATTAGAGATGAATTCTCCTCCTTTGTCTGATCTTAGGCATTTTAACTTCTTATCTATTTCTTTCTCAACTCCAGCTAGATACTACTTGAATTTTTAAAAAGCTTCAAATTTATTCTTCAAGTACAATACTATCATTATCCTAGAATAATCATAAAAAATAAATTAAAAAATTGTCTCCAATGTAGATCTTTGTACTTATTGGTCCATAAAGATCTATATGAACTAGTTCCAGGACTTCTTTAATATTGAAATTCTTACTTTTAAAGCTAGTTTTACCCATCTTTCCAATGTGACATTATTTTCATATGGTCATTTCAAGTTTCTTTGGATTTGGAATACCTCTTACTCTTTTATTCTTTCTTACAGTAACCAAACTTAAGTTTAAATGACACATCCTTGTCAGCATGAATGCTGATGCTATGGGGGAGTATTGTAGAACATTTTTATGATGTATCTATAACTATGTTTGTCATTGATGACAACATAGTAATGAGTTTGTAAAAGACTGACAAAGTAGTAGACTATGATTTTTGTATTTAGGACTATACATTACTTATCTACTCATGCATAGTTACCAGGACATACTAAAGTATGTATTTGTCACTTGGGCAAGTGTGTAGAACCTGAATCAACAGTGTATGGAAGATATGGTTGATATACAAAGAACCACAGGGAAATAGAGCATTAGGAAAGTAGTTCCTACTATATGATTGATACAACTCATTGTAATTGATATAAAGGGTTGTGTAGTTTATTGGAGGTAGTATACTAACCACTGATGACATCAAAGAGTGTGCATGGATGGAAGTTGCACATGTGAAAGTTTTTGTATAACTATGAGCTGACAACATTAATTAAATGTGTATTTCATTTAATTAATGTATGATGATAAAGTGTAAAGCTAACTAAAGGATTTAATATTGAGTGTAGTATAAAGGAAAGATTTTTTCTGAGTTTTAGACATCATCATTGAGATCATTGAGTAGAGAAGAGTTGTGAATTTGGGAGCAATAGAGTAGAGTGTTTTTCTAAGTCTGACAGTGGGTTTAGCTACCTTCCAAAACTCCTAACAGAGTTAGAATCTCCTAATTGGGATTCAAACTCTCCTAACAGGGAATATTGTACTAGGTGTTGTAATAGACTCCTAATAGGGTCCATCCTCTAACAAGGAATATTCATATTAGTACATCATTTTGTGGACATCATTCCCACTGGGGTTTTCTCTCTAATCAAGGATTTCCCTAGTCAACATATTTGGTGTAATTGTGTATATGCATCTCTTTATGGTTGTTTTTTACTTTGATTGAATGGTTGAAATTTCTTAAGAGGATAAATGTCTTAGATTGTTATATAATTTATTCACACACCCCCCCCCCCCCCCTCTCAGTTATATTGGTGGACTATTATTTCTAACAATTGGTATCAAAGCCTCAGGCCCTTTAAAAAAAAGTTTAACTTTGGGAGATCCATGGGGAATCTATTTAGAAAGGAAAGTCCAAGATTTGATGGCACAAACTATGATAGCTAGAAGGATAAAATGAAGACTCATCTCCTATGCATGGGTCCAAGATATTGGCTTGTAACCAAGGCATCTAAAAGCATTGCAAAAGAAGACAATCTTGAAAGTTGCACCCAGGAACAAAGAGAAGTATTCATGACAACATAAGGGCAAGAGAAGCAATACTGTCTACCCTACCTAAAAGTGAGTATAGCTAGGTAAAACAACTCAAAACATCTCATGAAATTTTGAAAACCTTAGAAGCTAACTATGAAGGTGATACACATGTAAAAATGGTTAGATTACAAAATATGTATTTCGCATTCCAAGATGCTAAGATGATTGAAGTTGAATCTGTGAGAACCTATATTGGTAGAATATCTAAATTTTTTGCAGGAATCACATCTCTTGGTGGAAAGAAGTCTAATGATGAAGTTATATGGAAGATCTTGAGAAGTCTGACACAACCTTTCAAGACAATAACACAAATGATTCAAGTAATGTTACCTTGTACCACTAATTTCACCAAATAAACATTGTTTGGTAGATTAGAAGCTAAAGAATTTGATCTAAAAGAATCTGGAGAATTAGAAAATGTTGAGACAACATTTACTGCATTTAACATTAAACATAGTCTACCAAAGAACACAAAAGTGCAAGGAGACATTCCTAGTAGCAACAAGTCTATTGAGGAGAAGATCCAGGAAGGAGTGGCTCTTCTTGTGTAAAGAGAAAAGGATGGAAAGAATATCTTTAAATGTTGGACATGTAATGAATATGGCCATTATGCATCTAAGTGTCCCAAGAGAGAAATAAAGTATAAGGGAAGATTCAAATCTAGAAGACTTAGAAATTGTTTATATGCCAATGAAGAAGAAGAATAATCTGATCAAAGCAAAAGCGAAGATGAATTAGGATTTTTAGCTATAAAGGAGGATGATCTTAATAGAGGAATTAGAGAAGAAAGTGCACTAATCTCACAAGTTGAAAGGAAGGATTGGATCATTTATAGTGGTTTTTCACATCACATGGTTGGTGATATAAGCAAATTTGTCAAATTCAAAAGCCATGATGGAAGAATTGTTAGAGTAGGAAACAATGTAGCCTGCTACATCACAAGAATCAGATCTATCACACTGGATGGTAAAACAAGTATTGATGATGTTTATTTCATTGATGGGCTAAAACATAACTTGTCAAGTGTTGGACAACTTATGGACAAAGGTTACCAATTGCTATTTGGTTATGACAGATGCATTATCAAAAAAAGGAAGGAAAACTACTTGGTGCTGGCACAAGAACTGGAGTTAATGTATTTTAGTTAAACTCCACTGAAAAAACATGCTTGGTAGCTAAAGTTGATAATAGCTGGTTATGGCACATAAGATTTTATCACATTAATTTTGATAACATTTTGAAAGCCAGTAATACACTTGCTATGAGAGATTTACCTAAGATCACTAAGCCCATTGACATTATTTGTAAGGAATGTATCTTGGCTAAGTAGAAGAAAGTTTCATTTCCTAGTAAGTAGTTTGGTACTACATAAAAGCTGGAATTGGTTCATATAGATTTGAGTGGTCCTACAAGAACAAGAAGATTCTATGGAGAAAGGTATTTTATGATTTTTGTTGATGATTTTACTAGAATGATGTGGGTAGATTTTCTTAAGGAAAAGTTAGAAGCATTTGAGAAATTCAAGATATTCAAGAACAAAATGGAGAATGAATTTGGAGTTAAAATCAAAAGCTTAGGATCAGATAGAGGAGAAGAATTCACTTCTAGAGAATTCAATATCTATTGTGAAGAGCATGGTATCAAGAGATAGCTATACTCACCCCATACACATGAGCAGAATGGGATTGCTGAAAGAAGAAATAGATCAATTACTAAAGCAACAAGAGCTATGTTATTTGAGAACGATGTACCAAAACCCTTTCAGAGAGAGGAAATCAATACAATAGTATATAAACTAAATAGAGTATAGATTAGAAAATGTATAGAGAAAACACCTTATGAGTTATGGTTGGTCACTCACCATTAGTCAAATATTTTAGGATATTTGGAAGCAAATGCTACATCGAAAGAGATGATGATATTGGTAAGTTTGATCCAAGAAGCGATGAAGGTATGTTTCTTGACTATTCATTAAAGAGTAAACCTTAGAGATGTTTTAACTATAGAACAAAAACTATAGTAGAGTGCACAAATGTAAAAATAGATGAAAAGTTTGGCACTAAGAAAAAGATGATGGACTATAACTCAACTAACAATGACTTGCAGAATAATGTGCAAATAGAAGAAGGGAAGAACAGAGCATGATACCTGAAATAAGAATTGAAGCAACAACTCCTACCCTAAATAAGAATGTAATGAGAAATCATCTTACTGATCAGATAATAGGAAGTAAAGAAAAAGGAGTAATGACAAGAAGTAAAATCAATGAAGAACTATTCCTAATATCTTAGGTTGAACCAAAATGTGCAGATGAAGCAATCAAGGATGATCATTGGTTGAAAGCAATGGAAGAAGAACTTCAATAGATAATAAAAAATGACACATGGGAATTGGTTCCTAGACCCAAGGATAAAAATGTGATTGGTACAAAATGGGTATTCAAAAATAAAATGAATGAACAAGGATATGTAATAAGAAACAAGCAAGACTAGTATGCAAAGGTTACTCTCAACAAGAAGGAACTGATTATGAGGAAACATATGCACCTATAGCAAGAATGGAAGTAGTTAGAATGTTCTTAGCATATGCATCAAATAAAAATTTCAAAGTATATTAGATGGATGTTAAGTCAGCATTCTTGAATAGAGAACTTGAAGAAGAAGTCTATAATGAGTAGCTAGAAGGATTTCTTTTGACAGAAGAGAAGGATATGGTTTGCAAATTAAAGAAAGCCTTGTATGGATTAAAGCAAGCACCTAGAACCTAGTATGCAAGGTTGGATAAATACTTAGAAAAGCTTGAATTTGCTAAAGGAACAACATATAGTAATTTGTACTTGAAAGAAATAGAAGATGGTTTGTTGATAATTATTGTATTTGTTGATGATATCATTTTTGGAGGAAATAATGAAGCCAGTAACGAGTTTTAGAAGATATGAAGAATTAGTTTGAGATGAGCATGATAGGGGAAATGAATTTTTTCTTAGGATTGAAAATTTTTCAAAACAAAGAAGGAATCTTTATTTCATAGACAAAGTATTTAAAAGATTTGTTAAAAAGATTTGGTCTAGAAAATTGTAAACTTGTTGAAGCTCCTATGGTAACTAGTCACAAGTTATCAAGCAAGAATAAGACACCTACTGTTGAACAAAAGAAGTTCAAATCTATGATTGGAGGATTGCAGTATTTGACTCATAGTAGACTTGATATAGCTAATGTAGTTGGAGTTGTGGCAAGATTTTAGGCTGATCCTAAAGAATATCACTACACATTAGTAAAAAGGATATTTAGATATCTAAGAGGAACATCTGATTATGGCATTTGGTATGATAGAAGTAATGCTTTACTCTTTGCACTTATACTAATGCTGATTGGGCTAGAGATAGGGATGATAGAAAAAGCACTAGTGGAGGAGCATTCTTTCTTGGTGGAAGATTGGTTTATTGGCTTAGCAAGAAGCAAGATTGCACCTCACAAAGCACTATAGAGGCAAAATATGTTGCAGCAATGAACAACTGTAATCAAGTAATATGGATGAAGCAGATGATGAAGGATATTGGAATTACATTCAAAGAACCTGTTATCATTTACTGTGATAATATAAGTACATTTAACATGTCTAAGAATCCTATTTTGCACTCTAAGACTAAGCACATCTCTATAAAGTATCATGTGCTGAAAGAGAATGTTGCAGAGAAAGAGATCAGACTAGAGTACATTAACACTAAGGAACATATTGCAAAAATTTTCACAAAGGCCTTACCAAAGGATACATTTGAGTACCTAAGAGGCATGCTTGGGGTTATGCCCTTGCCTAGCTCAGAATAGAAGATGCAAAAGTGCATCAGTCTAGGGTACATAGCACCATTATTAGATTGGATTGAATGCTGATGCTTCCTCAATGGGGGAGTATCTGTGATGAATAAAGTCATTCAAGGACTCTTGGTAATTGGCAATTGGTATACAATAGTGTCTTTAGACACTTGTGTTGTTTATAGAAGCTGTAAAGCAACATACTAGCTTATGGTCATGTTGATAGATTATTGTATGTTCAAAACAATTGAACCAGTTATGTACTATCTTTGACATTAATGTCAATGGGGGAGAAGTATGGCATGAAAAACATTGTACTATGGGGAGATGTGTTGCAATAAAGGATTTACAATTGATGAAGAAAATTATTGGTATTCTTGGAACTAGATGTTTTTCATCTATGTTGCCATCAATGCCAAAGGGGGAGATTGTTAGCATGAATGTTGATGCTATGGGGGAGTATTGAAGAATATTGTTATGATGTATCTATAACTATGTTTTTCATTGATGACAACATAGTAATGAGTTTGTAAAAGACTGATAGAGTAGTAGACTGTGATTTTTGTATATTTAGGATAATACATTACTTATCTTCTTATGTGTAGTTACTAGCACATACTAATTTATGTATTTTTCACTTGGGCAAGTGCATAGAACTTGAATCAATAGTGTACAAAATAAATGGTTGATATACAGAGAACCACATGGAAATAGAGCATTAGGAAAGCAGTTCCTACTGTATGATTGATATAACTCATTGTAATTGATATAAAGGGTTACATAGTTGACTAGAGGTAGTATATTGACCACTAATGATGTCAAAGAGTGTGCATGGATGGAAGTCACACATGTGAAAGTTTTTGTATAACTATGAGCTAACAGCATTAATTAAATGTGTATTTCATTTAATGAACGTATGATGATAAAGTATGAAGCTGACTAAAGGATTTAATATTGAGTATGGTATAAAGGAAAAATGTTCTCCAAGTTTTAGACATCATCATTAATATTGTTGAGTAGAGAAGAGTTGAAAATTTGGGAGCAACAGAGAAGAGTGTTTTGCTAATGTGTGTAAGTGACCTTAAGGGTTACTATTGATAGTTATAGAATTATGGACTTGATTACATGATCTGAAGATGAAGAAGTTTGACGTACTAGACAAGAGGAAGAAATTTTATTTTTTTACACATTTATTATTCTAAAAGGAATATTACTAAGGTCAATTGGATAGTGGGTTCATTGATTAGATCCTGAAGTTGTTTGACAGTGGGTTCAGCTGCCTTCCACAACTCCTAACAGAGTTGGAATCTCCTAATAGGGATTTAAAGTCTCTTAATAGGGACTCTTGTACTAAGTGCTATAATAGACTCCTAATAGGTTCCATCCTCTAACAAGGAATATTCATATTAGTACATCATTTTATGGGCATCATTCCCACCTAGGTTTTCCCTCTAATCAAGGGCTTCCCTAGTCAACATATCTGGTGTAATTGTGTGTATGCATCTCTTTATCATTGTTGTTTACTTTGATTGAATGGCTGAAATTGCTTAAGAGGATAAATGTTTTAGATTGTTACATAACTAATTCAACCCCCCCCCCCCCCCCCCCCCCTCTCAATTATATTGGCGGACTATTATTTCTAACAATCCTTTTATGCCATTACCAACTTTCCTCTATTTTTGCCAAGAAGCATGAACTATCCATTATATTTAGACTGAATAGATTAGTTTTGTCTAATTGTTAGTTTCAACTAGGTTTCCTTCACCATCCAGAACCCTTGCCTTCCCATTCATGAATTCTACCTTGAATCCAATATTGTTTAGTTGTACCACACTTAGAAGATTATGTCCCAGTCCTTCAACCCAGTAGGAATTATTACATTTGATTCCATCAATCAATGCAATGCAACCTTTTCCTTTCACATAACATGGTTCATTGTTTCCAAATTTAACCCTTCCACCATCATAGTGCTCCAAGTGTTCAAAATTAGTTTTATCACCAGTCATGTGATGAGAACACCCACTATCTATTATCCATGTGTCATTCTTGCTAACATGAGAAATAAGTTCCATCTTTTCATTATCCTCATCATCTAATTCATCTTTAATAGCAATACATACCATTTTATCTTCATCTTCACTGTCATAATCTTTAGCAATATAACAAGGATTCTTACCTTTGTCTTTGTAGTCTTTGTAACTCTTAAAATATTTATTGCCTTTGTACTTTCTTGATTTTATGTCATCTTTACCTTCCTTGTTTGGACACCTTGCAACAATGTGACCAACTTCTTCACAAGAAAAAAATCAATGGAATTTTGCCATTATATTTACCTTTTCCTTTGCGTAACCTTCTTGTAAGTAGGGTTTCAATGGCTTCAAGGTCATCATCATATTCTTATTCTTCATGACCATCATACTATTTTCCTTTGAATTTCCTCCCTTTCTACCAAGGATTAATTTTTCTTTGAATGTTGATTCTATGTTCTGAGAGCTAGGAAGATAGTTATCAAAGTTATCCAACTCAAAAGATGTTAACCTTCCCACAAGTGTATCCAAAGTTATATCATTTTTGGGATCACATGTCATCTCTTGAATATTTGAAACTCTAATTGAATAAATAGGAAGAAGAGT
This sequence comes from Cupressus sempervirens, assembly GCA_028749045.1. Classification (NCBI taxonomy): domain Eukaryota; kingdom Viridiplantae; phylum Streptophyta; class Pinopsida; order Cupressales; family Cupressaceae; genus Cupressus; species Cupressus sempervirens. Next base: position 566,094,356 of record CM053792.1, read on the forward strand.
TCTTAATACCTTGCTGACTACTCTTGCATCTTCAATTATTCCTCTTGAAGCTCTGATTGCATTCACACTTGTTTTGATTCTCTCATTGTATTTTGCAATGTTTTCATCTTCTCTTATCTTCAACTAATTAAATTGACCTTATAGACTTTCTGCTTTGGCTCTGCTCACATTTTTATCTCCTCCATAGATATTTTGCATCTTGTTCCACATTCCATAAGTAGTAGGGAAATCTTTGACTACATTGAATTCAACATAATTGAGAGCAAACGCAATATCAATCATCATTGTGTTATGGTTCTTTTTCTCTACCGTCTTCTCCATAGTTAAAGAATCAAGAGGTGACATATATTGGTTCTTTAGGAATTTCAGCTCTATATCTCGAATAGTTCCCAAATGTAGCTTCATGAGTTCCTACCATGCCTTGAAGTTATTGATGTTCAACTTGGGAATCTCTCTTTTGTAAGACATATTGATCTTTACCTTAGGTCCTTAAAACCTTTCCTGTAAGAACCAAGAGCTCTGATACCAATTGTTGGAAATATAAGAGGAGTAAATAAGATGGGAGGGGTGAATTAGTTACTACTAAAATGATTTCAAATCTCTTAGATTTCAATACAAACGTCCCTTTAACTCATAACTCAGTTAGAACTAGATATTCATTGTAACTCAGTTAACAAAGAAATCTTAAGATAATGATGTGTATTAACCTTTAGTAACTTAGTTGTAGAAAGATAAAGCAATAAGAAAATAACATGAACACATGAGACACCAAGATTTAATGTGGAAACCCAATTTGGAGAACCACCAATGCAACTAGTTATTGTATGTGCTAATTATGGGCTTCTAAATCCACACACACTTCAACATGATCTTTACATGTTAGAAACATCCCAAAATGAACATTGGATTGTCCATTCAGTATTGCCTAACAAAATGATTTGTTGCCTTCTAACTAGATAGGATTTTGCTATTTACTCTCAAAATTGTGAGGTCAACAACCAGACTAACCAGTAAGAAGGATTTAGTCTAAATGAATGCAAGATTAAGCTAAGATGTATGCAAATTAATCTAAGAATAAGATAAGAAAATTAATCTAAATGGATGCATTCAGGGTGAACTTTAAGAAACCCCCCTCCAAAAAAAGATATAAATTATTCTCAAATCTTTCATTATTTTGAAAAACCAAATTATTTTTATTGGCAAATCTCTCAATTTTTTTATTTTAACTATTATTTACATTGGTGATAATATTAGAATCATAATTTTTGAGTTGAAATTATTGACGAATCTCAATAATAATAGGAAGTTCACTAATTGTCATGGAATATTACAAATCAAAGTTGAACATGTTTTATCTCATGGAAATCATGAGGATAGTTACATTATATTTTAAATCAATAGTGAAAACTAAATATTGGTAATATATCCCAAAATTAACTAATAGTTATGATAATTATTAGTGCATAATTTTTTAGGTGAGTCAAATCTAATCATGTATTAAGTATCATGACAAATATTTGAATTTAAATATTTTAATAAAATAAATTATTGAGCAATTTTAAATATTTTAGAATTAAATTTAATAAAAGTGTGGCGATTTAGGTTGGATTTAATTTTAAATTATTAGCCAAATTACTAGCAAAAAATTGTGAAATTCATAAAATTACGAATATTCACCACTAAAAAATACCCTAGATGCATTGTAATCTATATGAGAAAGAATGTGAAAGCAATGGAGTTGTGAATGCAAGACAATTGAGTAATCAAATTGGCATTAATTTAATACTTTTCATGTGCATCCTTTGAAATGAGAGGTTGAAGGTTTCTTATATAAAATCTCAAAATTTGATCAATGGTTTAGACCAAACTGAATGAACAGTTGAGATTTGAAGAAGATTTGGTCAAAATAGAAAATTCCCTTATGAAAAGGAAGTTAACTAATTGCTCTTGAGTGGAATAAAGAGTTAATTGATTTAATTCCTTTTCTAATTTCAGTCTACTCAATGTTTCCAATTCTAAACTTGAGAGAGAATAAAATAGGAGATATTTGATTTAAAAAGGTTAAATATGACCTCATAATTGAATAGTCTAATTATTTTAATAATTAAATTTAATAATTAGAATGAGGATGCATTAATTAAATCAAATATTTTTAATTCCTCATGTATATTAGCTTAAGGGGTGAATTTAATTTAATGAAAGTACTAGGACTTATAATTGAAATGGATCAATTAATAGGTTTAGTTTAGCTAATTAAATTAATATCTAGGAATTAAATGAAGCAAGTGATTAATATAGATCAATAATTTTTTGCATTTGACACTTAGGTCAAGTAGAGATTATTGAAATTAGAATTTCCTAATACAATAGGACTTTAAGTAAGATTGATAGAGTGAAATTGGTTTGGCATAACAATGTCCCAATTTAGGGGTATTACATTTGTCCCTCTTTGAATGAATATGTGAGTAACACGTTGATTCAAAGAAATCAAAAGTATGAGAATATAGACCAAGAGTTGAGATTGGTTTCGAGATTGATGACATAGAGACCAATTGATGAGATTTTTAAGGTTATCTCCATATTGAAGCTTGACCTTAGGGGATCTAGGTAGAACACCTAGATATCGATATAAAGAACAAAGATTATCAAACTTCACAGAATTGTTCCTAGAATGAGACTCAATTCTCAGGAGTCAAGGTTAGATTGCCCTAATACCTATCCATTAGAAGATGACAAGATTAATCATGATTCATAGAATTATCCCTAGAATGAGAATTAATCCGTAGGAGTAAGGGTTAGATTGCTCCAATAACTGTCCATTAAATAGTGATTGAAAACAAGAATTTAGAATTATCTCCAGAACGAAGCTTAATTCTCAGGAAGAATTATCTCCAAAATGGAGGTTAATCCTCTAAATTCTAGATAGAACACCTAAATACTGGTCCATAAAATGTTAACAATACCTAATCACGAGTCATCAAATTATCCCCAAAATGAGGCTTAATACTCAAGAGTCAGGGTTAGAATGTCCCAATACCTGTCCGTCAAACAAGGATTGTTATAAGATTGATCAGTTGAATAACATATGATGCCAAATTGGGGGAACAAAAATGCCCCAAGTGATGAGATGCCTCTAGCGAATAGGACATTGTAATTAGATTTAGTTGAAGCCAGTTTTGAAAGATTCAATGATGTAATCATCCTACCCCCTTGGGCATGAAATTGAAAGATGACACACCAAAATAGTGATGTAGAACCATAGATTGGAAGACACTAAAGTGATCAGAGATTCATAAGAATGTAGAATAGATTAGAAGAGGGTTCAGAGTATTTTGAGATCCAAAAGACCAAGTTTGACCATGGTTGACAAAAATTGACTTTTCAAAAAAATTGGAAAATTTGAAGAAATATGTGATTTGAAAATATTTCAAGATTCACAAAGTACTAGTAAAATGGACTACACAAGTGTTCGATCACATTGGTCCCAAAAATTTAAAGTGTGTTTTTGAGCTATGTAAGTGTGTCAGATTTCAAATTTAATCCCAAAAATGAGTTCAAAGCGGCCAAATTAGTGAATAGGGTAATCAATCAATCATTTGTGTAGTTAAGATGAAAATGTGATACGTATGAGATTACTTCTACCTCTCAAGTCAAGAAATGCAATCAAATGAGTTACCAAAATTATGCCATAATGCAAGTCTAATATGAAATGTTGTCCTTGTTGCAAGATTGTTGGAAGCATGAATGGTGATGATATTCCTACAAGGGAGTATTGTAGATATGTTGCTATGATGGTATGTTACATTCATGACTGAGTTTGTCATTAATGTCAACATAGAATTTTTTTGTGGTAGTTGACAGAAGAACAACAGAAAGATCAAGTTGGTATGGATGACTAATTGAGTATTCTAACTATCCAAGGTTATGGGAGATACATCTGAGTACCTAGTATATGCAATTAACATTAGAAGAAGAAATGATAATTCTAGAATAAGTTAAGTAAGTTTTGGTGATCTTTGTTCTAAGATAGAGTTTACAAAGGCATGTTCTAGTAAACTTGTTAAAAGGCTGACACAAAGGAGTTTTGTAAACTATTCAAAAGATGGAAGTTGTTGATAGAGGGAGAGATTTCAATACAAGGAATTATTTTCTTTTTGGTATTTTGTTGGTCTTACTATTTTAACCTAGTCAGTTTGGATGATTAGTTTGGTTTGTCATCAATTCCAAAGAGGGAGATTGTTGAGAATAGATTGAGGGAGATTGTTGAAGAAAGAGATTGTTGAGACCAAATTGATACAAGTATGAACAATATGTTTCAATGATTGTTTTGTCATTGATGTCGAACCTACTATTTTTTGGTAAGATAACTTCTTATATGATTTAAGTACTGTCATTTATTTGATTGATAAGAGGATTTGATCAAAAGATGTAGCAATAGCACCTAAAGGAAACGTTGAGCTATGTTATGTAAAGAAGTACAAGAATTAGTTAGGATAGTGATAACATGATGTATTGATAATCTACTTAAGGTTACAAAGGCTAGTTAAAATAAGAAAATATAGAAGAACAAGTTAAAAAAAGTTTGTTTGCCAAGCTTGACCTAGTGGATAGTAGGTGTCGAACAAAGTCAGTGCAAGTCAAGCAGAAAATCAGTTGGAGCTGAGTAAAATTCTATTCTAGTGTATGCCAAGAAAAATAGTACATGCCAAGTAAAGTTTAGTTGATGCCAAGCACTAGTGAAATTTAGTTCATGCTGAGTGATTTAACAGAGGATGTTGAGCAACATTTTATGTGTTGAGCATTAGAAGCAAGTTAATGACAAGTGGTTGCATTATTTGAAAGATAATGAATTTGATGGATCTAAGCTAAAAAGTTCATTTTCATGGATTGTGTGAACCGGGTGGAAGATAATATTGATGAGCTGGTGGCACAAAACTCAAGGTAAACCATTTTGAGGTGAATTTAAATAGAATCAAAGGAGAAGTTTCTAGAAGAGATATGAAATATGGGGTAGATTCATTATATACTACCCAATCTATCCTAACCCTAAAATGGCTAATGGAGAATGAGCAGAAAAATATCTTAATTTCCTATTTATAGGAATGGCTAGTTAGAAGCAAGGGTTGTCATCTGTGATAACCTAAGGAAGACAAGGAGTCAAGGGTTTTGCTTCATCAAGTGACCTAAGAGAGGAGTCTATATTGGCATGTTAAGAAAGAAGGCTTAAGGGTATGAACGCTTAAAGGGTGAACAAGATGTCAGAGCTGAAATGTGTGAAGGTCAAGCAGAGTGGAGGACTAAAATAGATATCTATAATCTACAAATAGAGTTGTAAGTTATTATCAGACCAAGCCTTATTGTTACTATCTAATAATTGTATCGGTCTAGGATAAATCCTCTGGATTAAGGTTGACCTAACAATAATTGGTAAATCATTTAATTGGGTGACATTCTAAGTGAATGGTCTAAAGTCCTCTAACAAGGTTCACTCCTAATAGGGTGATGGAAATATTTTAATAGGGTCACATTTAACAATGTGTATTATAACTTTTAACAGGGTTGGCCTTTCACAAGGCATCACTTTAGAAGAGTGAAAAAGGGTAGCATGTTAGTGGTGGTTTTTCCCAAATTGGGTTTTCACATAAATCATTGTGTCAAATGTGTTGTTAAATTTGTTATATTTCATGTTTACATTTTTGCAAATTGATTTGATAGTAACCTACAAGTTTTAAGTGATTGCATAATCTTATGGATGCATGCACGATGATAAATTTTTTATGGGTTTGCTAAGCTGTGAAAAGTTTTATTTATACATTTGGACCTTGGATAACTTATTCACTCCCCCCCTCAGTTATTCTAAAGTATTCCAATAGTTGACACAACTTCTAATAGGGTTGGAATCTCCTAATAGGGATTCAAAGTCTCCTAACAAGGACTCTATGTACTAAATGTTGTAATAGACTCCTAACAGGGTCCAGCCTCTAACAAGGAATATTTATATTAGTACATCATCTTGTCAGTATCATTCCCACCAGGGTTTTCCCTCTAATCAAGGGTTTCCCTAGTTAACATATCTAGTGTAATTGTCTATGTGCATCTTATTATGGTTTTTTTAAATTTTGGTTGAAAGGTTAAGTTTGTTAAAGATGATAAATGTTTTAATTATTGAATAACTAATTCACCACCCCCCCTCTCAATTATCTTGGTGGACTATTGTTTCTAACAATTAGTGTTAGAGCATCAGGTCCTTGAAGATTAAGTTTAACAACTTCGGGAGATCGATGGTGAGCATGTTTAGGAAAGATAGTCTAAAGTTTGATGGAACAAATTATGATAACTAAAAGGAAAAGATGAAGACACATTTGTTGTGTATGGGTCTAGGATATTGGATCTTGAAAAAATCAATGAAGACAATCATTGCTGAAAATGATTTGGAAAATTGTATCAAGGATAAAAGAGATATTTTTATGTGTGACATGAGAGCTAGAGAAGCAATATTGATTGCACTTCTTTAAATTGAATACAATTACGTAAAATCACTTGCTACTCCACATTTGATTTGGAAAGCTTTGGAAAATAATTTTGAAGACATTTTAAGAAGTTGAGGCTAAAAAGTTGGATTTGTACATTTCAAGATGTTAAAATGATGGAAAATGAATCTATAAGAACATATGTAAGAAAGATATCAGAAATTAGTGTAGGTATTAAATCTCAAGGAGGAACCAAAGAAGATGACGAGGTTATATGGAATATACTGAAGACTCTAACACCACCATTTAAGTTAGCAATTTAGAAGATATAGTGGTTGATATCTTGTACCAAAGATTTCACAAAGGAGTCATTGCTTGGAAGACTTGAAGTAGTTGAGAATGAGCATAGAAAATCTAGAGAGTGGACCAAAATAGAAAAAGCTTTCAATTCCTTGAATACTCAACCTAATTTATCAAGGAGAACAAGTTCTAGTGGAGATTTTGATAGAAGCAGCAGATCTAAGGAAGACAAAAAGATTGAAGGAGTAGCCCTTCTGGTAAGAAGAGAAAAAGGAGGTAATAAAATCTTTAAATGTTGGACTTGTGATGAATATGGTCATTATGCATCTAAGTTTCCTAAAAAAGAAAAAATTTATAAAGGAAATTACTAACCTAGAAGAGATTATAAAGCAAATGAAGAAAATTATTTTGATGAACAAGCATTAAGTGCTAGTGATGATGAAATTGGATTTGTGGCAATTAAAGAAGAAATTCCAAAGAAAGTAGCTTTGGTGTTATAGGCTGAGAAGAAATCTAATTGGATAATTGACAGTGGTTGTTCACATTATACGATTGGTGATATGAACAAGTTTGTTGATGTAAAAAGTTGGTATTGAGGCATTGTTAGAGTTGGAAATAATGCAACATGCCAAGTAAAAGGTATTGGATCTATAACTCTTGATGGTAAAACTAACACTAAGGATGTATATTTTATTGATGGTTTAAAGCACAATTTTTTGAGTGTTGGACAATTAGTGGACAAAGGTTATCAGTTGTAATTCATAGAGAAAACATGCATGATCAAAGACAAAGATGGAAAGGTAATTGGAATAGGAACTATATCTAGAGGTAATGTATTTCAGTTGAATCGTACTAAAATAACATGTTTGGTTGCAAAGGTATATGATAGTTGGTTATGACATAAGATATTTTGTCATATAAACTTTGAGAATATTGTGAAGACTAGTAGTATGTTTGTAGTTAGATTTTTTCCTAAGATTGTAAAGCCTAATAACAAGAAGTTTACTACTACAACAAAATTAGAGATTGTACACACAGATCTCAGTGGTCCTACAAAGACTAAAGGATTCTATGGTGAAAGGTATTTTATGATTCTAGTTGATGACTTTTCTAGAATGATGTGGGTTATATTTCTTAAAGAGAAATATAAGGCATTTGATAGGTTTAAGATATTCAAGAATAGATTTGAGAATGAATATGGTATGAAGATTAAATTTTTAAGATCAGATAAAGGAGGAGAATTTACTTCAAATGAGTTTAACATGTTTTGTGAAGAAATTTGACTCAAAAAATAGTTATTAGCTCCGAGAACCCTTGAACAAAATGGCATTATAGAAAGAAGGAACAAGTCAGTTACATAAGCAATAAGGGCTATGATAGCTAAGAATGATGTATCCAAGATGTTTTGGAGAGAAGCTATGAATACAACAATCTACACTATGAATAGAGTGCATGTTAGGAAAGACACAAATAAGACCCCTTATGAATTGTGGTTTGGTCACTCACTTACAGTTAAGTATTTCAAAAATTTTGGTAGTAATTGTTATATCAAAAGAGATGATGATATTGGCAAGTTTGATGCTAGGAGTGATCAATGTATGTTTCTTGGTTATTCATTGAAAAGAAAGGCTTATAGATGTTATAATTAGAGAACTAAGACTATTATGGAAAGTGCAAATGTGAGAATTGATGAGAAATTCAGGATACAATAGAGAATAGTTTATTACAATTGAGATGATTATGTTGTTACTAAACCAAGGAATGATGAGGTATTCTTGAGACTAATAATGATTTGCAAAATGAAGGAGAGCCAAGGCAGGAACAAAACTCAAAACCTTTAGTAGAGCCAAGAGTTAATATAGCAACTCCTACTTTAGGAAAGAATATGATAAATAATCACCCATCCAAGCATATTATTGGAAGAAAAGATAAAGGTGTAATGATAAGAAGCAGAGTCAATGAAGAACTAAGTTTGATATCTCAAGTTGAACTTAAGAATGTAGATGAAGCATGTAAAGATGATTATTGGAAATAAGCTATGGAAGAGGAATTGGATCAAATAGTAAAGACTGAGACATGGGAATTTGTCCCTAGACTAGCAGACAAGAATTTTATAGGAACTAAATAGGTATTCAAGAACAAGATGAATGAACTAGGTGAAGTTGTAAGGAACAAAGAAAGATTGGTATGTAAAGGTTACTCACAACAAGAAGGGATAGATTATGATGAGACCTATGCTCTAGTGGCTAGAATAGAAGTAGTGAGATTATTCTTAGCCTATGTAGCACAAAAGAAATTTAAAGTGTATCAGATGGATGTCAAGTTAGAATTTTTGAATAAAGAACTTGAAGAAGAAGTGTACATTGAGCAGCTTGAAGGTTTTGTATGGCTTGAAGCAAGCATGCAAAACTTGGTATGCAAGGTTAGAAAAGCATTTGAAAAAGCTTGGACATAGCAAAGGTATGGTAGGTAGCAATCTCTATTGGAAAGAAATTGATGATGGTTTGATGATTTTGGTAATATTTGTTAATGATATCATATTTGGAGGAAATAATGAGGAAAGTGAGTAGTTTGCAAAAGAGATGAAGAAAGAATTTGAAATGAGTATGATAGGAGAGATGAAATATTTTCTAGGATTATAGATTGTACATAATAAAGAAGGAATCTTTATTTCTTAGACTAAGTACTTGAATGATTTACTGAAAAAGTTGTTAGAATTACAAGGGGAAAGAGAAAACTTCTGGGGTGGGGGGTGGGGGGGGGGTGGTGAATCATTAGTTTAAACTTGGAGCCATAAAGTTGTCACCATTCATTCATCATATGCATTCAATATGTAAACTAAAATAACATGTAAAGCATATGCATCTAAATCATGTAAGCATGTAAGAAATCACACACATAATACCAGATATGATTACCTAGAAACCCTTCGAGTGAGAAGGTAAAATTGGGGTGTGGATGACACCCAAAAATCTTCAATACTATAGAAATAAAGTTTATGTAATGAAGGTTACAATGATTTGATTGTGAATCACGGCCTACCTTATCAAAGGTATGCCTTGTTAAAGGCTTACAAAGACTATTAGGTCTCACCTTGTTAGAAGTGTGCCTGGTTAGAGGAATTCAACTTACAATTAAGTAAAAACCCTATTAAAGGATTTCATATAGCTTGTCAGGATTGCTCTGTTAAGAGATTTAATTGAAATCACCTGTTAAAATGTCTTAGCATAGATCCTACATACAATTGGCACTTGCTTGCCTGATAATAGATCACCTCTACACAATGTTTAATTGATCCTTCATGATTATTTTCCTCAATGTTTTATCCTTTGGTCTATCCTCTTTTCTTCTCTAACTGGTTATGCAATTCACTCTTACTTCTAAGTCACCTTGAATGCTCTACATGCAAACTATCTTGTTCACTCCTCCCATTCAATCACTCATCCATAAAGAGTTTAGGGCTTTGTCCTTCTTAAGAAGAGTTAGGTGGCTTAGGGTTAGGTATGCGTTTATGATTGAGATTCATCCATATTGCCACTTAAACCTTCTCATTTTTTGATTGGTTGCATGTAATTACACAGGGAATCCAAATATAGATTCATCCTTGAAATGTCCCTTTTCTAATTTTAAATGATATTTCCAACCTCTAATTAGATCTTTAAAATCAAACAGCTAATATCCCAAAGATCCACCAAATTCCTCAAGAAACCCCAAATCGGGTATGCTGAAAATAGTGCTAAAAGCTTCACAACTTCACAAATTATTAATGAATCTGAAAATGGAAATTTTTATAGAACTTTCAGTACAATAACAGCCTACAAATTGACATTTCCAGATCCGTATAGCCTTTACACAACAGCTCGAAAATGTAGGACCAAAACTATGCTCATCGGGCTCCCGAAATAGCACAAAATATGCCCGAAAACACCACAAAAACACTAATAATCTATCTCAGAAGTTTAATCATGTCCCAATATATATATATTCAGCTCTATTTTAACATTTAAAAGTCTGATATACAGCAGAAACCCAAACTGATATGAAATACTCAACTGTAAACACCAAACTCATACAAAAACATACCCGGAAACTCACAAATCTGCACTGTTCAGCACAAAGGCATACTCTGTATGAGCATGCACATGGAATGGCTTCAAACTCCCATCCTTAGACTTCCTAGAAACCTGCAAAATCCCATTCTTGGGTCTCCCTGAAAACCTGCAAACTCTCGTTCTTGGGTCTCCTTCTCCACAGGTTTGGCAGCCTCTGAAGAATACCAAAGAATGAGCAAAAATCAAGTTCTGGAATGAGCCCAAAATGCCTCCAAACCCCTTAAAAGAGGGCATAACTGTAACTCACGTCCAAGAGAGGTTAATGAAACTTATTTTAATAATAATTTTCATTTATTAGTCCAACGGTTTCCAAAGATTAACCCCCTTTTTCCGAAACTTCACTTTCTTGGGCCTGCCTGCCTTAGCAAAGATTTTCTTTTTTAATTATTTGAAAAGGGGACATGACAAGTCCTCCCCTCCCAATCATTGCTTGTACTCAAGCAATGGCTGAACAATAAACCAATCAATCCACCTGGATCCCAAATGTAGTCATGAACTATACTACTACCAATTAACATAGGCTCCTGCAATATCCTCTGCAATATGACCAAGAGGAATCCATAATCAAATTGACAATTATAGCTCAACCAAACTCCAAAATCACCACTACCACAATCAAAAACCCATGAGGCACAAACTCTTAGAACATCAGAACCCAAGTAAAGTGGACAAATCAAACTACCAACACAGTAAATACCATCAACACATCCCACTGGCCTATATGGAATGTACAATCCAACTCTGCAACAATGGTGAACCCTCTCGAATGAAATTGTACTAAGTATGGAGAATCCACACACTGTACAACTCTTGCAGTCAACACAACTCTGCAAATCATCGGCCGCTATCTCATAACCATAACTCCCATACACTGCTGATGGTGAAAAGACAATACAAGATAAAGAGTAAGAAATGGAATCCAAACCAAATTTGTCTGCCATCAAATCCTCAGCACAAGGATCAAATACTAATTGATGTACATACCCTACAATATAATGTTGATAAAAAAAACCAACCTCAATCAACAGCTCACCATGAAGAAGTGATACAACCCACTGTGACTGATCACCAGCTAAGTCAAGAGATGTCATAGCCAAAGGAGTAGAATCAATAACAACACTTGCTAAAGCATCACTCCAAAACTCCTGCTCTAAGTCATGTATTATCAACCTGTCAATTGCAGGACCTATCACCATGTCATGCCCATCACAACTCTCATCCCGAGGCATCAAACTATCCCATAACTGATGATAAGCACTAGGAACCAAAGTACATCTCTGTATCATCATCTCATCAACATGGTCATCAAAGGTAGATAGATGAGCATACCTCACAGTGTAATGCCGATAGAATGCACCAATCTCAGTCAGTGGCTCAGACTGCAATCCAGATGTAACTAACTGCAATCGATCATTAACCAAGTTGGAACTGACTACTACCTCTGAAGACATTGCGAAGGGAGTAGTATTACTAGTAGGAACCATGCCAACTATCAGCTCACCAACGTCACACATGGTCTTTGATACAACATCTCTAGTCTTCATGCCATTAGTACTAGAGGTCACCACCATGTCAGGCACACAACAAAAATCTGCTACAGCACCCAACTCAATTGAACCTAACTCTAGTGGGAATGAACCTGATATGCCAATGTTAGTATCAAGGATGGATGCATCCCCATCTCCACTGTCTCTAACAATCTCGGCCATGGACATCCTCGGATCACCAAACACCACAGCTTGTGATTGTATAGAATTAGGTAAAGATTGTAGTCACTCTAACTCCATGGTCACCTTAGCCAAATGAAACTGTGACTCCTTGAGAGCCAACTATGTACTCTCAAGAATCTCAGAAGTTACCTCAAGCTGCTCAGTAAGCTCACTCACCTCATCTTCCTTGGCCAACAATGCATCATATGCTGTACTGCCCCACTCCATAAGATAATCTCTGTCGGCTACGCACTGCATATAATTTTGTCTCAAAATCCGAATAGCCTCCCATAAAGAGTGGATCTCTGTCAAGGAAAGATAACTTCCTCCCTACTCATCACTAGTAGGAGAACCCCATCCATAAACTGCTAACAACTGACGAGCAGCATCGAAATGTTGGCAAGTGATAGCAATGTCTTGGTCACTAACTCTCAACTAATTAGACACATGATAGCACTGGCTTGACTGTCTCCTACAAACCTCCTCTGATACACTGTCTGAAGGAGTGTCCTCAAAGTTACTAGTCTCTAGAGTATTACCATCCATATCCTGTGAATCAAATCTAAAGCTCATATCAACATACGGAGTATCAAAAACATTAGCATTGCTATCCAACTCCTCTGTACCCAAGGAAACTAAGTCTTCAAAACTGCCCACTACATCCTCTTGGATGTCATCAATGCCAATATGATCCTGGGACTCATCTATACACACTGCCAAATATGAAATATCATCAACACATTCCAGCAAGTATGGTCAACTGGATATATGAACAAAGCCCAACATTGGTGTATAAAAACTAATACCAACATCAAACAAGATACTGGCACAAGAAAAGACAACACCGTGTAATCTGCTAATCAAATCCATGATAGCACCCAAACAAACACTGCTACCAAAAAGTGTTAAAGATCTCCAGTCAACTGAATCCCAAATGCCAATATAACAATCTCGAGTCCATATCCATAAACTAGAATCAACTGGTAACTCAAGAAAACTCCTCACCTGAGTAATATGACCAATACCAACTAACTCCACATACCTGTCATGATGAGATAATGAAGTCACAATACTATCTTGGTTCACCTTCAGCTGGCTGGACAAATCATGTGAAGTACTACCAGCCTCAACCTCATATGATGAAGCATCTAACTGTGCCTAGTACTCTTTCTCAGCAAAGTCATGAATGCTCAATGTCTGCTCATCTCTACCAGGTATCTCACCATCCTGCACAACAACATCCTCATAATCATCATCTGAACCCACTACACTGTAGTCACTGCCTGTTGTAACTATACCATCTTGAATACCTATGGCATCACCCTTTGACGACCTGTAAACAATTGTCTCAATTTGAGTATCAAGTTGACTGTTACTATCAATCTGTGTGATATCCTTTCCCACCACCTCCTGTGGTAGAGTAGAATTTGAGACCTCTACCTGGCTATCAGCTAGTTTCTCAAACTCCTCATGCAAGTTCTTGGGAATTGTGTCATCTGTCCTGTGAGAAAATCTGCCAAATAGAAATCCAGTCAACTTATCCACCTTAGCTGGGTCAGATAACATGTCATTTATACGGTGGTGCTCAACCAACTATTTAGACATGTCATGGCTTATTTTCATAAGTTTATCTCAAATGTCTAAATAACCATCCTTTCTACTATTTTGACTCTGGCTATCAATTGTCCAAGATCGTTCCCTCTGAGACTCTGTACTATACCTGTCCATTCTGGATAAAGTAGAGTGTAACCCCAATAGGATATAACTTCTTCAAGCACCAAGAACTAACATGAAAATGATTAGAAGTAGCATGCAACCATAGATTTGGACATGCAACTGATTAGAAGCAACATGCAACCACCAAATTATGACATGCAAGATCTGGGTAGTTGTCAAAACTGACATGCAAGATCTGGGTAGTTGTCAAAACTGACATGCAAACTTCTACAACCACCAAATTCACCAAGAACTAACATGAAAATGATTAGAAGTAGCATGAAACCATAGATTTGGACATGCAACTGATTATAAGCAACATGCAACCACCAAATTATGACATGCAAGATCTGGGTAGTTGTCAAAACTAACATGCAAGATCTGGGTACTTGTCAAAACTGAAATGCAAACTTCTACAACCACCAAATTCACCAAGAACTAACATGAAAATGATTAGAAGTAGAATGTAACCATAAATTTTAACATGCATCTAATTAGAAGAAACATGCAACCATAAATTATGACATGCAAAATCTGGGTAGTTGTCAAAACTGACATGCAAGATCTGGGTAGTTGTCAAAACTGACCTGCAACTTCTACAAACCCTCAGGCTGGCAAGATCATGGCTCTGATACCACTGTAATGTCCCTTTACTGATTTTTTATGATATTTCTAACCTCTAATCAGATCTTTAAAATCAAACAGCTAATATCCCAAAGATCCACCAAATTCCTCAAGAAACCCCAAATCGGGTATGCTGAAAATAGTGCTAAAAGCTTCACAACTTCACAAATTATTAATGAATCTGAAAATGGAAATTTTTACAGAAATTTCAGCAGCATAACAGCCTACAAATTGACATTTCCAGATCCGTATAGCCTTTACACAACAGCTCGAAAATGTAGGACCAAAACTATGCTCATCGGGCTCCCGAAATAGCACAAAATTTGCCCGGAAACACCACAAAAACACTAATAATCTATCTCAGAAGTTTAATCATGTCCCAATATATATATTGAGCTCTATTTTAACATTTAAAAGTTTGATATACAGAAGCAACCCAAACTGATATGAAATACTCAACTGTAAACACCAAACTCATACAAAAACACACCCGGAAACTCACAAATCTGCACTGTTCAGCACAAAGGCATACTCTGTATGAGCATGCACATGGAATGGCTTCAAACTCCCATCCTTAGCCTTCCTGGAAACTTGCAAAATCCCATTCTTGGGTCTCCCTGGAAACCTGCAAACTCCCGTTCTTGGGTCTCCTTCTCCACAGGTTTGGCAGCTTCTGAAGAATAACAAAGAATGAGCAAAAATCAAGTTCTGGAATGAGCCCAAAATGCCTCCAAACCCCTTAAAAGAGGGCATAACTGTAACTCACGTCTAAGAGAGGTTAATGAAACTTATTTTAATAATAATTTTCATTTATTAGTCCAACGGTTTCCAAAGATTAACCCCCTTTTTCCGAAACTTCACTTTCTTGGGCCTGCTTGCCTTAGCAAAGATTTTCTTTTTTAATTATTTGAAAAGGGGACATGACAAGTCCTCCCCTCCCAATCATTGCTTGTCCTCAAGCAATGGCTGAACAATAAACCAATCAATCCACCTGGATCCCAAATGTAGTCATGAACTATACTACTACTAATTAACACAGGCTCCTGCAATATCCTCTGCAATATGACCAAGAGGAATCCATAATCAAATTGACAATTATAGCTCAACCAAACTCCGAAATCACCACTACCACAATCAAAAACCCATGAGGCACAAACTCTTAGAACATCAGAACCCAAGTAAAGTGGACAAATCAAACTACCAACACAGTAAATACCATCAACGCATCCCACTGGCCTATATGGAATGTACAATCCAACTCTGCAACAATGGTGAACCCTCTCGAATGAAACTGTACCAAGTATGGAGAATCCACACACTGTACAACTCTTGCAGTCAACACAACTCTGCAAATCATCGGCCGCTATCTCATAACCATAACTCCCATACACTACTGATGGTGAAAAGACAATACAAGATAAAGAGTAAGAAATGGAATCCAAACCAAATTTGTCTGCCATCAAATCCTTAGCACAAGGATCAAATGCTAATTGATGTACATACCCTACAATATAATGTTGATAAAAAAAACCAACCTCAATCAATAGCTCACCATGAAGAAGTGATACAACCCACTGTGACTGATCACCAGCTAAGTCAAGAGATGTCATAGCCAAAGGAGTAGAATCAATAACAACACCTGCTAAAGCATCACTCCAAAACTCCTGCTCTAAGTCATGTATTATCAACCTGTCAATTGCAGGACCTATCACCATGTCATGCCCATCACAACTCTCATCCCGAGGCATCAAACTATCCCATAACTGATGATAAGCACTAGGAACCAAGGTACATCTCTGTATCATTATCTCATCAACATGGTCATCAAAGGTAGATAGATGAGCATACCTCACAGTGTAATGCCGATAGAATGCACCAATCTCAGTCAGTGGCTCAGACTGCAATCCAGATGTAACTAACTGCAATCGATCATTAACCAAGTTGGAACTGACTACTACCTCTGAAGACATTGCGAAGGGAGTAGTATTACTAGTAGGAACCATGCCAACTATCAGCTCACCAACGTCACACATGGTCTTTGATACAACATCTCTAGTCTTCGTGCCATTAGTACTAGAGGTCACCACCATGTCAGGCACACCACAAAAATCTGCTACAGCACCCAACTCAATTGAACCTGACTCTAGTGGGAATGAACCTGATATGCCAATGTTAGTATCAAGGATGGATGCATCCCCATCTCCACTGTCTCTAACAATCTCGGCCATGGACATCCTCGGATCACCAAACACCATAGCTTGTGACTGTATAGAAATAGGTAAAGACTGTAGTCACTCTAACTCCATGGTCACCTTAGCCAAATGAAATTGTGACTCCTTGAGAGCCAACTGTGTACTCTCAAGAATCTCAGAAGTTACCTCAAGCTGCTCAGTAAGCTCACTCACCTCATCTTCCTTGGCCAACAATGCATCATATGCTGTACTACCCCACTCCATAAGATAATCTCTGTCGGCTACGCACTGCATATAATTTTGTCGCAAAATCCGAATAGCCTCCCATAAAGAGTGGATCTCTGTCAAGGAAAGATAACTTCCTCCCTACTCATCACTAGTAGGAGAACCCCATCCATAAACTGCTAACAACTGACAAGCAGCATCGAAATGTTGGCAAGTGATAGCAATGTCTTGGTCACTAACTCTCAACTGATTAGACACATGATGACACTGGCTTGACTGTCTCCTACAAACCTCCTCTGATACACTGTCTGAAGGAGTGTCCTCAAAGTTACTAGTCTCTAGAGTATTACCATCCATATCCTGTGAATCAAATCTAAAGCTCATATCAACATACGGAGTATCAAAAACATTAGCATTGCTATCCAACTCCTCTGTACCCAAGGAAACTAAGTCTTCAAAACTGCCCACTACATCCTCTTGGATGTCATCAATGCCAATATGATCCTGGGACTCATCTATACACACTGCCAAATATGAAATATCATCAACACATTCCAGCAAGTATGGTCAACTGGATATATGAAAAAAGCCCAACATTGGTGTATAAAAACTAATACCAACATCAAACAAGATACTGGCACAAGAAAAGACAACACCGTGTAATCTGCTAATCAAATCCATGATAGCACCCAAACAAACACTGCTACCAAAAAGTGTTAAAGATCTCCAGTCAACTGAATCCCAAATGCCAATATAACAATCTTGAGTCCATATCCGTAAACTAGAATCAACTGGTAACTCAAGCAAACTCCTCACCTGAGTAATATGACCAATACCAACTAACTCCACATACCTGTCATGATGAGATAATGAAGTCACAATACTATCTTGGTTCACCTTCAGCTGGCTGGACAAATCATGTGAAGTACTACCAGCCTCAACCTCATGTGATGAAGCATCTAACTGTGCCTAGTACTCTTTCTCAGCAAAGTCATGAATGCTCAATGTCTGCTCATCTCTACCAGGTATCTCACCATCCTGCACAACAACATCCTCATAATCATCATCTGAACCCACTACACTGTAGTCACTGCCTGTTGTAACTATACCATCTTGAATACCTATGGCATCACCCTTTGACGACCTGTAAACAATTGTCTCAATTTGAGTATCAAGTTGACTGTTACTATCAATCTGTGTGATATCCTTTCCCACCACCTCCTGTGGTAGAGTAGAATTTGAGACCTCTACCTGGCTATCAGCTAGTTTCTCAAACTCCTCATGCAAGTTCTTGGGAATTGTGTCATCTGTCCTGTGAGAAAATCTGCCAAATAGAAATCCAGTCAACTTATCCACCTTAGCTGGGTCAGATAACATGTCATTTATACGGTGGTGCTCAACCAACTGTTTAGACATGTCATGGCTTATTTTCATAAGTTTATCTCAAATGTCTAAATAACCATCCTTTCTACTATTTTGACTCTGGCTATCAATTGTCCAAGATCGTTCCCTCTGAGACTCTGTACTATACCTGTCCATTCTGGATAAAGTAGAGTGTAACCCCAATAGGATATAACTTCTTCAAGCACCAAGAACTAACATGCAAATGATTAGAAGTAGCATGCAACCATAGATTTGGACATGCAACTGATTAGAAGCAACATGCAACCACCAAATTATGACATGCAAGATCTGGGTAGTTGTCAAAACTGACATGCAAGATCTGGGTAGTTGTCAAAACTGACATGCAAACTTCTACAACCACCAAATTCACCAAGAACTAACATGAAAATGATTAGAAGTAGCATGAAACCATATATTTGGACATGCAACTGATTAGAAGCAACATGCAACCACCAAATTATGACATGCAAGATCTGGGTAGTTGTCAAAACTAACATGCAAGATCCGGGTACTTGTCAAAACTGAAATGCAAACTTCTACAACCACCAAATTCACCAAGAACTAACATGAAAATGATTAGAAGTAGAATGTAACCATAAATTTTAACATGCATCTTATTATAAGAAACATGCAACCATAAATTATGACATGAAAAATCTGGGTAGTTTTCAAAACTGACATGCAAGATCTGGGTAGTTGTCAAAACTGACCTGCAACTTCTACAAACCCTCAGGCTGGCAAGATCATGGCTCTGATACCACTGTAATGTCCCTTTACTTATTTTTTATGATATTTCTAACCTCTAATCAGATCTTTAAAATCAAATAGCTAATATCCTAAAGATCCACCAAATTCCTCAAGAAACCCCAAATCGGGTATACTGAAAATAGTGCTAAAAGCTTCACAACTTCACAAATTATTAATGAATCTGAAAATGGAAATTTTTATAGAACTTTCAGCAGCATAACAGCCTACAAATTGACATTTCCAGATCCGTATAGCCTTTACACAACAGCTCAAAAATGTAGGACCAAAACTATGCTCATCGGGCTCCCGAAATAGCACAAAATATGCCCAGAAACACCACAAAAACACTAATAATCTATCTCAAAAGTTTAATCACATCCCAATATATATATTCAGCTCTATTTTAACATTTAAAAGTCTGATATACAGCAGCAACCCAAACTGATATGAAATACTCAACTGTAAACACCAAATTCATACAAAAACACACTCGGAAACTCACAAATCTGCACTGTTCAGCACAAAGGCATACTCTATATGAGCATGCACATGGAATGGCTTCAAACTCCCATCCTTAGCCTTCCTAGAAACCTGCAAACTCCCATTCTTGGGTCTCCCTGGAAACCTGCAAACTCCCGTTCTTGGGTCTCCTTCTCCACAAGTTTGGCAGCCTCTGAAGAATAACAAAGAATGAGCAAAAATCAAGTTCTGGAATGAGCCCAAAATGCCTCCAAACCCCTTAAAAGAGGGCATAACTGTAACTCACATCCAAGAGAGGTTAATGAAACTTATTAATAATAATTTTCATTTATTAGTCCAATGGTTTCCAAAGATTAACCCCCTTTTTCTGAAACTTCACTTTCTTGGGCCTGCTTGCCTTAGCAAAGATTTTCTTTTTTAATTATTTGAAAAGGGGACATGACAATCCTTATCTCCAAAAGATTGTAATCTATCTTTAAGTCAGCTCAAAAATGGTTTACATAGTTGTTTGTGCCATTACAAAAAAAATGTCAAAACTGTATCACTCGACATATGAAGTCTTTGATGCTCAGCATGCACTATTCTATATACTGTGACTCAACACTTACATTACTTGACATCCAATATTTACTCAACTCCTAAATCACTCGGCATGGTCTATCTACTTGCCACCTGAGTAACTTGGCACATGAGTGACTCAACACTCATTACAACTTAGTATGGTCTAATTCTTATATGTTGTGCTTGGCATGTATTACTAGTTCAACATGAACTGAGTAAATGGCTTAAGTGTGTTGACACTCCACTTGTCAAAACCAATCCGAGATAAAAAATTCCCCCTTTGACATGAGTGGCAAAAACACTTGAATATACATAATCAACTTCAATCTTCTCGAACATAACATATCCATGACTCGACTTATATACAAAGCTTCAAATTTTCAAATTTTTTGTAGTAACTTGTATACTTCAAAATTGATAACTCCCTCTAAGTTAATATATCTATTTTGTATTTAAAATCTATGCTCCTCTTTGATTTTGATGCACTATATCTTATACTCTTTCATCTAATATGCTCTCTCTTTGCTGATATCTCTATCTGTTTGTTGCTTTCTTTCCAAAAATGTATATCACCTCAATGATATAACTCTGCTACTATGCTCCCCCTTTGTTATTTCTCTCCCTTTTGTTCATACTCCCACAAATATGTTTCTCATATTATATCCCCCCCTTATATCTTAAAAATTTCCCCTTTTATTATATCTCCCCCCTTTTGACACTTATGTTAAATGGGTTATACACCTATGGTGTGTTTGTCCAAAAAGGATTTGTGGACATCTATTATTATCCTTAGAGCTACATCCTAGTTGTCACATGCAACATTCAATGACTTAATTTGGATTGCAAGCTCGGTAGCAAGGTGCACTAGACCATCTAGAGTAGAAAGATTAGGGTCTTTCTTCAGTAAAGTCTCGACATAGCCTAGCTCCTCATGCATTATCTCCATATGAGGGGTAAGGGTAGCCTAAATAATTATTAGTTTGGCTCTAATATTAGCCTCATCTACTGTTAAGATAACTAACTAACTTTGTGTCTGAAGCAATGTTCTGAAATGCTTCTCACTCTGAGCTGGATTTGATGGTAGTCTTGCACTTGATGCATATATTTGACTTTCTAGACTCAGAATGTGACTTTTGGTCTCTTGGGTGAAGAGTGTAGGATTGCATAGTTTTGTGTATAGCGAGAATATATTTTGAAGTACCTTCTTCACATCCTCAACTTTTGTTGCCAAAGCAACTTGTTGTAGTGCTATCTCACTAGATATTTTCTCATTTACTTTTCCTTGAAACTTCTTCTTAGACCATTCTAAAAGTTTTGCATTTGTATCAAGGTCTTCATTTGTGACCTTTTCCACTATATCAGTCAGTTGTTCTATAAGTGGCTTGGTCTCTTTAGGAGTTGGCAGGCTAAGTGCATCTAAAAAGATGTCCTTGATATCTTGGAGTGCTTGTTTCTGCCTATGCTCTCTCCTAGGCATTTCTTGATGATTTTTCCTCTCTAAGGCTTGTTTTAAAATGCCTATTTGCTCCAATTTCATAGTGTCATAGTCATATTTTGGAATCACAATTTCTTCATCAAGGCTTATGTCTCCATAGTGAATTACCTTATCAACCTTTGATGAGCTAGGGCTTGGCACATAAATTTGCAATGGAATGGCTTCTGTGCTTGGCTTCTGAAGAGCTTGTGTAGAATGAGTGGCAAATGTTGGTAAGGCTACTAGTGCTTGGATGGCTTCCTTTTCCTTCACCTTAAATGTTAACTTATGCTCCTCAGGCTTGCCTTGGTCTATTACTATGACTTGAATAGAACCTTGTTTCTATGTTATAGGTACAAATAAATCCATCTATCCTATTTTTCTATCTTGTAATATCTTTCTCTTCTGCTTGCTTCTTTGCAACAGTATTACCTTTAACACTTGTATCAACCTTAGTAGATGTATCTACTATAGTTTGAACTGAAGGTTTTACATTAGTAATTGAAGGGATGCTAGAAGGTGGTTCTTATGGACCCTTTTGACTTCAATTACTACCTTTTGCAATTCTTCTACACTAACCAAAATTGGATTTTCATAGAATTTAGCTTGGAGTGTAGATTGGTTGAGAATCTTCTTCAAGTCTTTTGCAGTAAGTGGATTGGTGTTCTAAGTTTAAGCATTGAAAACATCCTTAACAATTATGCTCTTAGTTGTTACACTTGTGTCATGAGGAGGACTGACACTTGACACTTGTGTGTCCTGTACACTATGTTCATCTTGCTACTACTTAGTTGTTGCCTTGTCATATTTTTATTTTCTATTTCTTCCCCAGCTATATTATCTTCCTTATCATATTCCCTATCATCATTTTTTTCATCATCCTTATCATCACGTTTATCATCAAGTTTACCCTCTGAAGGGCCAGCTTCTCATTGTTTCACAGTGATCAACCAATAGATAAGTTTCCATATTTGAGTTGATTTCTTGACCACATATTCAATGTTATTTTGAAGAATGTTGAAGGCTCTATATTTAGGTGTGAACCTAACTACACATCTCTTGACAACCTTAGCAATCTATCCCCTTGTCAGCTCTAGCATCACTTGGGCTAGTGTTGTTTCCTTGATTTGTCTTTCCACATTTAGACAATGAAGCCATTTTTGCTCAACAATATCATATAAACCTTTTGGTATTGAGTTGGCAAATTCTAGTGGAGTGTTCTTTAACTTTGACATCATGGCATTTAATGCCTTTTCCACTTGGTTTTTCTCTTCTTTTCTAAGTTTATCAAAATCAATATGTTTCAAACTAGATAAATCTGCATTGCTTTTGATATTTTCACATAAGTTTTCAAGATTAGATAGAGGATTGTGACTTGCCACTTTAAATTGGTTATTTTCATCTGATTTTGTCCTTTCTTCATCAAAATCTAGTTATGCCACATATTTTCTTCTCTATCTTTTTTGCTCTTGGCCTCCTTTCTTAGTCTACTTGGTCTTTTCTTTGTTCTTTTGAGTGATTGCACGTGTGTTGGCTCTAGTGATAGGAGCGGTAGGCTTGGCTGGACTAGTTTTGACAATATTCTTTGCCCTTGCCACTGACTATGCCTTAACTTTCCTTTTCTTTGGCTTGGTAGGAGTAGGTGCTTCCTTGACTTCTTCTCCCTCAGCACCTTCAGTTTCCACCTCTTCCTTATCTTCTCCCATGCTTTGAGTCAGAGCAAGAGCTTCTTGTGCTTATGCTTGTTCTTCCTCTTCATCCTCTTCTTCTTCTTATTCCTCTTCCTCTTTGGTACCTTCTCCAAATTTTTCTTTTAGCTTCTTCACTATCTTATCTTTCTTCTTAATGGCTGATGCAGTTTTCAAGTCCATGGTAATCTTTAATTTTAATATCTCATAGTTTCCAAATATCTTTGCACTTTTATCTATTTCTTTTGCTAGTAGTGTAGTGATGGTCGTTGAGGCTTCATCAATATTAATTTCATACACAACTGGCCTTAGCCATCTTACCCTTGGTATAGCAACTTGCACAAAAGTGTAATCAACATCAACAAGAAAACATATGTCATTATAGTGTTGTTTAACCAAAGAAATTGGTATTCTTATTCCTTCCTTCATTGATTTCTTGAAATCTTCAAAATAACTTGTCATCAAGGTTTCAAAGTTTTCTCCCATTTGCTCAATGAACTCATTGATCTACACCATAATTGATCTATTGGTTTTCCACCCTACAATACCAAAAGAGGTAAATGTATTCTATACATAAAAGAATATACAAAGTAGTATTGAACCAAACATGCATTGTCCATTGTTGGTTTTCCTGATAGCTCCAAGATTCTCCATCAGTTGTTGTAATTGTAGTTTTGCTAGATCATATTTATGATCTTTCTTTACAATCTTGTAGCCAACATCCACAGCTATGCAAGGTACACTATTCAATCTACTAGATTGATAGAATTTGTGTGAGATTACCCTTACAAAAAAGTTCAACAATGGATCAGCAATAGTATTTATTGTCATGCATCTCTGATTCTATTTTGCTCCAGTGTTCTTCTCAATTACTTCCTTGGTATCACTTTTGAGTGTCTTTGGTCGATCTAGGGTTGTGTAACTAGTAACCCTATGAATTATTCCCTTAGTAATCTTGATAGGTCCTCCATCTAGCCATAAAGAATCATCGTGAATTCTAATTAGAACAATTTGTATCCACTCAATTTTAAAAACATTAGGAAAATCTAGGGCTCATGTCAAACCCTTTTTCTCAATGATTTTGAATTCTTCTTTCAAAAAACCATTTTCACACAATCTATTAAATGGATCTCTTATCTCCATGTCTCATATACTTCCTATCTTGTAATTATAGCACTTCATCACATCTTGCACCATAATTACATTTGGTAGGATCATTGACAATGCGCCAAAAGAATCTTGTTTATAGGCGATGTCAAGAATGGATTTGAATATAGGTTTCTTAATTTCATTACTGACAAGTTGAAGATTTAAAACTTCTTTCCTTCAACATTTTTCAAACTAGATGCCATTTTGTCAAACTAGGGTTTATGAAAATTGAAAATTGCGTAGCTTAGCTTCTGATAAATACCTTGGAAATCTATCAATCTAGTGATGAATCTCTACATAAGCCTTCTATAATTTCTCTTGAAAAATTTAAGGTCACTACTAGCTCTTTTCACTCTTTCTCAATTTCAAAATGATGAAAAAATGAGCTCAAATCAATCACATACCCTTTGAAAACCTTGCATTTAATGTTGAGTGCTTATACAACTGTAAGTTCGACAATAACCATTTTTAGGTTCACTCGATATCCATTAGATGTTTCTACCACTCGGTAGCTACAATGTGTTTGACATCCACTATATCTTTGGTAGCTCAACATCAATTAACATTCCACTCTACATATATAGGAAACTTTTCATGCTCGGCAACAACATGAAAAACTTAAAGATTTAACTTGAATTTTTAACAATGTCTTGCATCTTTATTCATGCTAATATAGTATTTTTAGTACTATCTCCTTTGGAACTGATGTATGATATAACACTTGAATATCAGTCCAACATACCTCTTGATTGCCTAGTTTGATGAGGTTTGATCACCTGACCCATTCGTGAAGTGATCCCTTCTCCATTTGATGTGTTGCAATCATCCTTCCTTTTTTCATGTCTTGTTCCTCTCATCTTTGATGTGTTCAACATCTTCCTTGCCTTTACCTTTATCAAATTCACAACTTGGTGCCTTTGACCTAGTTGGAAAATGCTTACTAATGTGACCAGTCTTCAAATAGCTAAAACATGTGGTTTGACTCAACCACCTTTTGTAGTTACCACTGAAGTGTATCCTAATGCAATTCTCAGGAACATGTCCATATTATTGACAATAATGGCAACTATATCTTGTATTATAATCCCAATTGTAAGAGTTCCCATTGCTTCTTACCTTTGTTGGCTTGTTTGATGACCACATGGATTTGGATCTACATTCAAAAGCTCTATGTCCATACTTTTGACAGTTGTAGCAATAACCTTCAAATCTTTGTTTACACATGGTTCTAGTTCTACATTCATGTGCTTGATGACCTTGCTTGTTGCACTTATGACAATGAGTTATGTTCTTAGGCTTGACATTATGATTTGTATTCTTGCTCCTACACACATTAGTAGTATGACCTTTCTTACCATAATTATGACAAGTAGGTTTGGAGTTCTTACCTTTGTCGTTACTTTCTTTAGCAACTTTGGATGATTCTCCTTCTTTAGTGCTTGTGTAGCCCAATCCTGATGCATCATTGTTAGATCTAGGGGATCTCAATAATTGGTTAAAGTATTTGTTGGTTTCATTTGGCTCCTTGAAACTTTTAGAAAATTCGTTTTCCCTTTTTCAGGTCACTCTGCAATTGTTCATTTTGCAACTTCAATGTAGTAATCTCAATGTTATTGACATTCAATTCATAGTTGGCATTCATCATTTGACTTAGACTATCTAATTGCATGTTGGAAATTTTGGTTAGCTTTGTTGACTTCTCTTCTAGTCTTTTTGCCAGTATTCTTCTGTCTTCTTCAACCATGGCTTTTTCTTCTATAGCCTTCTTTTGTTCAATCACCTCACATAGTAGTATAGCTTGTGATTCTTACTCTATCTTGAGATTTTTTATTTCTTTAGCTTGTACTCTATTCTTTTCCATTAGATCTGCAATTGCTACATCAAATTTATTGGAGTCACTATCTGCAAATAGCTTAGTAGTGTCTATCTCTTTATATTGTGTGTCATTCTCCACAATAGAAATTTCTTTCTTTCTCTTCAAGGATTTCTTTAGTTTTTCTCTTGCCTTATTCAGTTGATGTAGTATGAGATGTATTTCAATCTGTTAGATCTTAATAGTCTTTCCCAACTTGTAGACTTCCATTTCAAGATCTTTCCTCAAAGCTATAAAGCTTCTCTTTCAAAGAACTAGGCTATGATACCAATTGTTGGAATTGCAAGGGGAAAGAGAAAACTTCTAGGGGGGGTGAATCAATAGTTTAAACTTGGACCCATAAAGTTTTCACCATTCATTAATCATATGCATTCAATATGTAAACTAAAATAACATGTAAAGCATATACATCTAAATCATGTAAACATGTAAGCAATCACACACATAACACCATATATGATTACCTAGAAACCCTCCAAGTGAGAAGGTAAACTAGGGTGGGGATGACACCCACAAATCTTCACTACTACTGTAATAAAGTGTATCCAATGAAGGTTACACTGATTTGATCATGAATCATGTTCTACCCTGTGAAAGGTCTGCCCTGTTAAAGGCTTACAAAGATTGTTAGGTCTCACCTTGTTAGAGGATTTCAACACCTTGTTAGAAGTGTGCTTGGTTAGAGGACTTCAACTTAAAATTAAGTAAGCACCCTATTAAAGGATTTCATAAAACCTATTAGGACTACTCTATTAAGATATTTAATTGAAATCACCTGTTAAAATGTCTCAACATAGATCCTACGATTGGCACTTGCTTGCCTGATAACATATCACCTCTATAAAATGTCTAATTGATCCTTCACGATCAGATATCTCAATGCTATATCCTTTTCTCTATCATCTGTTCTTCTCTAACTGATTGTGCAATTCACTCTTACTTCTAAGTCACCTTGAATGCTCTACATGAAAACTATCTTGTTTGTTCCTCCAATTCAATCACTCACCCATAAAGAGTTTTGGGCTTCCTCCTCCTTAAGAAGACTTAGGTGGCTTAGGGTTAGGTATGAATCTATAGCTGAGATTCATCTATATTTCCCCTTAAACCTTCCCATTTTCTAATTGGTTGCATGCAATTTCATAGGAAATCCAAATATAGATTCATCCTTATCTCCAAAAGATTGTAATCTGTCCTTAAGTTAGCTCAAAAATGGTTTACATAGTTGTTTGTGCCATTATAGACAAATATGTCAAAACTATGTCACTTGGCATATGAAGTCTCTGATGTTCGGCATGCATTGTTCTATATACTATGACTCAACACATGCATTACTCAACATCTAATGTTTATTTGACTCTTGAATCACTTGGCATGCTCTATCTACTCAACACTTGAGTGACTTGGCACATGAGTGACTTGGCGTTCATTGCAACTCAACATGGTCTAATGTTTATATGTTGTGCTCAGCATGCATTACTAGTTTGGCATGAATTGAGTAAATGGTTAAGTGTGTTGACACTCACTTTTCAAAACCAATCTGAGATTAAAAAAAGTTTAGTTTGTAAACATGCAAACCTGTTGGAACACCTATGGTAACTAGACACAAGTTATCTATAAAGAATGAGACACCTACTACTGAGCAGAAAAAGTATAGATCAATGATTGGAGGATTGCAATATCTGACTCACATAAGGTCGAATATAGCAAATGAAGTTGGAATTGTTGCAAGATTCCAAGCTAATCCCAAAGAAGCACATTATGCAGTAGTTAAAAGGATATTTAGATATCTAAAAGGAATATCTAAGTTCAGATTGTGGTGTGATAGATCTAATGATTTTACTCTAAGTGCTTATACTAATGCTGATTGCGTAGATAGTATGGATGATAGAAAGAGCACCAGTGGTGAGCCTTCTTTCTTATAGATACATCACAAAGTACAACTGAAGTAGAATATGTTGCGGCAACAAACAATTGCAATCAAGTTGTTTGGAAGAAGTAGATGCTAAAGGATATAATGATAGAAATTAGTGAACCTATTGTTATAAATTGTGACAACACAAGCACAGTAAATATGTCTAAGAATCTAGTGTTACATTCAAGGACTAAGCACATCTCTATTAAGTATCACATGTTGAGAGAGAAAGTTGTAGAAAAGGAAACCAGATTGGAGTATGTGAGCACTAAAGAGCAGATTGCAGAAATATTCACTAAGCCTCTTCCCAAAGAGACTTTTGATTATTTGTGAAGTATGCGTGGTGTTATGTCCCTTCCTACATCAGAGTAGAAGATGCAAGAATGCATTAGTCCAGTGTAACAAAGCACCATTTTTGTCTAGACTGAATGTTGATGCTTCCTATATGGGAGAGTATCTACGATGGACAAAGTCATCTAGGAGACTTGTTGGATATTGTTTTGAATAGTGTCTTTGGACACTTGAGCTATGTAAGAATTAGTTGTTGCAAATTTTGATGCAGTAAAGTTGGTTGCTAAAACCTTTAACATTGATGTCAATGGGGCAAGTTTGGCATGAAAAACAACATGTACAACATGACAGTTTGGAGAAGTTCAGCATGAGTATAGTATGTTCAAAAGAAGTACAAAATAAAATAATAGTTTGACAGAAAATGCATTGAGGTATATCAATGGGGGAGAATGATTGATGAAGAGGATTTGAGAAGTAAGATGAACAATATTTTTTGGTATTCTTGGAAGCAGATGTTTTTCATCTATGTTGCCATCAATACTGAAGGGGGAGATTGTTGCAAGATTTTTGGAAGCATGAATGCTAATGATATTCCTATGGGGGATTATTATAGATATGTTACTATAATGGTGCGTTACATTCATGATTGAGTTTGTCATTGATGTCAACATAGTAGTTTTCTATGGTATCTAATAGAAGAACAATAGAAAGATCAAGTTGGTACAGACAACTAGTTGAGTATTATAACTATCCAAGGTTATGGGAGATACATTTGAGTACCTAGTATATGTAGTTAGCATCAAAATAAGAAATGATAAGTCTGGAAGAAGTTATATAAGTTTTGGCAATGTCTATTTTGAGATAGAGTTTACAGAGGCATGTTATGGTAAACTTGTTATATCTCCTAGCATATTTTTTATTATGAGAATCAAGGTTGAGGATGTGAAGAAGACATGTTGGTCATGATGTGGCTAAGTTTTCTTGTCATAATATTGCGTGTATGGAAAGTTATTCAAGTTGCAAGACAGAAGACTAATGTTATCGCTAAGTGTAATGTGTTCTTAATGTGGTCCTATAATGATTAATTGAGAAGGTCTAATAGCCAATTTAGGGAATTATTTTGAGGATTTCATATAAAGGAAGGACATTTTCCTTTATCATGAATATATGAGATGACATGGAAAATTAATTGTGTAAGTAGTACAAGTACAAAATGTGAAGTTGAGTAGAGTAGAGCGGATGTGAAGGAAACTTAATTACCGATGTTTTGTTGAGTGATCCAAGGTTTGATATTTGGATCTGAGGTTTGTGACCTAGTCTACAAGGTCTGACAGTGATTGGTTTGGTTGATAGAACAAAGGAAAGAAGAACATAATAGTAAATTGCATGTTTGAGCAGTGAGCTCTTCTTGTAGTTGAGATTGCATGTTTCAGAAGTGGGTTCATCTTTCATACATTGTACTATAACTCCTAACAGGGTTGGCACAACTCCTAGTAGGGTTGGAATCTACTAATAGGGATTCAAAGTCACCTAATAGGGACTCTATTACTAAATGTTGTAATAGACTCCTAACAAGGTCCATCCTCTAACAAAGAATATTTATATTAGTACATCATCTTGTGGGCATCATTCCAACCAGGCTTTTCCCTCTGATCAAGGGTTTTCCTAATTAACACATCTAGTGTAATTATCTATGTGCATCTTATTATGGTTTCTATTTACTTTGGTTTAATGGTTACATTTATTTAAAGAAGAAATTTTTTTTAATTATTAGATAATTGATTCACCCCCCTCCCACTGCCCTCTTAGTTATCTTCGTGGACTATTGTTTCTAATAGTCTTATGCTACATGAAATCCCTAGGACTTGGTTACTAAACCCATAATATAGTGTATCATCATAGAGCTTTTAGCTAGACCCATGGAAGTCATGCAATTCACACTGATGTTGCAATCATGAGAATATGAATATGACATGTGTCTTAGTTTTGTTGGGATTAAATGTAAACATTAAGGCAAATGAAGCCATAATGACTATAACATTTGTCCCATTTAATGTAGCAAGCAAACATAAGCATCAGAGCATAAAAGCTAGGATGACTAGAATGTTTCTTGCATGAAAATGCACCAGGCACATAAGAGATCCTTCTCATGCTAAGTATTTAGTAAAGATTCTATCTGTAGTGACCCTTGCATTTGTAACCTAAGATAGAATTGTGTTAAGTATACTCATAGTGATCCATATGCTCACTTAGTAGGATAAGTATCAATATTTATTGTAGCACAGAGAATTCACTCAAACAAGAAAGAAAAAGAACCAACCTTACTGAAGTATCCCTATAAAATGAGTTGAGGTACATACTTCCATCCAATACGACATAGAAGCTCTTATAGTGGACACCCCTTTTATATGGATGTTTCAAATCATTGGAACTAAACCACCAAACATAAAGCAAAGAAAAGATCATGCCTCTAGTCCTCGCTTCTCTAGTGAAGAGAGACATCCTCAAGTTTCTCAAAGGGAAATGATAAAGCAATAGAAAAATAAACAAATAAAATCTTAGTGTAATACCAAACATGTTAATATTTCCATTTCAATGTCAGTGTTATAGGGTTGATGTCAAGTGTCGATGTTCAGAACATATGTGTAAGAAATATCTTCAATAGGGTGACA
Organism: Cupressus sempervirens; assembly: GCA_028749045.1. Lineage (NCBI taxonomy): Eukaryota > Viridiplantae > Streptophyta > Pinopsida > Cupressales > Cupressaceae > Cupressus > Cupressus sempervirens. Next base: position 566,125,955 of record CM053792.1, read on the forward strand.
ATAGTAGACAGACTTAGTTAGGATAATTGGTTACTGACATCATAGAGAAATCTTGATTGAGAAGAATCTTAGCAAGAAACTAAGCAACAATAGATAGACATAGTTAGAACAACTGGTGATTGATGTGAAAGAGATCTTCTTCGATAGGAATCTTGGTAGTGAAGCAAACAATAATAAGAAGACATAGTTAGAACAATTAGTGACTGATATGAAAGAGATCTTCTTCAAGAGGAATCTTAGAAGTGAAGCAAGTGATAGTATGCAAACATAGTCAGAACGATTGGTGACTGACACAAAATAGATATTTTTTGAGAGGAATCTTGGTAGTGAAGCAAGTGATAGTAGGCACGCATAGTTAGAACAACTAGTGGCTGACATGAAAGAGATCCTCTATGACACTATAAGGTGTTGCCCTCGGGACTATAACAAGATTCAATCCATGGATGCATGAGCGAAAGCAACAAACTAAAGCAAGAAAGCAACTGTACAAGAGCCAGAAGATGCGCAGCAAGATGTAGCATTTGAAACAAGATGTATCCATTTACCAAGTTTTCACCATCTTGGTAGAGATTCTATTTTTGCTACCATTATGCCTATTTTCTAGGTTTTCATCAGTGACACTTTTCTTGTTTTTCAATTTTTTTGTTCTTGTTTCTTTTTGTTCTTTTTTTATTTTTTCAATTTTTTAAGTATTACCAAGTTGCTTATTTCTAGGTTTTCACCAAGATAATGATTTTTTTAGGACTTTTAAGTATGTACAAAGAGCTTTTGAAAGCATGTCAACTGTAGAACCACTTTAGATGGAGAGTGTTGATAGACTCATTGAGCGATTCTCCCTCAATTGTTGAAAATTGATAAGCACTAGACCCAAACATTGTAGTAACTATGTATGGACCAAGCTAGTTTGGTTCAAACTTCCCTTTCTATATTTGTTGTTATTGATTCTTAGGGTTTTCCCTTAGAATGAGATCAACCACTTGGAAGTCACATGGCTTGACTTTCTTGTTGTAGCTTTTAGACATACACTTTTCATAAGCTTAGAGATGATCACACACCACTTGCTAACATTCATGTAACAATTATAGCTCTTGAAGCTGAGATATTCTATAATCATTATCATTAATGAGGCCTTTCATAGAGATTCTCAAAGTTGGAATCTTGACCTCAATAGGAAGCACAAAATCTACTCCACATACCAAAGCAAAGGTTGTTGTTTCTGTTGGAGTTCTGATACTAATTTTGTAAGCCCATAAAGTTGGATTAATCTAAAGGTGCTAGTCTCTTCCAGATTTGTTGACTATGCAATGTAAGATCTTAAGGATAACCTTGTTGGATGCTTCCACTTGGCCATTACCCTGGAGATGATAAATAGAAGACCAATGTTGCTTGATTCTAAACTTTGAGCATGATCCTTTGAGATCCTTATTTTTAAACCACCCCTCATTATCAGTAATGATGGAGGATGGTTCACCATATCTACATATGATGTAGTTAAGAATAAATAGAGCTACAATTTTTCCATTTAACTTAGAAAGAGGAACTGATTCCACCCATTTAGTGAAGTAGTCTATAGCTATGATAATGAATTTGTGTCCATTTGAAGAAGATGGATGAATCTAATCCACTAGATCAAAGGCCTATTGTTGAAATGGCCAAAGCATGATAGATGAAATTAGTTCCTTGGTTAGAGCATGAATCAAATTTCAATGGAGTTGTCATTGTTTGCAAGACTTGGCGTATTTAATTTCCTCTTACTCCATATTTGGCCAATAGTAACTAGCTCTGATAAGTTTACAAGCTATTGTCAAGCCATTAGAGTGAGATCCACAAATGCCTTCATGTACATCGATTAATTCACATTTGGACCAATCAAGTTCTAGAAACCTAAGGAGTGTTCCATCAAGACCTCTCCTAAACAAATCATCAACAATAATAACATAACATGATGCACTATGGATTAGGTGACATTTCTTATTCTAGGTTAAATTGTTGGAATTATTTGGTCACGTAGGTAAGAATAGATATGATGGTAGCGAGATGAGTCATGTCCTACAATAGAACAAATCATTTGAGATTCAGGTGAATTATAAGTAGGGTAGAATAATGTCTCCACCAAGAATTCATGTAAAAAATCATTCTCAGGCATTTGTAGCATGGAAGTGAGAGTAGCCATTGCAATAGCTACCTTGTTGTCTACCTGAGGAATTTTCTGAAAAGTGATATGAGCAAAGTATTTTTTAAAATATCCACCATCCATTTATAAGGTATCAATTTCTCATCCTTTTTCTGATAGACATCATTGACTTGATTGATTATTGGCTATGAATCGCCAAAGGTATTCAATTCATCTACTCTCCATTCGATTGCAATCTTCATGCCATTGATTAAGGCTTCACACTATACAATATTATTTATATAAGGAAATATAATCTTGTATGTCTTAGGCAATGAATACTTTTGTGGTATTATGAATAAGAGCCCAACATCAAATCCTTTTTGTGTGAAGGAACCGTCAAAGAACATCATGTAGGTTTGATGTGTTAGAATTAGGCTCATTCCTTATTATCATTATCCTCCTAAGCTAGCAAGATACCAAGAGATGACTCTATTGCTGAGATACACAAAATGAGAGGCTTCCAATAATATGAGGTATTAGGATTGGTGGATTAGCAAGATATTGTTTTATTTACATAAAACTCTGATCACAATATTTATTCCATGCATATTTTACACATTTATGCAAAGTCTTAGTAAAAGGTTGTGACCTATCTGCCAATTGTGAAATGATTGTGTGAATGGATTGAAATCTTCCTTGCAAGTCCCTCATTTGACTAATATTACGGGATGGAGGAATTTCCATGAGTGCTTGAACTTTTTCTGGATCCACCTCAATTCCTTTTGTAGAGACAATATAGCCAAGTAACTTCCCAAAAGTTACAGAAAATGCACATTTCTTGGGGTTTAATCTGAGAGTGAACTTCTCCATACAATCTAGGATAGGTCCCAAATCTTGTAGATGAGTGTTGCATTGTGTACTTTTGACCAAGGTGTCATCAACATAGTCCTCCATTGTCTTATGCATCATATCATGGAAGATTTTTTGTAACTGCCCTTTGATACATGGCACCAACATTTTTCGAGCCAAATGGCATCACATTCCAACAGAAGGTACCCTATGTGCAAGTAAAAGTAGTTTTCCCCTGGTCTTCTAGTGCAATTTTAATTTGATTATAACCAGAAAAATTGGCCATGAGTGAGTACATTTCATATCCCACTATTACATCCACTATCATATCAATATTGAGGAGTGGAAAATTATCCTTTGTACATGCTAACTTTAGATCTTGAAAATCTATACAAGCTTAGATAGATCTGTCATGTTTAGAGACTGGAACAATGTTGGAGATCCATTTAGCATAATCGATAGCACAGGTGAAACCAACTTTTAGAAGCTTTTCCAGTTTAGCTTTAACAAGCAATGCCACACGAGGATGTATTTTTTTGAGCTTTTGTTTGACTATTTTTACTTCTGGTGTAATAGATAAATGATGCATTATGAGGTTAGAATCTAAGCTTGGCATATCTGAATAGGTCCATGCAAAATTAATCTTTTTTTCTTGAAAGAAGGCAATAAATTCCTCTTTCTCTTTTGCAAATAAAAATTGTGCAATGTGTATCATATTAGGCTATTCCATTGTTCCTAAGTTGATTAACTATGTTGGCTCTATCAACACTGATGATCTCTCCTAAAAATGACTAGGAAGTGCATCAAATATCTCATCCTTAGGCACCTCAAAGAGGTTTTCACCTTTAGATACGTGTTTTGTTTTTACTGTTTTGGGTTTTGATATTGCCACAATGTGGTTTTCACCATCAAACCTTCTATTTCTTTTTCTTTTAATTGCGTGACTACTAATAGAATTTTAGCAAATAAATGACCATGTAACTAAAACTTTTAGACAAGACTAAACATTTTAGTCATGTGACGAAAAATGATCAAATTCTAGTAATATTTTATTTTTTATATGTATAAATAGCTAAATAAATGATTAATTTGGTCATTGGCTAAAACCACAATGTTTGACAAAGATAAGAGATTATATAAATGACTAAATAATTGATTACTAATAATTAGTCACCAAAACAAATGACCAATGAATGATAGCAACATTCTCATATTACCCTAGAGTAGCATTAATGCATCTATGACTTGGGCACACCAATAACATTAACAATTGAGTTGGAGGAGGGACCTCAAAAGGGTGAGGGAAAGCTTCAAGAAGAAAATATTGGTTACCAAGGTGTAAGAGCCGAAGGAGGATACCTTCAATAAAACCATGAAGAAAATCGAGAGATTAGAAAAGGATTTAGAGCTAATGCTCTTGCATCTGGTCTAAGATTCTTTTCATGGTCTTGTCTAGTTTTTTTGTGCAATGCTTGTTTTCTAGAACTATGTTATAGTAAATAGTTTGTTGTTGTTTGCTATTTCTTGGTGTTATCCTTATTTTGGGTAACTATTTCTTGTTAGAACTTTACTAAACTGTTGACTTTTGAGTCTTTCGATGTAAAGGTTTTCGGGTCCCTTCAAAATCTATTTTTGCCCTTAATCCAAAACAATAAAATTATTGCATTTGTAACTTTGGTTCAAACTATTTCTTAAATTTAAGTATCGAAGTGCTTATCTTTGTTGAAGGAGTCATCTTTAAGTTTCACAAAGAAAAAAATAAAATTATATATACACACACACACACACACACACACATGTATGTACATATGTACATATATATATAATTTATATATATATATATATATATATATATATATATATATACATACATACATACATACATACATACATACATGTATGTATGTATATAAATGTATATATATATTATAGATATATAATGTATATATATTTATATATACATATATATATATATGTATATATACATATATATATGTATATATATATATATATATATATATATATATATATATATATATATATATATATATATATATATATATATATATATATTTGTATTATATACACACACACACACACACACACACACATACATACATATATATATATATATACATACATACATATACATATAACACTTTGTAAAATACTATTTTATCAAACATTATATATTTTAGATATATACAAATAAAAGAACATTGTATTCTTAACTTGCATGTACATGCATCCTCACGTAATAAATTTAATATTCTTTTTAATGAGTAGATTTAGCACACACTTACATTTTCAATAAATGATACATTTATACTGTACATATATACAAACAATTTATATTGGTCACATCTTCTAAAATATTTACATTTCTTCACATATTGATTTATATATTATCAAATGTCTATTACATATGGAACACTTTTTTTAATTGTAAAAATTAATTATTATGAAATATTAATCTTTAGATGACAGAACTTAAAATAAAATAAAAACTATTTTCTAATACTCTAACACTAATCATTAACATTTTCCCTTACTGTTAAGCATTATGAAAAATCAATTTCATTTAAAAATGCTTTATAAATTTATTAGTAAATAAGTGACACTTTCATCAAATCTATGCGAAGTAAAAATTAATTTTCTCTATTGCTTCAAAGAAATAGAGAGGAATCAATATGCCTTGTGAACAATGAGTTTATCCCCATTACGCAATCGAAGTTAAACAAGTCTAAAAATAGTAGCAATATGCATGAAGAATCACAAGCAGAGCTTACAAGCACTATTTGTTGGACCTGAGAGAAAATATGAAAGCAACTATAAACAGCGGAGGAATTCTTTTGCGACTTTACAAGATCATGGAAAATCTCATTCATTTAGAGGATTTCGTAGTGGAATGATGTGTCCAAGCATCAAATGCAGGGAGGTGGGTGCCTGATTGCCGGAGAGAACATATCTGATTCACGGGAGACAGTTTCAACGGTCGATAAAGCAGAGTTGGCAGTAGCCGATCGGGGAAATGGAAGGATTCATGTTCCAGCCCCACTTTTATTATTGTGCTCTTTCAACGTTCTTTGGTAGCTATATAAGCAGCAATAGACCCTACAGGCATTTGCGCCAGTGGATGATTCAGTTTACCCTATTGATTATGCCAATGAAGCCAATAGTTTTGCTATTTTCGTTGCCCTACATCAGTGAGTTTATAAGATTGTGGAAAATCTCATTGAGTTGGAGGATTTTGTAGTGGAACAATTATGGAGCAGCCAGGTAAAAAAAAGGGTCGAGAAAGAGAGGAGCGATGTGGTATTGGAGTAGAGGGAAACCCGCATCATCTCCTGTCAAACAGTTAAGCTTTAAGCCCCTCTTCTTGTAAGTCCATCCATTGCTTTTAACTGTCCTATTTTATACATTCAATAAAGAAGGGTTTCTGGTGATTCAATTTATTCATTTATGTCTTAGTCATTTGAAATTTAATGCGAAGTACCAAGGATGAAGTCAAGAAATTCATGGGATCTTTTGAAAAGTTATGTTTTGCACATTCAAATTATTGTTTCTTTGTTTCACTCTCATCCCAGTTCATATAACTATAAATGTTTCCACAAACATAAAAGAATCTCATTACAGAGAAGGGAGATAAATTAGGGCACCAATCCCTGCATTTGTGGATTGATTCAAGAATGTATTGCTAGAAGGGTGTCCTAATATGGTACAGCACTGCTACACAAATTAGCAATTCCTCTTATCTACTTGAAGGAAACACCAGATTACAATGTCAGCAAAATCACAAGTTTCGTTTGACAAAGAAAACTATAAACCCATATTTTGGTGAGGTTTATTACTTAAAATGCCTAAAAACATATAGCATACTTGAACATGTAATTTGATGAACCCCAGTGAGTTGTTTTCCTAGCAGTACAAGATTCACAATCATTACACCATCCTCCGTCCTATTCTCAAGCATATTTACTTTAGCCTGGGTCAAATATCACAATTATATTTCTATATGAACATTAAATTTCTTCTTCTATGATCTATCTAAATATTTATTAGCAAAGTTACAACATAACCTACTCACCATAATAAAACATTAAAAATCCTAGTATGAGTCATTATATGTACATTTAAAGCCATTTTAGAAATACCCTTCTAGTAATATTTATAGGTGAGAAAACAACAAACACTGCAACTTTTTGGACAGGTTAAGGTAAGGAAGTATTAATAAGATTCAATTATAATTGGTGGCTCATTTATCAACCTATGATAGCATTTTTCTGGACTTAATCAAATGCTTGATCCATCATTAAAGAAAGCCCCAAAAAAATTTCAGCTCCAAGATAAGAATAGACAATGCTTGGTCTAGGAAAGTGAGCATGCCTAGTAGACCAGAGAGCTAGTTGACAGAGTGTGAACTTTGGCATTATCTCAAATTGCAGGAGCTAGTTGTTTTCTCCTGAACCATACCCTCTGTGAAAATGGTAGGTTGGCAAACTGCCATCTAGACAAACTGCATTGCAACAATAGTTGTATTAGAAAAAAAAATGATGTGGAAATATTCGTGACAAAAATTTATTGTATCATTTTCATGTTATAAACTATTCTCAAATGCCTTGGATCCATGATAAAAAAAGAATTTACACGAGTCAATATCAATTCTATTAAAATTGATGTGGAGAAGGAATCGGAGACCAAAACTCTTATTCAATCCACAAATGCAATGATATAGTTTCAGAAAAATACCAACTGATTTTTTGAGAAAGAACTAACTATTTTTTCATTTTTAACAAATTATGAAGGTTAATCTTATTAGATTTCCACAATCCATTGGAAATATAAATTTTGTTTCTGGATTTGATCATGTATGTTTTTTTGGCATTGACATTTCGGATCACACTCCATGATCCATCATCAGGATGAGAGAATGCAAGAATGTAATAGTAAAATGTACAGTCTCTCATCCTGATGATGGATCACGGAGTGTAATCCGAAACTTCTATGCTAAAAAAATGTACATGATCAAATCTAGAAACAAAATTTATATTTTTAAATTATAAAGAGTTTATATTGATCTTTGAAAAAAATCCAATATAGACCACAGTCCAAAATTTGGACTTAGATTTGACACACACCACTTAGTAGCCCAATCATGATACTAAATTCTATATTCAAGAATCTGAAATAACTTATGCACTTTTAACTCAACACAAAACTTGAAGTATAAATTTGCAACTAAAGATACTTAGAAAGTAAACTCTATAAACTTGAGCCTTACCTAGTTTGATTCCCCTGTTGCTGCACTGCACATGTCTATGCAACCACTCTTCTACAACACTTGATCCATTTGTATTGCATATTTCCAATTTCATTTATTTGCAATGACTTCACACACAAATCCAAACAATACTGAACATATCAAGATGGGAATTTGAAAGGTCACTTTTCAAACACCGATAGTCATTCCCATGCAATGAGAAAATTGATTCTTTGAAATCAGATTTTGGTCAAACCATAACTCTCAATTCCATGTGGAAAAGCAATGCAAACATATTGGTCTTGTTTCAAATTTAAATCAACTCAAAAACCAATGTAGAAGGAGACCAAACATGTTACTTATGTCTGATTTTGAATTAAAATGTATGCCAATACATAAAGAAGTTGAAACCATTCATAATGAATCAGATTTAATGATTTAAAATCAGCATGCTCCCTTGGCAAATGAGAATTATTTTTACATATGCAAGATGAGAATATTACTCAACCCAATATAAATAAACTTTCAGATTCACATAAAACAAATTATCGCAAAGAAATCGGTGACTTGGAAACCCCAAGAAATGGCCAAGTCAACCAATAATGTAGCCCATTTTTTTTTGGGCTATAAACCTTTATTAAAAATGGAAACTTGCAGCCAAGAACAATCAAATACAAAGGAGCTTTCAGAGTTGTTTAGAACTAATTCTTCTTTCTATGTTTTTGTACTCAAAGAAACTGATAGAGTGCCAAATAAACCAATGTAAAATTTCGATTTTCAGAAACTAAAACAATCACTTAGAATGTCTAAGCAAAATGGTGAACATGCAGCCCGATTTGTGCAGAAAATAGCATTAATAAAATCAGACTTTTATACTAAGAACAACCCAATATTATTCATGTTGGGTTTAATGGGCAACAAGTTAGGAAACCTGCACTAAACCAAATTAGTTCCAAAAGATCATTTTAGACTAGTAGAGAAAAATAAAGACACTGTGAAGTACCAAAAAAACATATTGTCATTGAGATTGATTAAGTAAATGATATGTCATTGAGATTGATCTAGTAGATGCAATAAGATATTTGTAGTCATATGTCATGGACTTTTAATATTTGAACTCTATTTAAAAAGGGAAAATAATTATCAGTAAAAAAACAAACATTGTATTTGAACCATTTCAAAGGGGATGTATCATCCGATTGCTTATATCTACTGCAAAAGGCATCTTGATCTTTTGGTACTCAGAAGCTCCAATGTCTGCTCCTCTCTCCACCTGAGTCAAATTCTCCACTTGGAAGTTGTTGGATCTACCAGTAGAGATATGTTTCACATCTCCTTTATGCACTTAGAATTATTACATGCTTCTATTAGGATAGTTTTACGTGTTGTGAGTAAAGTATAGAGTTTGTGCTCTTAATTTTTTGTTGCACATTTTTGCAGAATATAGTAATGCAACATATAGATATTTCTGCTGGTGCTCTAATAGACTTGCTTCAAGGTCTTTTAAAGCTTGAACCTTCAGAATGGTCGACTGCCCGAAAAGCTCTGAGTCATCCATTCTTTACTGATGATTATTACATAAGGTATGAAAAAAATGTTTCATATAGTTGAATGATTAGGTATTATTTTACAATTAACAATTACAAATCTCTGATGGGAAATTATTCAACATTTTTGTGGGTCAAGAATACCCAAGACGAAGTAGATTACTCAAGAAACGATTTAGAAAAGTGAACACATTAAATTACTCACAACAATTTCAACACAGTGAAAGTCTATTAAAGAGAACCTTAAATAACATTTTTTCATACTTTACTTATTCACTTTTACATTTCCTTACAATAAATAACAACTATTAGTTTGCATACGGTAATAGAATAATCCTAAAAAATAACTAATCGGATCTATATCATTGACCTAGTCATGTATGCTCATTTGATTCAAAGCTACCCCTTTATGTAAACTTCCCACCTCATTGGGTATGTTGCAGGTCTCACAATGCCTCCTGTTCAAAAATCCATGTCTTGTTCCTAGGTCAATTAGCAATTAGACAATTAAGGATGGAGTTTGAAGTGTTTGCTGGTGATTTGTTCACACAACCTTACATGTCTTCTCATAGTATTTAGCTCAAGTTCCCCTCTTCTATTCCTATCGCCAATTACGACCTACAACTTCCTCCAATGATTTGAATACTTTCATAGTTGGAGTGAATGCTATGCAATCTTCTAAGGTAAAAAGTAGATGTTCAAATTTGTTAACTCTTTTACTTGTGACCAAGGAGATGATGGAATTGCCTTATCCTTCTCTTACTTGTATTGAGGGTGTATGTGATCTCCATTTCCTTTTACCTGTTTAGGAATGGGAAGATGTTACATTTCCTCATGAAGTCTACAGACATCTTGAACCACATCTTTCTCCTTACTCCATATTTATCTATCAAGTTTGCCCAATAGTCTTCACCATCAACCTTATGCTTGTACTTCTTTCCTTTAGCTGTAAGAAACCTTTGAAAGGGATCAAAATGATCTCTAGCCTTGTATACTCCAAGTTGATAGTATTGCAACTTTGTATTGATTGTCTGCTAATGTTGTGGGGCATGTCTCCAACATCTTGCCAAGTGTGATAGGAAAGGTGATACCTTACCTATGTTGTTTTGAATGTGATCAAGTTCTGACAATTGTCTCACCACCTCAAGCAATGCTAATTTATCTGTAGGATACCTTGGATGTTTACAAGGCTAATAGGTTTATCTGTGAATCCTTATGTAGGCAAAGGTCAAGAATTGAATGAACCATGATCCATATATCTCCACCAATGCCATTGCTTCCTTTGAAAATCTCTCATGCAATTTTTATTGTAATAATGAGTGATATACATAGAAAATGCATCATTTAACCTCTTGTAGAGCCCCTTTCATGAAGTTGAAGTTGAGGATGGAAATCATATATCTGAAGTTGTCCTTTCTTGTTTTCTATTTGCCAATGCACATCAAACCTGTATAGTTGATATTCCTTGCTAGTAAATAGATTGGGCTTATGTAGAAGGTTTTTGTTCTCTCCAAGTTCCTCAATTGAATGTCCAAGGTGTCACTTATCACCTTTTCCCAATTTATCATCATTGTTCCAGCTTAGATCTCCTCTATGAAGTAAAACATCTAATTCTCAAATAGAGCTTCTTGAGCTCCCATGACTCTAGAATATAGGAAGATCATGCTTCTATATTCATCCCTGAAGTTTTTATTTATGAGCTTTTTAGGTAACTTTAAACGATTCCTTCTAGGTTCAATGACCCATCCTTTGTTTTTGATGTTCACTCATGAATCTAGTTTCTTTTCAACATGGCTTTCACTTTCTCTTTTTATCTCATCTGCATCTCTGGATGGTAGGGAATTCCAAAAGTCTCCCTTATTGGCTTGTTGCTGAGAAATGTAAGCACCACTCCCTTAGAAGACTTGCCTGACCTTGATTGTGGTTTGTAATGCCTTGTACATTCAACCATAAGCTCATTGCATTGAATAGTTGGTGGAAAGTCTGTTCCATGGTATTTTCCACTTTTCATGGTGTTGACAGCTAATGTAGAAGGCATTTGGTCTTGAGTTCCATACATCCTTCACTTCATCTTCTTCATGTACAAGTCCTCAAAGTTAGTATCACCAATCTTCTTCAATTTTGGAAGTCATCTGAGACACTAGAAGACTTCCTACTTGAAACTCCACTCTTTGCCTCAGCCATGACCCTATACAATGCTCAAAACCAATGACTTTACAAGTAAATCTACTTGGAACTGCTTATCTTCAAACTTATTGATTACTGATTTTGTGTACGATTTCATATAGTAGACTTTTAGACTCAGAAAATTATAAAATTTGAGTTGCAAACAAAGAAATTTGAAAAATGTATAAATTTGGAAACAAAGTTTGCTTTCTCATTTCTTTAAAGCCTAAATTCAAACCTTTTAACCCAGAATAATCTTTCCCTGGGAGACCTCTTCTTGAAATTTCTGATTTTGTTGCAAGGAAATTGCCTATATTCTCATGTCCTAGGTCAAACTAGGTGAAGAACCATAGTGTTAATATTTAGGATTACATAAGTTTTTGGTACATCTTGTGGAGCTCACATTCTTGGTTAATTCTTTGATTCTTCAATCTTTGATTTTGTCTTCATGATTCTGATGTCTTCCTCTAACTACTTGTTATGTCCTGTTGTGAGGTTCTTGGAAATATTTTTTTTCATATAATATGAAAGCTTCTCTATTGTTCTTGCTCTCTATATTGTTCAGAAGGAGCTTCTTCAATGATCATGCTTTTATCTTCTCCACTTTTTTGTTCAAAAGACTCTGTATCCAAGAGATGTTTCTATTACTCACTTTATTATCATGAGTTGTCTAGGAAACGTGTTCGTCCATGCTGGCATCATGAGTCATCCTCTGATTCTCTCATTCATTCTACCTTATTATTTTGTAACTACTGCATTTACTATGCCATGTCGTAGTGGACTCCTTGGATTCATTTGCTCATTCTGTATGATGAAGGTTTAGACTGGTTGAATGTATTGTTTAACGTCAATGGTTGGCAATCATAATAACAGACAATTGAGCTTCTGCAAGCATCTCTCCTATTGCCTTGTGCAAAGAAGAAATCATGATTGCTCTTAGTGGTGATACTATAGTAGATGTTGATTATTGTTCACAAGTGTCTATTGAGTGCCTTTTGTGAGCTGATTTATCTGTGTTTAGAGAGTTGCTTGTGTGGTTGGGTGTCGAGAGCTAACTATATGATTAGTTGCCAAGATTTTATTTGGATGGGATTTTAGTGATGCAAATTTAGGGCTTAGAGTTAGTGAGCCCTGTATCTAAAGAATATATCTTATTTTTTGTAAGTATCTATGCTAGAGAGCATATAGATCTATTCAATAAATGATTTGAGGATAAACAATTTTATGGTGGAAAAATCATTTCATTGTGAGTAGTATCTGTGAGTTACTAAAATCAATATATGTGTTCTATATAACAAAGTTAGTGTATTTGAACTGTGAAGAAGGTATTTATTGATTTATTGATAAGAGTTATCAATCTATGCTTGAGATTATTGTATTGGTTTTGATCATTCAATCAAGTTTGCAAAGGCATTGATCTTGGACATGAACCAAAGTTTCCCCCACTTGAACAAGTAATAATGGCATGTCTTCTTTCTTGTTTGTTTTACATTTTTGATGAAATTTTTGGTTTAATCAACATATAAGATACTAGATTAAAGGAAGGTGTAAGGTTCATCACTTATATGATCTATTGGCAATCAAATTGCTGATCAACCTCCAGCATCATTCATTGCTACAATGGAAGAGTATGTTAGAGATGCCCCCAAGAGCTTCATCAACCCATAGGGAGCTATTATGTAGTGACCATGTGTGAAAGAAAATACATAGTAAATTGCAGATATAGTTAAGTCATATTTTAATTTGGTATTTGCTTTCAAAATGATAAATTAAATACATGATTTAATTTCTGTCAAACATTATTGCAAATTTGCAACTACTCTCATAACAATTTTTTGTTTCTATGTTATGTTTCCTTTAGTAGAAGATTGAATCCATTCCAAAGGTTTTAGCTCTAGAGTACAAGAAAAAGCCAGAACCTGAGGATGACATATCACCATCACCACCCCCCACCTCCATCTCAACCTGTTAAGGAGGAGGTGTAATGCCCCACTTGGAGATCCTTGGAAACAAGGATGAAATACAAGCCAGAATATTATTTTTTTGATAAGTGTAAGTGCACACGACAACAACATACACAGATCACAAAAATCGCAATGGAAGATTTAACCACCATCTTGGGAATCAACGAATCTCCAAACACTACTACTGACCAAAATGACCAAAGACGAAGAAAGCATAAATGAATTCGAATCGAACAAATTCTGAATTCAAAATGCGACACCAAAGGACTAAAGAATGCCTAAGAGGGTACCCCAAACAACTCCCAAAGAGTTCAGATCAAACTGAAAAGTGTCTGTTTCCCACCTGCACAAGTTTTTAGAAAAATCCAGGCGATACTTTAATACAGCATTGGAAAGTATCATGCAACATTCCTAAAGAAGGAGGGTGCCACTTTCAGGGACTGGGTGATACTTCTCTCAAAGGCGTGCAATACTTTAAGGGTGTCGTACGCTAGTTCTTACAAGGAGCTGCGATACTAGAAAGTATCGTATGATATTTCTCCAAGAAGCGTGTGATAGAATTAGGGGACGCCTGATACAATTTTAATGGGCGTGCGATACAATATTCTGCTAGGCTGATAAATGGTCACCCAGGAAAGCAAGAAAACTAATCTAAGGGTCAAAACGAGGAATAAAACAGTAAAACAAACCTCCACATCGGGGAGTACTGGATCCACATAGACCGAGGAGCGAACACTCAAGTGCATAAAAACAACAAGATGCCATGAAACAGGAAACAGGAACATCTGTCCATATAAACCAAAGCAGTAAATGATGTATTGAAAGTAACATCACAATGAACATAAACAACATCACAATGTATGAAAATAATATTACAATAACAGAACAACCAAACTAAGTACGTGGTTCCTCCCAATCATCAATAGCATCATAAGATCATCATGGATTCTAGCCATCCCTCGCACGTAAAATCCCAAGCCACCGATCAGATCATTGGTACTATTGTAATAGGAACGTCATTACTAAAACATGCTACAATATAAGCATAAGAAAATCTAACATGCTAGTAGTAAAGCATAAGATAATCCTACAAGTAGATAACATCACCTATCACATGCTAATTATCATAATAAGAAAATCTAACATGCTAAACCAATAAGCAATAGATAATCCAATACATAAATTCACATCATTTAGTCATATGCTAAACATCATAACATGGGAATGCATCAAATAAACTAACATCATCTAAACATGATATCCAAGCATTCGAATGAAAGCATAAATCACAAGAAAGCATACTTTGGAATTCGAAGTCTCAAGTGAAGACATCCAACAATAGTTCAACTAGGAAAAAAGACTGTCTCTATACACCAATCCCTAGCAATGGTGAAGGTAGCTACGCCTCCCAACCATGTGGCACTCGTAGGCCCACACCCGCCATGCTGATCGAGATAATGATCCAACCACAAACACGCAAAACAACATCCATGGCTAACACTCACACTAGACAATATGATGGCTATAACTAAGAACCTAAGACAATGCAAGGAGTATAGGTCCTGGTCAGACACCCAATAGGCTACTAAGTAGGGGTTGACATCATGGAGAGTCGCTTGGCATCGACAAGCCCAAGCTTGAATCGTGCGGATACAACATCCCTCAATGGAAAGGCTCGACACATACATTTTAGTATCTTAAGTTTTATTACCAGTCACACATTTTCTTTAATTATCACTTGATTAAAACTTCCTTTGCCAACCCTATGGGATTGAGGTCACCAGGCTGCGAGATAGAAGCCCCCTCCATATGCTACCCTACCCTACCCATGCTCATCCTACGACAAGTGCTCGTGGGCATGCATAGTCCCATCCCAACCCCAATGACCATAACTTTTGGAAGTACCACGGAAGATCGGGCCTTGCAAGTCACTTGACAAATGTACGTGCACGTACTTGTGTGTGGCACACCATCATCACAAAGATTATAACACAAGGATTGGACGAGAACACAATGCAAAAGATAACACCCAACTGAAAGAAACACGGGAAGGATAGATTCTACACAAATCCCAAAGCCAAAAAAAACATACATCATGAAATCACTCAACCAGCCTCAATCTAAGAGTATGGATTCTACATGAATCCCAATGATGCAACAAGACCAAACATCATGAACTCACTCAACTGGCCTTAATCCAAGAGTATGGACTCTACACGAATCCTGGTGTCCACGAAATAATAAGGGTCCAAAAGAAACCATAAGACTAGGTATAAAATCACTCCACCGAACATAAAGTTGGGAGTACAGATGCGACATGCATCCCAATGCAAACACAAAAGTGCAACAAAGGTCTGACTGATATGCAAATGGATAATCTAGGTCCACAAACTAACTTATGCCAAGAAAACTTGAGAAAATAGGGTGGTACGCAAAACGAGGTAAAAATTCTAAATTTTTGAAAAATTTCAAAATTAAAATCCATTTGGCCTTTGGGTACAAAAACCCCAAAAATCCAAAAATAAACAAGTTTGGACACCGTATGCAAAAATGGCTAGCATAATGGTGCAAAACCCCAAAACCTCATCCCGAAAAATAGGGAAATGTTCGTACTTACCCAACCGAGTAGAACTAGCATACAAAAACAGAGGGGAACACTAGTTCTCAGCCTCCAAACAAACAGCTACCAAATATAGAAGTAGAAATAGAGCATAAACAATAAAACAGGAAAGCCCTACCTCACAACCAAAAGGGCAAAACGGGAATCTGAACCATAAAATAAATAGCTCACAAAAGTAGCTGAAAATCGCGGCAATCCAAAGTTTCCCTGAGCCGGATCCAACAAGCTTGATATTGCGATGATCCCACACTCATAGCTCTCACAACGAACAAAACAGTAAATCCCCATGAAGAGGATTTTGGGTTTTACTCTTCAACTTTCTAATTCAAAAGTGAGAAGTGAGGAATTAAATTCCTTTTTGGATATTTATTCATTTTTTGAATGAAAAATCAATAAGGGCAAATAACTAGCCAACCTAGTTAAACCCCAAATCGACCCAAATGAAAATAGGCTATTCCTAGTAATAGGAATTCATCTATGGCAAAGCTGCCAGAAAATAAAATAAATAAATTAAAAGGCTGAAAACCTAAATACATATAAATTTTCTTAACAACTTTCGCGACAATGCGAACCTCTAAATGCACAAACATGCTCACTGGTCTAATCACATAGTGCAAATGAGTTTAGATTTAATAATCATCGAAAGGTTTAATTAAACAATTAAAATAAGGATACATCGACCATACAAGGATGACATTGGTAAAATATGATGGTGAAATCACAAACTCTATGTGCCACTACTAGAGATATAAATCATGCACACTAAACAACACAATCAAGTGAAATTGCATATAACAACATACCCAAAGCAATAAATGCATTAAATCACCTATTTTAACCATTTATTTAATTACATTAAAATAATCTATTTATGTCACTCATGTTCACACAAAGCATAACAATGCAGGAATGAAGTAAATAACCATAGCATTAAATCCATCACATAACATAATCAGAGGTATGCCCAAATACCAAATAACCTGATATCATCGTAAAACACACTCTCATATCAAAATGGCATCATCATGCAAAATGATCAACTGAACAACATAGTAGTCTAACATCTATGATACTGAAATCAAAGTATAACATCTAACCCTCAGGTCCTCTCAAATGTAAAACATAACATAAGTAACAAATATCTTTTAGATCAAAATATAGCAAGGTAAATATCCACAGCACATAACCAAATAATCCAAATGGACAATCCATTTCTAATCATTTAAGCATTTAATAAAGGTTGATTAAAGAACAACAAAAGGGCATTCAAAACACATAAGTGAACACAGTCATAAACATGACTAACTACTGCTACAGGAACCTAGTCCAGTGTAGCATGGTAATAGTACATAGTGCATGTAGCATGGTAATAGTACATAGTGCAATCTCTGCATACATCTCAGGGTAATCATGAATAACATCATGATACCACATCGATTCTGGTAACCATTGTCACAAACTTTAGAGAACCATAAATCATATTATAATCTCATAAATCAGTTAAAGCATAATCAAGGCAACCGATACATCAAATCACCTCTACGGTGTAGACCACTCATGGTCACAAACATGATCCATCACAATAAAAGATCAACAAGGTTGCATCCATTAGGATGACTTATAGAAGTCAAATGGGAGAGGCACTACATCATCCCCCCCAAACACTAAGCTTACTCTTGGAAGCCTGCAATCCAAGAATAGAAACCAAAACACATTAGGAACCAAAAATCAAAACTGAGCAATAGGAATGACTCAACAACTCTCCACAAGTCAAACCAGATCACTCCAACATTCTAGAACCATTATGTCAACCCTCAAATAAGTCAACCACAAGAGAAAGGTGTCATACTGACACAAGGTCCTCTAGCAAGGAACCTTCTATATGCTAGGAAAAACCCATCTCGCCAAAAATTTAATAATAAAATGTAAGGAAAAGGTCACTCTACCTCGTCAATAGGTGCCCAACTATGACATGCACTTACTACATGATCTCAAAACTAGGTCAACACACTACACACTTCCAACAAGAGTTGGAATCATGGGGAATAACCATCCCAAAGTTCCTAAGAATTCTATCATGTCACACATGAGCATCCTTGAATCCATGTAAACTCACCCTTAGAACAAAGTGGATGACAGTTCACCAAAAAAATTACACACTTCGAAAAGGATATTCACCACTACCAACCACCAAGCATAGGAGCATAGTGCCCCTCCAAATGACAAAAGCTCAACTACCACTAGGAACTAGGGTTACAAAACCTAACCAGACAAGATATCACCTTTTCACAAGGTTGCAAAGACTTTCGTCAGTGGACACAATCATGTAAAATCTACATACCAACTCATAAGATGGTAGCATGTGTCCAATGATACCATGTCCCTCCAGCACCATGCTAGGAATACCACACCCAACCTATCGCTAAACTGAATCTCCAGCCTCAAGTCAATAGTCAATGAGAAAAATTGACTGAGACAATCCTTTTGAAGAAACAAGCTTAGGGAGAAAGAAACTATAGAGTATAGGACTGAGAGGGAGTCTCTCTCAACCTCAACACTAAATCAGCCCCAAGACGCGTTAGGGAATTCACAATTCCCCCAACCATCAACATACTCATCTAAAAACACTAACTAAGCCAGAGGCATAACCATGCTAGCCTACTTTCTCAAGAGAGAAAAGGATAAAAAGATGCGCCAAAGATAACATCCAAAAGGGAGAATCTAGACTCATCAAAGAATTGAGTCATTCCCAAATGACAAGGCAACATCATCCATCAAACAAGGAATGCTCACAAACCACACTTCACCTCACAAGGGTGGGTCGGTGCAATAGGAAACACACAAACCCAAGCATGAACTCCAACAAGTACCTAGTAGATTATGAAGACTAGATAACTCTTCCATTAGGAATAACATGAAGAGTTAAACTTCTCCAATGGCCATAAATACGATATGTCATGATTGAATTGGCCTCTACTTGAAAATAGGGTACTCGAAACATCTATCAACAACTCCAGAGGTGTGAATGAGATGCTTGTTGTTCCCTAGGAGAAATTTCACATTAGCACAATCTCGCATGAAGTTATTGAGCCAACCAGGCAAGAAAATGCAATGAACCAAGCGAGGAAGTGCATGACCACCAGTTTCTCACACAAAATTTCAAATCAACGCAAAATTGCCTTAACTCTAGAGACCATAACTTTCACATCCAAACTCGGATTGACTCCATTCGAATTTTTTTGAAAAGATATCAACAAGGACTACAACATGAAGGATCTTAGAGAGTCCTAAGATCTAAGAGTTTGAGTCATCACTCAAGACAAAACAACATATGTAAAACAACAATCTTGGTTACCAAGACAAGCAACAGACAAAACATCCAAAACCACTCAAGAACACATATGCCTAGAACAACATAAGACATGGAATGAAAGGTAGTTCACACACTAAAAACCATCATTACTTATCTTTCATAATTTCATTACTTAAAGATAACATGAGCACTAATGCATAATGAAATTGAAAGGTTTTCAAAGCAAGGGTTCAAGAGTCACCATAAAACAAGTACATATCTTTCAATTTCTTTTCAAGAATTAACATTACATTTACTCATCTTTTAAACCATCCAATTATAGTTACAACTTTAAATCTACCAAAGACACACTAGCATGTTCTCCATAATATTATCCCTTGAATGTACTACCAGAGGTTCAAGATGAACATGATAGAGTCACAACACAAAACTAGGTAGCATTAAAAACACATCTAGAATAGTCATCATGAAACATAATAAAAAAGCCCGAATGGGGGAATTGTCAATTCCAATAGTAAAAATAAAAAAGAGCTCATTGCAGCAATAATCCAAGTGCGACAATAGCCACAAAGAGAGCAATAGATAAAATTTGATGACTATTCCAAGAGAGGAAAAATACTGAAAACCAATGCTAGCCCAACAACATGAGGAAAATACCTCCAACCAAGTAAAATAAAGCATCAAACAAATCACATTACAGGTGATGACTAAGTACAGTCATACAAGAGGGACAAATCATCGCACAATGCTAAGGAATACATCATCCTAGCAACGTTAGAGAACACACTCACACACATCAAGTAGTATACCATCAGTAATCTCATGCATATGTAGACAACAATAATTTCCTTAATTATTTTTCCATGCAATGCAACATTTAAATATTCATCAATTTAATGCAAATTACCATGACCTTAAGAAGTAATTAGATTGGGGACTTAAGTCATTAACCCAAGGATATAATGCAAACCTACTTCTTTGCAATAATTCACAATAACACTCATTTTTCAATGAAAGGAATCATTTCATTACTATAATGACAAAACACAAAATAACAATTAAGCTTCATTTATTTACTTACAACTAGGAGAAAATAGGGAAAACAATGCACCTTACTCCACAAGGAGAATAGAAAGAGGCACTCAAAGCCAACACATGGACACCAATTAGTGGTTCCTTCCAAAAGGGTCACACAAGCAACCAACCAAACAAAGGCACATCGATTCCGCTAACAAAACCAGGAAGACTCGCTTCCTTCTCTACACACTAATCTAGTTGCATCTACTAGACAAGCAAGTTCATCACAAGTAGATACCAAAGCAACAAAGATCACAAGCTCTCACCAAGACACTCGCACTCACACAATGCAACAACCACAAGGGCAACATAAACGCAGAGATCCCAATGTTTGAATATGGGCTCTGATACCAAATGTAATGCTTCGCTTGGAGATCCTTGGAAACAAGGATGAAATACAGGCCAAATTTTTTTTTTTGATAAGTGTAAGTGCACACAACAACAACATACATAGATCACAAAGATCGCAACAAAAGACTTAACCACCATCTCGACAACTAACGAATCTCCAAATGCCACTACTAACCAAAACGATTGAAGATGAAGAATGCATAATTGAATTCAAATTGGACACATTTTGAATTCAAAATGCGACACCAAAGGACTAAAGAATGCCTAAGAGGGTACTCAAAAAACTCCCAAAATAGTTCGGATCAAACCGAAAAATGTTTCCTACCTACCCACATAGGTTTTTGCAAAAATCCAGGCAATACTTTAATACAGCATTGGAAAGTATCACGCAACATTCCTAAAGGAGGGTGACACTTTCAGGGACTGGGCGATACTTCTCTCAAAGGCGTGCAATACTTTAAGGGTATCGTACGACAGTTCTTACAAGGAGGTGTGATACTGTAAAGTATTGCACAATATTTCTCTAAGAGGTGTGCGATAGAATCAGGGGACACACAATACAATTTCAATGGGCATGCTATACAATATTGTATCGCACCATGCTGGTAAATGGTTGCCCAGGAAAGCAAGAAAACTACTCTAAGGGTCAAAATGAGAAATGAAACGGTAAAACAAACCTCCACACCAGGGAGTACCGAATCCACATAGATTGAGGAGTGAACACCCGAGTACATAAACAACAAGATGCCATGAAACAGGAAACGGGAACATCTATCCATATAAACGAAAGCAGTAAAGGACTTATTGGAAGTAACATCATTGTGAAAATAAACAACATCACAATGTACGAAAATAAAATCACAATAACTAAACAACCAAACTAAGTATGTAGTTCCTCCCAACTGTTAATAGCATCATAAGACCATCGTGGATCCTAGCCATCCCCTGCACATAACATCCTAAGCCACCGATTAGATCATCGATATTATCGTAATAGGGACGTCACTACTAAAACATGCTACAATATAAGCATAAGGAAATCTAATATGCTAGTAGTAAAGCATAAGATAATCTTACAAGTAGATAACATCACCTATCACATGCTAATCATCATAATAAGGAAATCTAACATGCTAAGCCAATAAGCAATAGATAATCCAATACATAAATTCACATCATCTAGTCATATGCTAAACATCATAACATGGGAATGCATTAGATAAACTAACATAATCTAAACATGGTATCCAAGCATTCCAATAAAAGCATAAATCACAAGAAAGCATACTCCAGAACCTGAAGTATCAAGTGAAAACATCCAGCAACAGTCGCACTAGGACAAAAGATCGTCTCTGTACACCAGTCCCTAGCAGTGGTGAAGGTAGCTACACCTCCCAACCACGTGGGACCCGTAGGTCCACACTTGCTCTGCTGATGGAGATAATGATCCAACCACAAACACACAAAACAACACCCATAGCTAACACTCATGCCAGACAATATGATGGCTACAATCAAGAACGTAAGGCAATGCAAGCAGTACAGGTCCTGGTCATACACCCAATAGGCTACTAAGTAGGGGCTGACATCATGGAGAGTCACTTAGCATCAACAAGCCCAAGCTCGGATCGTGTGGATACAACATCCCTCAATAGAAAGGCTCGGCACATACTATTATCTTAAGTTTTATTACCAGTCACACATTTTCTTTAATTATCACTTGATTAAAACTTCCTCTGCCAACCCTATGGGACTAAGGTCACTAGGCTGTGAGATAGAAGCCCCCTCCATATGCTACCCTACCCTACCCATGCTCATCCTATGACAAGTGCCTATGGGCATGCATACTCCCATCCCAACCCCAATGACCATAACTTTCGGAAGTACCACAGAAGATCAAGCCTCGCAAGTCACCCAAAAAATGTATGCGTATGCACTTGTGTCTGGCGCACCACCATCACGAAGATCATAACACAAGGACTGGATGAGAACACAATGCAAAAGATAACACCCAATTGAAAGCAACACGAGAAGTATAGATTCTACATGAATCCCAAAGCCAAAAAAAACATACATCATGAAATCACTCAACCGACCTCAATCTTGGAGTATGAATTCTACACGAATCCCAATGATGCAACAAGACCAAACATTATGAACTCACTCAATCGGCCTCAATCTAAGAGTATGAATTCTACACGAATCTTGGTGTCCATGAAATAATAACAAGGGTCCAAAAGAAACCATAACACCAAGTATAAAATCAGTCCACCGAACATAAAGTTGGGAGTATGGATGCAACATGCATCCCAATGCAAACACAAAAGTGCAACAAAGGTTTGACTGATATCCAAATAGATACTCTAGGTCCATGACCCAACTTATGCTGAGAAAACAGGGCGGCACACAAAACAAGGTAAAAATCTCAAATTTTTGGAAAACTTTGAAATTAAAATCCATTTGGCCTTTGGGTACAAAAACCCCAAAAATCTAAAAATAAACAAGTTTGGACACCGTATGCAAAAACGGCTAGCATAACAGCACAAAACCCCAAACCCTCATCTTGAAAAATAGGGAAATGTTCATACCTGCCCAACCGGGTAGAACTAGCATATAGAAACAGAGGGGAACACTAGTTCTCAGCCTCCAAACAAACAACTAACAAAAACAGAAGTAGAAACAATAAAACAAGAAAGCCCTACCTCACGGCCAAAAGGGCAAAAGGGGAATCTGAACCATAAAATAAATAGCTCGTAGAAGTAGCTGAAAACCATGGCAATCCAAGGTTTCACTGAGCTGGATCCAATGAGCCTGATCTCACAACGATCCCTCTTCTGTAGCTCCCACAATGAATAAAATAGTAAATCTTCATGAAGAGGATTTTGGGTTTTACTCTCCAACTTTCTAATTCAAAAGTGAGAAGTGAGGAATTAAATTCCTTTTTGGATATTTATTCACTTTTTGAGTGAAAAATTGATTAAGTCAAATAACTAGTTAATGTAGTTAAACTCCGAATCGACTCAAACGAAAACAAACTATTCTTAGTAATAGGAATTCATTTATGGCAAAGCTATCAGAAAATAAAATAAATCAATTAAAAGGCTAAAAACCCAAAAACACAGAAATTTCCTTAAAAACTTTCGCGACAATGCGAACCTCTAAATGCATAGACACGTTCACTAGTCTAATCACATAATGCAAATGAGTTTGGATTTAATAATCACCGAAAGGTTTAATTAAACAATTAAAATAAGGATACGTCAACCATACAAACATGACATTGGTAAAATATGAATGACTGAATCACTAACTCCACGTGCCACTGCCAAGGATATAAATCCTGCACACTAAACAACACGATTAAGTGCAATTGCATATAACAACATAGTCGAAGCAATAAATGCATTAAATCACCTATTTTAACCATTTATTTAATTATATTAAAATAATTTATTTATGTCACTCACGTTCACATAAAGCATAACAATGCAGAAATGAAGTAAATAACCATAGCATTAAATCCATCACATAACATAATCAGAGGTATGTCCAAATACCAGATAGCCAGATATCATCATAAAACACACTGTCATCTCAAAATAGCATCATGATGCAAAATGATCAACTAAACAACATAGTAGTCTAACATCTATGATACTGAAATCAAAGTATAAAATCTAAACCTTAGGTCCTTTCAAATGTAAACATAACATAAGTAACAAATATCTCTCAAATCAAAATATAACAAGGTAAATATTCGCAACACATAACCAAATAATCCAAATGGACAATCCATTTCTAATCATTTAAGCATTTAATAAAGGTTGATTAAAGAACAACAAAAGGGCACTTAAAACACATAAGTGAACACAGTCATAAACATTACTAACCACTGCTACAGGAACCTAGTCCAATGTAGCATGGTAATAGTACACAGTGCAATCTTTGCACACATCTCAGGGTAATCACGAATAACATCATGATACCACATTGATCTTGGTAACCACTGGCACAAACCTCAGTGAACCATAAATCATATCATAATCTCATAAATTAGTCAAAGCATAATCAAGGCAATTGATACATCAAATCACCTCTACGGTGTAGACCACTCATGGTCACAAACATGATCTATCACAACAAAAGATCAACAAGGTTGCATCCATCAGGATGACTTACAGAAGTCAAATGGGAGAGGCACTACAGGAGGTTGCACTTGTACAACATGCAATGCCTAACCTTTTGGTAAGTCTTGGGAACTACATTATTAGGCACTAGAATATTTTTTCGTTGTAATAATTTTCATTACAATGAAGAACTTATATAGGAAGAGGATGGTATATACCATAAGGCAACTTGGACTGTATATTTTAACCTAGTGAGAGTGCATATAATGGTTTTATGTTATTTGTAGGTCTGACCAATGCTTAAGTAATTTTTTTTAATGTCTGGCATATAGGGCATGGATGACACTAGCCTCGATCCTTTAACACTTGAGGAAAGGAATGCACTGGCCCTTGCTATTGTTCCTGCTATAGGTAAGTTGTTCATATGGTTCATATGAAACATACCAATGTATTTCTGTTAAGAGTATTTTGACATTGGAGCTCCTTCAAATTATAGACACTGCTTCAAATGGAAATTTAAACAGTGCATTAGATTTGTCAAATGTGGCCACTAGTTGGGAATTAGCTCTGATTACCACATCAACTTATAGTCCGAGTGTCCAAGTAGAAAGAAAACTGGTAATGTCAGTTTTCTTTATTATTGGTTTTTGTAGTTTCAAGGATGGAGATAGGACTTAACCTTTGATCTGATTGCTTTTTGTTATGCTTTAAAAAAATCTCAAATAGAGAGTTCAATGAAAATATTTATCTATTTAGCTAATCAATGCTTAGCAAATTCATATAGTGGATAAGAAGAGACGACTTGATGAAAGCTAATATTTATTGTTTAAAACAAAGCTACATTTAGAGCCTTTGAAACATTCAACATAGATTAGTTATAAGTCTTTGAATTGCACTGCTCTCAAGGATTACAATTTAGATCTTGTACTAATTGTCCATGACTTCTAACTCAAGAAAACTTCTAGAATAATTCCTCTATATCCAACTTGATCCTATAATTGGGGTTATCAACCACTGATGCATAGCCATTGCCTACTAGACTTTACTAGTCCATTATTTCCTTTTATTAGAGGTTTTTTAAAGTAATTTTTCATAAACATATTATTTATTTCTTTGTTACATTTATGAATTAGCACCACTTTTCCTATTACTAGGAATAACTTAATTATAGATCATACATAAAAACTTTCTTTTTATGTGTTTTATTTTTATCAAATTCCTATTTTTGTGTTGTTTATAGACTAAGGTTCAATAAATCTCAACATTAGGTGTAATGAACACTTTTAGCACCCACCTCAGCATAAGGAAGAACTTGGACTTGAGACTTATCAATGGTAAAGTATTACCCAGAAACCAAAACACCAAAGGCTGGTGTTAGTGATGGACCTTATATGAATAGCCAATATCTTGAATGTGCTTGACCACTAAGGCAATGGTACACACAGTTGCAACAATGTACCCCCACACATGTGTCCCTAGAGTACGAACCCATAAGAAGAAATATTTGATCATTTGACACCTCCATATGTTAAAATGTGAGTATTTCAATTGATTATGTTTCATAGTTTTAATAGATGTATTTTTTTTAATGGTGTTTGATGTTTTTGTTTAATGTAAAGGTCTATTTTCTTGACATAAATTGCATAATCATTTGTATCTTTTTATGAGAAGTTAGCACAAAAAATAATACTTGCATGTGGCCAAAGTGCCCCAAATTATATTTTATAAAGGTCTATCACTACAATAATTTAGGAAAGTGTAATTGACATAAAATATAATTTTAAAACTTTTGAACAGAAGAATTTAAAATTGTTGAATTGTTATTGATAAAGATTTAGATTATTCTTTTTCATAATAACTAAAATTTATGTTCTTTGAGAAGACCATATCATGTTACAATATGATCATGGTATATCTAATGGTGGGAAGACAAATTTGTCAATTTTTTGCCTTTCTTTAAAGGGTAGTAGCTCAATGGAAAAGCGCCTGCTTTATAAGTAGGAGGATCATGGTTCAATTCCATCATGCCCTAATATGGCTAAATTAATGATTACACAAACTACCAAATAAACTACCAAATATATTACCAAATATACTACCATATGCTATCCAAAAACTACCAAATATACTACCAAATAAATTACTAAATAAACTACCAAAATTACCAAATAAGTTACCAAGTAACAACAATAAATGACTAA
Organism: Cupressus sempervirens; assembly: GCA_028749045.1. NCBI lineage: Eukaryota > Viridiplantae > Streptophyta > Pinopsida > Cupressales > Cupressaceae > Cupressus > Cupressus sempervirens. The sequence goes on from CM053792.1 coordinate 566,153,546, forward strand.
ATCAATGACCTAATCAATGATTAAAATAGTTAATCATAAATTTGGTTGGGAGATAAATGTTTGGCAATAAACTACCATTGGTCACGTGATCAAAATTATTCACATATCTACAATTTTTAGTAGTTTATTTAATAATATATTGTGTATTTTTGTACTAGTGGACTGAGATGTTTCATATCAACTTCAGTCATATTGATACTCTATTCACTGGTGGAGAATGTTACTAGTTTGACAATGTTTAAATAGCAAGCAAGAGCATAGTCATTCTGAAATATAAGGACTTCACTAGTTGCATTGGAATTATAGTCTATGATCTTAGGATAGGTGAGTGAGAGAGATGTGGTGGGTTCAATGGCATTCACAGTATAGTCATCAAATTCTTGGACAAGTTATTCAAGACTTAAAGCGATTTTGTCCAAAGGTGTATTCAAATGCCTTTGAGTTCTAACGACACTAGTAGGATGAGACTCATCCGAATGAACCCTAGATTGTTCACCTATTTCAAGCTTATTTTCATTTATTTGAAACTGGTCTACATCTTTGTCTGCAGTTGCTTCTAAGAGAGAATAAAATTTGCACTATCAAGAATCTATCCTACATGGAGTCAGACTATAGAATTCCCTAGCAATGATGGAAACCCATTCTCCACTTTTGTTATCATCTTGATTTTTATAAGGGCATTCAACAACTATAGTATGACTAGACTATCCTTGTTCCTATTGAATACGAGGAGGATCAATAGTATTTTTAAAAGAATCACTATCAACATTCACAATACTAACACATGGTACGAAGTCATCTAGTTTTGCAAATAATTTAGCAAGATCAAAAGGAATTGGATAAGGATAAGCATCCTCATCATCAGAGCTATCTTCATGATTATCTGACTCAGTTTGTGACACACATTCATACAAACTTTCAAAATTTGGTATGAATTTATTAATCCCTAGATGGAAGGGAATCTTCTTAAATCCTAGACTTGTTGTATCCTATTACCTTCTAGATATTGCTTTGATAGGATCAATCAAGCCTTTGTTATTACATCCAATTGGACTAAGACTTGGACCATACTTTTCAGGAGTAATCTCACGAGATTGTTCTATGAGATCAGCTATAATTTCCTTTGTATATATCCATGCAGTGATGACTTTGTTTTCATCTTCCTCTTCCAGAGGTAGTAGCTTTGACAAAGTCACTATTGAATTTAGTATGAGGTGATAGCACAAAAGGTCTCTTCTCTTCAGATGGCCTCCCATAATGATGAGGAGACTCGAGAAGAGATGTCAAACATAAAACAAGTTCTATGTGATACTCAGCCATCCCAATTTTTGTCAACTTGAGTGACTTTTCCATTTCTTTTAGCTTATTGGCATGATGACCATAGATTCTCTATGAGCAGGTACAAAGTTTTCAGTATATTTTAACATGTTACAAGTGTAACTAGTATTAGTAGGTATAGTAATTTCAGAGTGTTGGAATGGAAACTTGACTAATTGATGGTATGTTGAAGGTATAGCTTGCATTTCATGTATCCGTGGTCTTCCTAACAAGATATTGTATACTAATGGAATGTCAAGGACTTGATAAGTAACATCTCTTTCTTCTAGACCAACTCAAAGTGGCAACCCAAAAAGATGTAGGGATTTATGCTCAACTTCATCATATGCCTTGATGGTTATTTTATGATGAGGATCAATAGACTCTTTAGAATAACCCAATTGTTTGAGAAAAGTAGTAGAACATATATTTAGGTCAGATCCATTGTCAATGAGCATGCAATGGACATGTTTTTGATGTATCATAACTTCAATGTGCAATGGTTGATTATGAGGGTGACTCAATGAATTATTGTCTTCTTCAAAAAAGGGCAATGACTCAATGAATTATTATCCTCTTTAGAAAAGGACAAATAGTGAGGTGAAGTCAGGTGACCCACCATAGATTGAAAACTATCAAGATCAAGATCTTGAGGTATGCTTGCCTCATTGAAGGATTTATCGAGAATCTACCAATGAGAAGGCAAGATTTTAAGTAATTCAAAGATTTTTATGAGTGTTCATCCATTGCAATTGGTCAAGGATACTATATTTGGTAATCATGGAGGATGTTGTAATTTTTGTACCTTTGCTAGATGGACTAGCAATAGGTTTGTTTTTATGTCGATCTACCTCAAGAGTAGAAGGTGCATAGCCTTTAAGTACTATCTTGACATGAGAATGTGTAAGAACATTGGCACAAGATTGTGACTATTCTTTATTAGTTGCAATAGATGTAGCACCTCTTAAAACAAATGGCATCCTCGATTTCATATTTTCATGTTTTCCTATAATTGACCTTGTTACTGGTTTTCTACTTAGAGTTTTCTCCTTTCTCATAATGTGGAAATGGCTCCTTAAAAGCCTTGTGGTCTGAATTCATATTATGTACATCCAAAACGATTTCACCATTATCAATTAAGTCTTCAACTTTATGACGTAGGTTGATGCAATTGTTTGTTTTGTGAGCCTTTTTTTGATGGCATTCACAAAATGCACTCTCATTCCACCATGGGGGTCATGGTGCTAGATCACAAGGATGAGAATTATCCAATGGAGTAATGATCTTGTTTTGAAGAAAGGTCTTATAGACCATATCTAGAGGTTCACCAAGAGGTGTGTACTCTCATTTTGGTTGTGTAACCCAAGATGAGTTCTTCATTTTGTTCCCAAATGTCTTGTTATCAAGAGTAGATTTGTAAATAATTTTTGATGCATTGATATTGTTTGGATGTTGTATATTGTGTGAGTATTGCTAAATAAACATATTAGAAATCTCGTCAAATGTTTTAATACCAGTAGGTATCCTTGAAAATCATTCCATGGCTTGACCGCCTAGACTCCATGGGAATAAACACATAATATACATTCGATTGTGCATGAATCCCATAGACAAAGAACTAAATTCCCTCAAACGATCTTGGGGATTAAATGTTTTAAAGTATTTTTCATATTTGGGTAACTCAACTCCTCTTGGAAAAGGAGGCATATCCAAACACTTGTTAAAAGGAAATGGAAAAATGGTGTCTAAAGTGTACGTTTTCATTAGTTTATCCTTGTCATGCATCATTTGGGACAATTGTTGTTCCAAGGCCTAAAGTTGTTTTTGTAACTTGGATGTTTCAGTTTCTTCCTCTTGTGTGATAATTATTTCAACATTAAAATGTTGAGGTAGTTTTGCTCCTTCCTAAGTGAGTTTGAGAAAGTATTTCTCTTTCTCAACTTGGAGCAAGATCTCCATCATTTTTTGAAAGTTTTTATCCTTATGACATTTCTCTATGTCTTCAAGGGGTATCTCTTCAGTATCCCCATACTCATTCATGTAGTTGTAAGGTTCTTTCATCCGTTCATTTCTTTAGTAGTCTTGGTGATATTGTTTCCTACTATGGTCTCTTGTTTGTTGATCTTGATCAACCATTTTAGGAGTGTAGAAGGTTTTAGTATGTGTCAGTTGAAAAGGTATTTTGAACAAGAATTATGTTGTTTTGTTCAACGATGTAGGTGTTCTATCAATTTTAGGATTCTCTTGATATAATGGATTTCTAGTTTGTTGAAACTTTATGGAAAATGTTCTTTGAGGACTAGGTGGACTAACAAGTGAAAGAGTTCATGAGTATCCTTCACTAGATTCAGATTGTATGTAAACTTGGGAGCGATCTCTACCACGATTTCTACCTCTAGCTCTACCACATCATGGTCTATAAGGAGTAAAAAAGTTTATACTCCTTGTGACAAAAGTCATAGACAATGACTAAAAACAAAGTTTGAACACAAATCACACTAGAACATGTGTTGTATATCTAGGTACAAATAGTTTGAGAAATGGCTAAAACAACCCATAGTTTTGACTATTGTGATGCAAGTTATAACAAACACAAGAGAGCAAAAAAAAGGACAGCCAAATAAGGAGACTAGTTTGTGTGCAAATCAGTGATCAAATAAGAAAGAAATCAAAGTTTGATGCTATTGTATATCGAGAAATGACTAAATGTTTTCAAACACAAATTAGATTTGGATCGAGTTTTGATAGGGAGCTTAGAATAGATCACTATTTTTGGACAAATTTGGACATACTCATGCAAGAAAATGACTTCCAAGCAAGGAAATACAAACAATTAGGTGAGGAAATATAGACAACTAGGTGAGGAAACACTTTTGGTAGAGCAATTTTGATAGTTTTAAGACAAAATCTCGTGTGAAGATTCACACAAACCTGCACAAGGAAGTACAACCAACTAGGTAAGAATTCAGAACAACAATTTTGTAAATGTTTTCTCATGCGGGAATGTGGACAGAGCCACATGAGGAAAGGACAACTTGACAACAAAGATAGGTTTTGACTAAAAAGTTTTGTGTTTTGGTAAAATTTTGTGTGAGGATTCTTAGCATCCTATGTGAGGAAATACAAAGAACCATGTGAGGAAATGCAGATAGACAATTGTAAAGGTATTTTCTCATGATAATTTTTGTAGAATTGGAGACAAGAAAATGACAAAATTGACAAGTTTGGACAGTACTTGAAGAGATTTCGAATGATTTTGGTAATTTTTTAATAGAGGACTGACAATATTTGTAAATTTCAAGCAAACATTGACATCATTTTTAGACTTTGGACATCATGTTGGTTTGAAAGTAAATAGTTGTTTTCCAGATAATGGATGCGCGAAGTAGTCACAAAAAAGTTAGCTAAGGACAAAGCAACTCGAAAGGATAGGGGAGTCTTGACTTGTTGTTGTTTGGATGATTTAGACAATTTATAGATTCAAAAAAGATACTTTTTATCCCTATAACCAAAAATGGTGGAGGAAGAAAAACCTTTGTCTCACAACTTATGTGCATGTGTTCACCTCACACTACTATATTTGGACCCAAATTGCGATGACATGATGTTACAATTGTGATGGCTAGCTGTCACCCAAGCGACAATGCTAAGAATTGGCTCCCATCGGACAAGCATCAAAATTTTGGTGTTGGATATTGTGATGACAACCTCATCTGTCGCAATGACAATGCTAAAAGTTGTTGCAATTTGTCAGAAGGCAAGGCAAATAGGTCATTGTGACATTGTCATAATTGCGACAGGATGACATTATAATTATGACATCAAATAGTTTCAATTATTGTCCTAATAAAAACAATCATGCTCTATGACTAACAATCAACTGTCAGAATGACCATCGCAACCACAATGGTAGGCGACAGTAGTTTCGTGGGTGTGATGGCTCTCTATTGTCTTTGTCTATCACAAGTGCAATGGATATGAGATGATAGTGCTCTTGTTCCAATGGCCTTCTGTTAGATGGATGCTAATATATTTAAAAAATAAAAATTGTTCTTCTTTGTTAGAAATACATTTTACTATGTTGATCACATGTGTATGCTATTTAGCATAGGTCATGTAGTTTCCTCTTTCGCCCCTCTCATGGAGATTGTGTTTGACAACTTAGAAGAATGTCAAACACAATCTTCCTAAGAGGGTCCAAAGAGGAAATTGCATTGCCTACACTAAACAACATATGCATGTGATCAACATAGTAAAATGTAGTTATAACAAAGAACAATTTTTTTTCTTTTAACATGTTCTTCAAATGTTTTCCTTGTGGTATCATTCAATTTTATATCTCATATCTAGACACATGATGAGATATTGTGTTGTATTTACTTATCTACACATCTCCCAAGAGATTTACCATGCCTTTTTATTGCTTAACATTGCTTTTATAAGGTCCTTTCAAGGTGGTGCAACTTCATTCATGTAGCACAAATTTCCTCCTTCTGAAGTACACTCCATTTGGTCTCTTGTAATTCTACCTAGTATTGCAAAATTCGTCAATTGCACAAGGTCTGCTTTACCTATTTTCTTCTAAATCTATTTGTCTTTTATTATCTTTTTTATAATAGCTGATTTCAATGGAAAATTTTTAATACGTAGGATTATATAAGTATCCCCTAAAATCAATGAGCAATGAATGTGATTTTATGGAGTGTTTTCCAAGAATCACTTGCCTCTAAATAATATATGGTAACATATTGCAAGTTCATGTTGGATGGAATGGTTGAAAGGCTCCCATTGTGCTAAGAGATTGCTGCAACTAATGGATTTGTCCCAACACTATAAGTAGAAGCTTAAAATGAGCATATCGAATAAGCTTACAATCAGAAAGAAAAGATGAAACATTAGCATTATTAGTAGGAGCACCAATGTCTTCATTTTTTTTCTTTATCATCATTAATTTCATGTATTTTACAGGAAATAGCATGTGCTCTTTGATGCATTACCACCTGTTATTTTAAGAAGCATTTAGTTATTTCATGTCTCATTAGATGTCATAAATTGCTTGCATCTAGCACCCTCTTTTGTCTCAATCCTCTTTTTAGCTCTGTCTTAGCCAGTATTGGTGATAGCCATTCCGCCATCAGAATCCACTTTACCATTTTCCATTTGCATCATCTATGGTCTTATGGTTGGATTTGCTAGTAACAATCAAGAGTTACATGTTTCCAAGTTTGAATTTCCCTAACTGCCGTCCAAATTGTGCCCTCCAAAAGCTATCTTTGAATTAGAAACACTTGACACTAAACAATTCTGATATTCCTTAATAAGTTCTAGTACCCAACGGAGTTGTTTCTTTTCATTTTTAGTTAATGTATTATGTCGCTTTATTGTTCTTATCATTTGCTTTTGTTTCTATTATGACTGAAATTTCTTTCCATTTTTCATGTTTGGGAAAGTTTTCTATATATTTGGTGCAAGAGCACCCTAACCATCTCCTTGGAATTAAGAGTCATAATTAGTATGTTTTTGACTCTTCATAGATTAGTGTATTAGTTGTTTCAATTCATGTTATTAAATGTTCAATTAAGGTCATGTTGACCAAGTTCATGTTTTAAGCAATGTAGGTCAAAGAGAGTCTAAATATGGAAAATGTCATTTAAGGCCATAGGTGTAGTGTTAAAAGGTCATAATAATCTTTTGGACCTATTTAGGGCCAAGAAAGTATGTGAAAGCATAAAATACAAAATGTGCAAAAAAAATGTGAATTTGTCAAAAAAAAATTGTTGTCAGCATTTATGCAAAATGACAAGTTTGGGGAGATGGAAGGTCATCCATCTTGGACAAGCCCTTACAAGAGGTGAAAGGTCATGTTTTTTTATAAAACATTGCAATCTTAGGTAGAATATATGGAGAGATGAGATGTGGAGAAGAAAGTTGGAAAAAAACATGGTGTGTAATCTTGTATAATAAATCAGTTATTTTGTGAAATTTTGCTGATGTATTGGTGTTTGAATTACAATCCTTGTATCTTCTCTCATATCTCATGGCTATGGTGATCGTTGAGCTTCTTATATGTAGTAATGAAGTTTAGAGTTATTTCTAATGTTATAGATGTGCATAACATCATTGGGTCTTGCTAAAGTTCTCATTGTTCACTATTTTAGACAGTAAATTATGTACCTTGTTAGAGTGAAATACCTCTTTAACTGCATATTACCATTGAATGGAGTTAAGCGAGTTGAGAATGTATTCTTGGTTTCTTTTGATTGACATCTAATAGTTTAACACCAAAACCTTGTTTCTTGTATTTGAGGTGGTTGAGAATCAATAGGTATCTACTGTTGCATGTGTAATACAATAAAACAACATTCTGGAAAAACATGACAAAAGTTGTCTAGAGTTGAATGTGATAAGGAAGGTTTATATCCACTCATGGGATGTTAGAGAATCCAATGGAAGGGTTGGAAGTTGAGATGATGGAGGTTTGAGATTGGTTTCTTAAAATAACCATGAACCCTCATTGAAGGCAAGGGTTTGAAGTTTTGATTATCTCCTCAATAGCTAGGAGTCCACAAATTTGGAACTTGGAAAGATTTTGGCAAGGTAAATGAATATGCAAGTTCATTAATTAACAATTTAAATGCATATAGAAATGAACAAAATTTTGTAAGTTGAGCGTAGAAATGTGTAATAGAGTTACAAAATGTAAGAGTTGAAGCTCAATCAGATGTTCAATCAATATAATGCTTTATTTTGATATATAAGCTTGTGTGTGTCTTTTTGCTACCCCTATTCATTCCTACATTATAGATATGGAATCAAAAAAGAGTGGAGACTCCATGGAGAAGGTCTTGAGGAAAAGCAACAGAGACTTAATGAAAAGAGAAAGATGTAAACATGATCTTTGTTCATTGAAAATGATCTAAAATATTGATAAAAAATGCTTTAGAAAGATCAAAGATGCAAATATGATCTTTCTTCATTGAAAGTTATCTAAGATATTGCTCATAAAACTTGAGGGAGGGTTAAAAAAGAAATTACATGGTCTTCATCCAGAATGATGTTGATCAGAAAGCCAACATTGTGAATTGAAAAATAATTTCTTTTGTATTAGATCATTAATGAAAAATATAATAATTATAAATTACTGAATATACAAAACTAAATCTAAAACTAATCTTATAATGATACTTGATGAAGTGAAGAAATCATAGAACTTACTCATTCCTCAGTACCGCTAGAAGACTGTAGAAGAAATGCCTTCTTTTTTTAATCATCCATGAGAAGTCAGTAGTAGCTTGTGCTCTCCTTCAAATGTCCCTAAACTAAAAAAAATTCAAACCATTTTAGGAGAAACAAATGTATGGATAAAGAGAAGAGACCATACTATACTATATTAAAGATAGGTGCGAGATTGTACCATTGTGATAAATTCAATGACATAAAGAATAGAAAGGATGAGAGAAGTGTCTCCATCTGCAATGCATTAAATGTAAGGTTTCAAATCTACAGAAGATTGTGATTTTGACTATTATGCAAGGATAGTAGAAATTTCAATGATTTTAATTGCATTTGAGAATGACCTGGAAATTGACTAGTAGAAAAGCATGAAATATCATAAAATATTAAAGTGCAAAGGTGAACTTGGCATTTGAAAATAATAACTAAAATATTCACCTATAAATTATAATTTAACCAAACTATTTTGAAAGTAAAATTCAAAATTCAAATCAGTAGATATCATATATAAACCTAGCTAGAGATGTAGCCAACGAAGTTTGACTTTTGTACATTGCAATTTGCAACAAGGATTATAAATTGCGAAATTGTGATTGTTACCTACTTTCTCCATTAAGAATTGTATGTCATATAGACTTCACAATCCTCTACTTCCTCCCTGTAATATTATTCAACATATCACCACACTCAAAAGAAATAATGAGAATAGTTCATGAATCAATGTATACTTTATAATGATCTAATATCATTTGTTTCCACTATTCAAATTCTTCTTCATGTCTCCCAATTTACAACAAAATTTATCAAATGCAATTAAACATGATTGTAGATAAATAGAGACAATAGAATACCTTGGAGAGGAATAATTTGAGGCAGTCCCATAGAAAGCCATTCTTTCGAATACTTCATATACTACAACTAAATTTCATAAATATATGAGTTTGGCTATGACACCACCACTATCTTGGTCATCTTCGTCATCATCATCATAATCATCATAATTAGTAGAAGCATCATCATTGTGATTAGTAACATCATCATTTTCTTCAGGATCATTATCAACTAACTCTCAATCATGATCCACTTCTTCCTCTTCCTTGGTATCTTCTTCCTCTATTGCATTATGCTTTATCAACCTTCCCCTTGGATCATGTCTAACAAAAAATGACCAACCTAGTTTATGTGAAACCTCTGAGTAAAATACCTACTCACATTGGCTTGGAAGAACATAGGGATCATCTCCAACTGGCTCAAACAACCTTGTATTAATCAATTGAAATCCATTCTCATGCTCAATAATAGTTCTATCAGGATTGTTTTGATTGAGTCATAGTCTATATCATTTGATGATGAAGAGAACTAATTTAAAGGAATTAAAGTCAAAGTCAACTATATCAACCAAAATGCCATAATATCAATTTTGACATTGTTGAGGATGTAAGTTATTTCTAGATGAAATATTGGGCACCTTGAAGACTACACTTATCCTAGAATCACAAGTTCTTTTCATGTCATCTAAATCTTTAATGTGAAATTTATAACCATTGCAGAATATACACTTATGGTGTTTCACCTACAACAATGTCAAACATGTATAAATTATTCCACCATGAGTTCAAAAACATATAGTTGATTAACAAACTTATAAGTACCTAGAGATCTCTTAAACCATATGCTAAATCTATTTTCTTTTGTGTAACATTGGGATCTCCTTTAAAATGAGCTCGTTTAACCAATGAAGACAAAGATTCCCATTTTAATCCATGACCAGAATGTTGATATCATTCAATCCATACCTTCATCTAATCTTGATTGTTTGCAACAAACATATGTATTGCATCTCACTCTTTAGCAGCTATATGTAAGGTTCCTCTTTGTGTGTATTATCAATACGAATGCTCTGTTAAAATTGCTATAGGAGATTGAAATGGATAAGATGTAATGTTTTATGTGGTGAATGCCCTAATAAAATTGAGATCATTTAATTCATCCATGTTTTAAATGCTCAGTGATTCGAGAACTACTATATTCTCTCGACTGTTTAAATATTAAAATTTTACTAATGATGATACGAGACATTTTCCACCTAATGATAAGGGTGTTGATTTTGGTACCTCGATCATTAAGTTTTATGCTTTTAAATAGTTCAGTATTCCTTAATTGGTGATGGTATGATGTTAGGTATATGCATGCCTAGCGATGATTATTCTAGTATGTTAATCTGAATTAATGAATAAGTTATGTTATATTGATTTTGTGTTTACTGATGATTAAATGTGAGAAAAAATGAATTAAACAGTTAATTATATGAAATATTCATGTTTTGATTTATGTAACTATACAGATAAGTTTTGAATATATGTATGTGATTTTCTTGAGCTACTGATGTGTGCAATGAGTGTGCAGGATATTTTAGTCAGGAGATCTAATGGAGAAACAAAACTGAACCCTATGTATCAATTGTGGAAACCAAGGTTAAATCTGATGAAAGATGCAAACCCAGTTGTTCGTATTTTATTTGTGTCGTGGATGGAATGAATGTATTATTTTGTAATCAATAAATATTAATGTTTCGTAATAGTGATTTTATAGTGTCGCTTGACACTTGTAAATTGTATATGCATTCCAGCATGATAGTTAGGGTTAATCGAGAGACCTAAAGATCTAAGTTGGACTAGGTTAGTGACCTTTTTGCTAATTAGTTAGTATTTGAGATTAATTACCCCTAATCTAGATTAGCATTTAATTTTTATTTAAGGGTGTCTATTAAGTCCTAAAATATTCCTAGCTTTTGATAGGTCTCCAATTAATCCTAAAAGCCTAAAATAATGAAATCTGAGTACCCAAGGGGTATGGATATGGGTTGGGGACATTTTCCACCCCCTTAGCCCTTTTGTTGACTTTTATGGTCACTCAAAAACTCCACTTTTGCTTGATTGCAAAAATTGATTGTCTCCTTCATGAGTTGGTGACTTTAACTCCACCTTGAGGTCTACCAGATGTCTAGTTGAGTTAGGATCATATTTAGAGTTTTTTTTTAAGAGGTTTTGGTTGTTACCCAATCTCTAGTTTTTAGAGAGGAAGTTTGAAGATTGAAGGAAAGAAAGGAAAAACTCATCTCAAACTGGTTCATTTTGTCGTAACCTTGTTGTGGAGGTAGGAATTCTTTAGCTCTTTTTGCTCATGTTGTTCGTGTTTTGTTCATGCTTAAGTTATTGTGTTTTCATTGGTATATTTTTATGGGTGTTGGGTATGCTTGGGAGGGATTGAAACATGTTTTCTTGAATATTTTCCTTCATGTTTTGCTTGAATTTTGAAGAGATTTTGTGGGTTGTTTTTGGCATTACTCACCGTTGGATAGGGAAGAAGTGGCCATGTATGGGAGAAGGGCTTTAGTTAGACCCCAATAGTGTAGAGTCTCTTCTCATGTTGAGAAGAGGGAAAGAGGGTAGGGTGTTATGGGCCCCTATTTGTCATCACATACCAGGTTTTTTTTGAATTTTGAATATTGAAGAAATGGGAGAATGAAAATCCTTGTAATATTGGCCTCGAAAGGGCATTTGTGGAAGAACAGAAGTTCTTGAGTTTTAGCCTCAAAAGGGCTATGTTGTGGTATTGTGATCGACGTCTCCTATTGGAAAATCCACCTTCTCCCTAGTCTGGTTCAACGTTGAACCTATTGTGCAAGTTGGGATGAGAATGCATGCTTGACTTGTTCTCCATGTTACGTTTGATTTGTCTCTGGGTCAATTCTTGTCTTCTCCATGATCACCGTGATGTATTGAAGCTATTGAAAAGGATCCCTTGTTAAGGACCTAGAAGAGAATTCAAATTTTATTGTAATATTATGCAAAAATGTATTTAAACTCTTGTTGAAGTGGCAAGGATGTCGAGTTTTCTTACTCGTTCTTTCCCGACAGAGCCTTGAACTAGGTTGAATAATAGAAGAAAAAAAAAATTGAGTAATGATTTTTCTTATGAGGTTGCAATCAGTTTTGCATACGCTTACTTGATATTAGATGTGATGACAATTCTACCTCACTATGGCATCTCATGTTCAGTAATCATATGTATTTAATCTAGACTAATTTGATAGAATGACGATATAGTCTTATACAATTTAAGATTCAAAGTATGCTAAAGAAAATTCAATGCTTGATTTGGACTTCATTGTATTTTCGTAATTTCTTAGGAATCAAAGTAATCCTATGTCTTGGTTTAAAGCACAATAATTGAACTCGATGAATGTAATTAGCATTAGAAAAAAAATCAATAATTTTTGCCCTTGATTTATTAGATATAGTTGGCTTAAACCTAATTAGAAAAGAAAAAGGTACATACATTCCCTTGTCAAAGATGAAATTACATTAGAAAATTTAACACTTAGAGAAAAATATGGTGTTGAACTCAAGAGCAAAAACACTCTCTGAATTTTGTATGGAAAGCAAATCAAGTCCCTTTTTGAAATAGAGAATATTCTAATTGATTCCCTTTAAAAAAGAAAAAGAAAAATTGTTTTCTAAATTTAGTTTTTTTTTAAAAGAAGGGACTTTTAACCTAATAAATAAACACTTAAATCAATATCCTCATAAGCTTGTCCCATAGTCTCACCAACGAATCTTTATGTAATAACTTATGCACTTATCACCCCCACTCAATCATCCCTTGGCGTCAGATTTGGTCAGAGGATTAGACCTAAACTTGTGACTAAAGTCAATGAAATTTATGTTGGACATGACCCTTGTATCCTCCTAGATTTTTGTAGGCTCACATAGAGCATGTGTTGGCAAGGAAAGTGGGTTGTTGGAGGGGGGGGCGGGGGGGCATTTAAGCCAATGTTTTTGCATGAGTGAAAAACACTCTTTCCTTCCCCTTTCTTAGCGCCTAAACTTAGCTCTATCCATGTGTGTGGGAGGGGAAACCTACCAAGGCAGGGCTTGGGCAGCGTGGGAAGCCTTGGGGACTGCCCATGGGAGTATGGGTTAGCGTGTGGCCAAGTGGCCAAGTGGGAGTAGTAGGGTTGGTAGGTAGTTTATGATAAGTTAGGTTGGAAATTGTTTAGTTAGTTTGTTTTATATAAAGATTTTTTTTAATTTAGTTAAAGTTTTATATTTAGTAATTTTATTATTATGGTTTTAAAATGTTAGTTTGTTTTAATATTAAAATTTATCTTAGTTTTAAGTTGGGATGTAGAATAGTAACTTCCTAGTTAGTGTTGTTAAGCTAGAATTTAGTACTAATAAAGTAGTAGTTGGTTAGTATTAGTATAACTAGTATTATTTTAGTTTCTTTTGAATGTTAGATCTTAAAATAAAGTGTTAGTTAAAAGTTAATTGTTATAACTTAACTTTAGTTATAGGGTGTTTTAGTTAGTTTTAATTTTAAGTAAATTGATATGTTAGTACTTAGTTTTAAGATATTAATCAGATTTAATTTCAAATGTCTTAATTTAAATTTTGTACAATTTAGATAATGTTAAAATAATAGTTAGATGTATTAATCAAATTATTATTTAACCTTAGAGTAATGATGGAATTATTATGTCAGTTTGAAATCAAGTTGAGTTATTGGAGGTAGAGGTTTTGTTTATGTTTGATTTAATAAAGTTTAGTTAATTTTATGATAGGTGTTATTTTAGATAGTTAGTGCTATGATCGTGATATTTTTGAATAATTAAAGTTATATTTATTTTAAATTGTTATTAGAAGAATTCAATTATATTGGTTATTAAAATTTTGATTAGTTAACATTATAGTGGATGATAATAGATGTCTTAAAACTTTTGAGCAGGCCTCCCATTCTGACATTAAGTTTGTTAAGAAAGGGTATAATGTTAATTTAGTATTTTGTAAAGTTTTATGTTTTAGAAAAGCTAGTATCATGATTGGTTAATATGTTGTCTAAGATAAGTTAGTTAGTATATTTAATCCATCTTAAAAATAATTGAGATTTATTATAAAGTGATTATATGGTTCTTAAATTGAAAGTTTGCGTTATTGTATCTTAAAATGTTTTAGATTAGTAAAGATTGTAAAATTAAGTTAGATTATTAAATTAAATTTTAAGTGTTGAATATACATCTAGATAGTTGTTTGTATTGTGAGTTTAAGATAATTTGGTTTATTTAGTTTAATTATAATAGATTACTTTAAAATTAAAGTAATAACAAAACAAATATCTAAATCAATTTAATAACGAATGCTCAGATTTAGTGATTTTTTCTTCTCATTGATTATAAACTTAAATGGAAATAACAGAACATCGTTAGGGGATCACGTATATGTTTCTCATTATGCCTATACTTTAACATGTGCAATTAAACATATCAAACTTAGTAGTGTGATTAACTTTTTTTAAAAATGGATTTATTTATTATTGTATTATTTTAAAAAAAAAATTGTGTTTTTGCTCCGTAAACTGGGCATGACAGTATACAAAAGTAAATAGATGACTTAAAATAGATTTATTTTGAAGATTAAGAATTAATCAAGTGTAATATCATCTCATAATTTATTAACATTCACTTTCTTCAAATTTTTTACTAGAGTTGAGATCCCAAATGTAATCTATATGGGTCTTTTTTGCAAGATTAGGAAGATATTGAGTAACATACACGATCATCTGGCATGCCATATATATCCCTCAATCATAGAGCCCTCAGGACGTACTCTTTTTTGAACCAAACCCTTCAAAAATTTCAAGTGTCTCTCAACCATTCACATTGACTTAGGTTATACAGGTCCATAATTCAATCTCGTCAACTTGGTGTATGAGGTAGTGTTCTTGTGCATTGAAAAAATTTGAAGGTAAAAACTTTTACATTTCACACATTAGTAGAGGAATTCTTTTCCTCCAATATTTTATATCTTCTTTATAGATTTCTTTAGATGACAACCACCTACAAGGGTTCGAAGACACAAAAATATATAAATACGACACTTTACAATATATTTCTTGTTTGATATATTGAACAAATATCACTGCTTACCTCATGTATTTCCCAGGATCATATATCACTTGTTTGATATTATTGTCAAAGTCATTTGAGAGTGATAAGGTTGGCACATAGTGCAACAATTGTCAACTAATTATTTCATTATTTTTTAACATAATACAATGAAAATTGAATGTGGTTTGCCGAATATATTGTAAATACAAAAGATTGTGGCTTACCTTGATGAAGATATGTCAATCATGCATTTTCAAACCTAGGAAAAATCCACTTTTCTTTGATATGAGATTGCTTATATCTATAGAAAATCTTGTAGGAAATCTCATTTTTCATACGAGTTATTTTATGGCATTACCTTGTTGCTCTGTTAGTAACCAAGGAAGGGCAGTTACATTAATCCAATCTCCATTACTATTTGATTCAATGATATTTTTCATTACATGATTGGAATCATGATTGTCACTATGAATTTTAGCAAGTTCTTCTTTGTCACACCTTCCATCCAATATATTCCACAATATTTCTATTACATTCTTTCCAATATGCATGATATCAAACAAATGCACAATTTGTAGCTGCTCATAGTAGGGCAACCTACTAAATTCTCTGGGATAACATTTTAGTCCCTTTGAAAGGTGTGTAAGGTCCCTCACATGTATTTATTAAATATGAATTCCTTTGTTAAATTTGTTGTAGGAGATTAGAACGGATATGAAGTAATGTTTATGTTGTGAATGTCCTAATGAAATTGAGAGTAGTTGATACATCCATGTTTTAATACTCAATAATTTGAGAACTACTACATTATCTCGACTGTTTAATCATTAAAATTTCACTAACAATGATACGAGGCATTTTCACCTAATGATAAGGGTGTTGATTTTGGTACCTCAATAATTAGGTTTTATGCTTTTAGATAGTTCAGTATTCCTTAATTGGTGATGTTTATGATGTTAGGTATATGCATGCCTAACGATAATTATTCTAGTATTTTAATTCGAATTAATGAATAAGTTTTAGATTACGGTAAAAGTAGGTTTTGAAGGGACCCCGAAACCCTTTAACAACAAAATAGAAAGATAAAGCACGACAGCCCAACCAGGAAAAAACTTACAACAAACTGAGGAACAGTATCAAAATCAGGTTTTACAGGGACCTGAAACCACTAGAAAAGTCCAAAAACAAACTAACCCAGGTTTTACAAGGACCTGGAACCACAAACAGTCTAAACTAAATAAAAAAAACTAGAAACCAAGACCAGAGTCCCCAACCAGCGACCGATACCAGACAGGCACCAAACCAGAGAATCCACCCTAGTGCCACTATTGCAGCTCCAGGATCAATTTAGCAGCTTCCTTACCAATAGCAGCAGTCTCTTGAATGGGAACAACATCCATAGTAGTAGTAGCTTTCATAGCACTCTTCCTCGAGCTCTGCCTAGTTCTTTTGCTCGGACCCTCAGCCAAAATGATATCTTCATTCGTCCTTTTGCCTAGGCTAGCAGCGGCTGCCCAAATACTCGAGGTGACCTGTTCCATCTTAGTGCTACTCTCCTTGATTAACATTGTGAGGTTTTTCTCATAGTTGTTAAGTTTGTTAGGGATGTCTCCCATCTGTCCTTCCATATGACTAAGTTTAGCATTGATAGTATCTAGGTTATGTTGCAGAATTTCCACCTTTTTCTTCAAACCCATTATTTCATTGTAGATCTAGGAGTCAACCTTGAGACTGGTGTCAGCTTTCTCCTTAGCAGAATGCAGGAAGGTAAGCATGGTATCCCTCTGCATAGCATCAAAATCATCTTCAGCAGTCTCATGAGGGGGGGAGCAGACATTGTCATTGTCAGAATTAATGAATAAGTTATGTTATATTGATTATGTTATTTATGATGATTAAATATAAGTAGAAATAAATTAAACAATTAATTATATGAAAGATTAATGTTTTGATTTATGTAACTATCTAGATAAGTTTTGAATATATGTATCTAATTTCTTGAGCTACTGATGTGTGCAATGAGTGTGCAGGATATTTTAACCAAGAGATCTAATGGAGAACCGAAATTGAACCCTATGTACCATTTGTGAAAATCAAGTTTGAGTCTAACAAAAGATGCAAACCTCATTTTTTGTATTTTATTTGTATCATGAGTTGAATGAATGTATCATTCTGTAATCAATAAGTGTTAATGTTTTGTAATAGATATTTTATAGTGTCACTTGACACTCATGATTTGTATATGCATTTCAGCATGACTATTAGAATTAACTGAGTAACCTAAAGATCTAAGTTGGACTAGGTTAGTGACCTTTTAACTAATCACTTAGTAATCGAGATTAATTACCCTAACCAAAATTAGTGATTAATTTTTTTTTTAGGGTTGTAAGAAAGTCCAAAATTTTAAAGTTTTTGTTAGATCCCTAATTAGTCTTAGAGGCTGAAAATCATGAAAACTAAGTACCTAAGGGGTATGGGTATGGGTTGGGGGCATTTTCCACCCCTCTAACCCCTTTTATTGACTTTTATGGTCACTCAAATATCCCATTTTTGCCTTGTTGCGAAAATTGAATGTTTTCGCCATGAGTTGGATAAGTTTAACTCCACCTTGAGATTAGCTTTATGACAAGTTGAGTTAGAAGTCTCTAGAACCTTAGGCAAGTGGGGAAGTTATTTCTTTTTGAAAGTAGTTGAGTTAGTGTCTTATTTAGAGGCAAATTTGAGAGAGAATGGGTGTTCACCCAACCTTTAATTTTAGAGAGCAATTCAAGATTGAAGGAGAAGGAAGGGAAGCTCATCTCAAATCATTCAATTTCTATAACCTTGTTGTGAATGTAGGAACCCTTCAAACTCTTTTAATTCATGTTGTGTTTCATGCTTAAGTCATTTTGTTTGCATATGTTTGTTCATGTGTTTGTTGAATATGTTTGGGAGGGATTGAAATGGGTTTTCTTAAATGTTTTTCTTGGTATTTTACATTTGATTTTTGAAGGGATTGTATGGGTTGTATTGACATTACTCACCCTTGGATAAGACATATGTGGCCATGTATGGGAGGAGGTCTTTAGTTGGACTCTGAAAGTGTAGAGTCTCTTCTCAAGACGAGGAGAAGGAGAGAGGGTAGGGTGTTATGGGGCCCTACTCGTCAACACAAACCATGTTTTGAGTTTTGAAATTTAAAGAATGGAAGAATGAAAGTTTTTGAGTTTATAGCTTCGAAAGGGAACTTGTTATGGTGTTGTGGCCGACATCTTCTATTGGAAAAATCCACCTTCTCCTTAGTCTAGTTCAATGATGAATCTGTTGTGCAAACTTGGATGGGAGTGAATGTTTGAATTTGTCTTCATGTTAAGATTTGTTGTGTCTATTGGTGTTTGAAAATGTTACCTAGTTTTCAATTATCCCCATGAGAATACAACATATCTAGGGGCAGCTAGCTCCCATTCTCAACATATCATTTTAGACATAGGGCCAACTATAAGGCTTGACCCTTCTTCTACTTCAGGCTATACTAAACCTAAGTAGGTAGACCTCAGATTCAAATAATACCGTACCAGTGCAAAAAAAATTCCTGAATCTATTAAGAAAATTTTACCCTTATTTCTCCTAATGACTCATGAAATGACACAAATCTATAGTAGCTAAATGCAAAGCTATGACTCTCATAAGCTAAGTGAGGGTATTCTATTATAGCTCTTCAACATGAAAGGGGAAAAATGATTGATTAATAATGTTGATTTCAGCAAACCCCTAATATGCAGCAATAAGACCTAATGATCCTATAACCGATCAGTGCCTTATCTATTGGAAAAATCCATGAATCAAATGCATGCATATAGATATCTGATACTTATGTATATATTTAGATATATGATCTATCTATTTACCTTGTAAATAGACATCAATGCTCAATTTAAATCCCATTATTATATGATATCCCCATCATTAAATTTGCAACCCTATTGATTCCCTGAAGCATTTACATAACCTCTTGGGTTATAAGAAACAATGAAATAACATACAACCTTAAGGGACTACAACTACAACCTAAGCTCTATGTCAAAGATTGTAAAACATTGAAAGCTAGCTGATAAAGGAGACATGATTCAACTGAAACTCAACCATCTGTTGCTTTTTGTATTATTTCTTTGAAATTATATAGCCATATACATGAAATGAAAAACATGAAACAACCTAACAGATTTGAACTATCTATATTAACCTTCTTAATGCTGTTCATAAGAGAGAAAATGCTGAAAGAAATGGTGTCTCAGTATTGGGAATGCATCAAGAAGGTTAATATAGATAGTTCAAATCTATTAGGTTGTTTCATGTATTTCATTTCATGTATATGGCTGTATAATTTCAAGGAAATAATACAAAGAGCAGTAGATGGTTGAGTTTCAGTTGAATCCTGTCTTCTTTATCAGCTAACTTTCAATGTTTTACAATCTTTGACATAGAGCTCAGGTTGTAGTTGCAGTCCCTTAAGGCTATATGTTATTTCATTGTTGCTTATAACTCAAGAGGTTATGTAAATGCTTTAGGGAATCAACAGGGTTGAAAATTTAATGATGGGGATATCATGTAAGAATGAGATTTAAATTGAGCATTGATGTCTATTTACAAGGTAAATAGATAGATCATATATCTAAATACATACATAAGTATCATGTATCCATATGCATGCATTTGATTCATGGATTTTTCCAATAGATAAGGAACTGATCGTTTACAAGATCATTAGGTCTTATTGCTGCATATTAGGGGTTTGTTGAAATTAACATTATTAATCAAACCCTTTTCTCCTTTTATGTTGAAGAGCTATAATAGAATGCCCTCACTCAGCTTGTGAGAGTCGTTACTGTAGTTTTGTGTTATTAGGAGAAATAAAGGTAAAATCTACTTAATAGATTCAGGGATATGTTTTTGCACTGGTACGGTATCATTTGAATATGAGGTCTACCCACCTAGGTTTACCAGAGCCTGAAGTAGAAGAAGGGTCAAGCCTTATAGTTGGCCCTGTGTCTGAAATGATATGTTGAGAATTGGAGTTAGCTGCCCCTAGATATGTCATATTCTCATGGGGATAATTGAAAATCTATAACATTTTCAAACACCAACAAAATGGTGACTCTGTTGGGGAACCGTATTGAATCAAATTTAAGACAAACCTTGAGAATTTAAAAGAAGAGATTCAATACAGCAGAAGAAGTGCATAATAAAGGTTGTAGTAGTAAGGTGTCTAATGTGTTTTCTAGTCTTCTTACTCAAAATATCATGCACCCCAATTGAGCTTGATGCAGGAGCATCCAGAGGTATAAGGGCAATCCTGTGTCAACCAAAAAAAAAAAAAAAATTATACTTAGACTTAGTTTCTATTTCATGTCTTCTCATTTTTGGATACCCATTTGGGTCAAATAAAGGTTCCAACTCTCACAATTCAACTATCAGTGTGTTTGAAAATCTCAAAAAAATAGGAGCATGCAATTTGGCCATCATTTTGGTGACCTAGAAGGTGTGAATTGGCCATATGAATATAATTGTGATTTAGAGCATTCCAGAAAAAGAATCAGGTCAAAAGGCCCCACGGTTTGAAAGTTATTGCAGTTTTTCGAGTTGTGGAGACCTCCTAAGAATGCTTCGAAGTCAGGTTAGGGGCATTAAATGACCTCAAAAAGGGCCAAAAAATGAGGGATGAGAAAAGCTTGTCCATAAGGCTATAGAGTGCTTCGAGAGCTTTCCGAAAATGTAAACGGTTCGTCAATCGGAGTTACGATTCAAAAGTTATGCCTCCCGAAAGTTTGGTTACCGTTTCTGGATTCTTCTAGATTCGCACCGACTTCTAACGCAGCTTTCGAAACCTTCTATTCGGTTGGTGGATGCCTATTAGCACTTTCTAGAATGTACTCCTAGTCCTTAACCCTCCAGAGTCTATTTAAGGAGATTTCTGGCATTGTAAAAGGCAGTTCGGAGTGGAGTTTGAGAGGAGGTACTAAAAGGAGAAATCATCTCCAGATTTATGCTATTGTAAGCCCTTAGGGCATGTTTTGAAGTTTATTTTCTCTGCACTGTTTGTACTAGCTTATTTTTTCAGTTAATATAATTTTCCCTTTTCTGTTGGTTCCATTCTGTTCTTGGGTTGTGTCCCCATCAAGTGGTATCAGAGCGGGTTTTCCTGAGTGTGTAGACAGAGCGCCGACTGTGAGGCAATTTGCACCAGGACTGTGTGGTTGTGGGTTCAAGTTAGAAGATGCCTCTATGAAGAGAGCATGGTGGAAGGGCCAGAGCTATTAACCCTGAGGAGGTTAGAGCCCTCCAAAGGCAGGTGCAAGCATTGCAAGAGGAGCTCCGTAGAGGAGCAAATGTTGTCGTTGGTGAAAATAGTGAGGATGACAATGAAGAAGAAGTAATGGTACCAGAAGAGGAATTTGATGGAGAAGTTCTGAATCATGCAGAGGAAAGGCTTTTTAGGGCCATTACTAAGTTTGGGAAAAGACCAACAATTGAAGTGGGTGTATTTTCAGAAAATCTGAAACCAGATGAGTTGATCGATTGGATCAATGAACTGGAAGAATACTTTGAGTATGAGGATATCAGGGATCAAGATAGGGTTAAGTTTGCAAAGGTCAAACTAAAAGGCCATGCCAAAATTTGGTGGAAAGAGGTTCGATTGGAAAGAAATAGAAGAGGAAAGGAAAAGATCACAAGATGGGATCACATGGTGGACAAATTGAAGAAGCAATTCATTCCTGTAGACTACGAGCTGGATCTATTTAAGAAGATGCATGCGTTAAAGCAAGTAGGAAGATCAGTCCAAGAATATACAGAGGAGTTTTACCTACTCTTGATTAGAGTGGGACATGCAGAAGCAAATAAGGAGAAAGCTGCTCGTTATATCAGTGGGTTGCGACCAAGCATCCAGGAGGAATTAAGTCTGGTAAGAATGACCAGCGTTGAAGAGGCATACCAATTTGCCCTGCTAGTTGAAGAGAAGCTAAATAAGACGTTTGAAGGAAGACAAAGAGGGCGTGATCAAGGAGGAAGGGGAAGTGGTAGATCATCTGGAGGCCGCAATGAAACTCAAAAGAAAAATGAAGATGAGGGTACTAGCAGGAACCAGAGAAATGAGGGTTTCAACCGCTCTCGCGATCAAGACTTTAGAAATCAGAGAGGAAGAGGTAGGGGATGTCGACAAGGAAGAGGAGGCTTCCATGGAACCTGTTTCCATTGCAATGAAGAAGGTCATCATGCCTTTGAATGCCCTCAACGACAAGGAAGGACAGATAGGAGAGCTAAGGGCCAAGCTAGGGTTGCTCATGTGGATGAGGATGCACAATCATCACATTCAGAGAATGCAGAAAGAGGAGAGACCTTGGTAAATGAAAGAGTCCTACTAAGTGGTGAGAATGAACTAGGACAACAGAGGATTTTGTTTCGTACCAGATGCAAGTGTGAGGATAAATGTTGTGACGTGATCATTAATGGTGGTAGCACTGATAACCTGGTATTAGAAGAGATGGTCTCTAAGCTGAAGCTCAAGAGGGAGAAACATCCCCAGCCCTATCAGATTACTTGGGTAAAAGATGATCATAAGGTCCTGGTAAGTGAAAAATGTTTAGTAAAATTCAAAATTGGGAGTTACCATGATGAAGTTCTCTGTGATGTTATTTCAATGGATGTTTGCCATCTATTGTTGGGTAGACCTTGGCAGTTTGATAGACATGCAATACATGATGGACATGCAAACACATACTCTCTGACAAAGGATGGAGTTCGCCACAAATTGAAGCCCATGAAAAAGGAAGGTGAAAAGGTATGTAGCAGTGCTAGGATTTGTCTTGTTGATGGAAGGAAGTTTTTAGATGGCATGAAACATCGGCATATGTGCTATGCTTTGATTCCTAGGAAAGATAAAGAAGGTAGTAGTGAAATACCATTTGAAGTTTCAGATTTACTAGAGGAATTTGGAGATATTATCTCTGATAATGTTCCAGATGGATTGCCACCAGTAAGGCAAATCAGTCATCAGATAGATCTGATTCCAGGAGCTAGTTTTCCTAACAAGGCTGCTCACAGGATGACTCCTATTGAAATAGAGGAGCTAAATAGACAAGTTCAGGAGCTGTTGAGGAAGGGCTTGATTCGAGAGAGCCTGAGTCCATGTGCAGTACCTGTAGTACTCGCACCAAAGAAGGATGGAGAGTGGAGGATGTGTACAGATTCCCGAGCTATAAATAGGATAACCATCAAGTACCGGTTTCCTTTGCCAAGGATGGATGATCTTATGGACTGCTTGAGTGGAGCTCAGTACTTCACAAAGATAGATTTGAAGAGTGGCTATCATCAGATATGAATTCGAGAAGGAGATGAGTGGAAAATATCCTTCAAGACCAAGGAGGGTCTTTATGAGTGGTTAGTCATGCCCTTTGGATTGACGAATGCCCCAAGCACCTTCATGCGGCTCATGAATGAGGTACTTAAAAAGTTCTTGGGAAAATTTGTTATTGTCTATTTGGATGATATTTTAATTTTCCGCAAGACTTTGGAAGAACATTTACTACATATTCATAGTGTCCTTGAAAGGCTAAGGGAAGAGAAATTGTTAATTAATCTAAAGAAGTGTGTCTTTGCAAAAAGGGAGTTAGTCTATTTGGGGTTTGTTATATCACCTGAAGGTCTCAAAATGGATCCAGAGAAGGTAAAAGCCATCTTGGAATGGCCTACTCCAAGGACTGCTACTGAGGTAAGATCATTTCATGGTCTGGTTAGTTTTTACAAGAAGTTTAATAAGAATTTCAGTGGCGTATGTGCACCCCTAACTGATACAATAAGAGGGGATAGAAAAGAGTTCAAATGGATTGCAGAAGTTGCGAGAAGTTTTGAATTGCTAAAGAAGAAGGTGATAGAACAGCCTGTGTTGGCACTTCCAGATTTTAGAAAAGTGTTCTAGGTGGATTGTGATGCTAGTGGTAGCGCTATTGGGGCTGTATTAAGCCAAGAAGGTAAGCCTATTGCATATTTTAGTGAAAAATTGAATGATGCAAAGAAGAAGTATTATGTTTATGATCAAGAGTTCTATGCAATAGTTCAAGCCTTAAAGAAATGGAGGCATTATTTATTGCCAAAGGAATTTGTTTTGTATACTGATCATCAGGCATTACAGTACCTAAATAGCCAAGGTAAATTGAATCAGAGGCATATGAAGTGGGTAGAATTCTTGCAGAGTTATACATTTGTGTTGAAGCATAGAAGTGGAAAATCTAACCGGGTTGCAGATGCACTAAGTAGGAGACAGTCATTGCTTATAGTAATGCAGGTTGAAGTAGTTGGGTTTGATGAACTCAAGAATTTGTACCTCGAGGATCTTGATTTTGCTGAAGCATGGAAAGCTTGTAAAGAACCTGTTGTTGTAGATAGAACCAAGTAGTTAGACTATTTGATTCAGGATGGCATGTTGTTCAAGGGTAGTCAATTGTGCATTCCAAGGAGTTCCATGAGGGAAAATCTGATTAAGGAGAAACACAGTGGAGGGATGGCAGGACATTTTGGTCGAGATAAGACCATTTCCATTCTCAGAGAACATTATTTTTGGCCTCAAATTTCACATGATGTGAAGAAGTTTGTACAAAGTTGCCAGGTTTGTCAAGTTTCCAAGGGGTTTAGTCACAATACTGGTCTATATCAGCCATTGCCTGTTCCATCAAGGCTATGGGAGGACATAAGCATGGATTTTGTTCTTGGATTGCCAAGGACACAAAGGGGTAATGACTCAGTATTCGTGGTGGTTGATAGGTTCTCCAAAATGGCACATTTCACTCCATGCCACAAAACTCATGATTCTGTCCATATTGCAGACTTGTTTTTCAAAGAGGTGGTAAGACTACATGGTCTTCCAAGGAGTATAGTTTCTGACAGAGATACTAAATTTGTGGGGTATTTCTGGAGGACATTGTGGAAAAAGTTGAGAACAGACCTAAAATTCAGTTCCACGCATCACCAGCAGACGGATGGTCAAACAGAAGTGGTAAATAGAAGTTTGGGCAATTTGCTGAGATGTTTAGTTGGGGATAAGCCCAAGGGATGGGATTTGATTCTACCATAGGCAGAGTTTGCTTATAATAACTCTATAAATAGGAGTACTAGAAAATCACCATTCCAAATTGTATATGGGAATAGCCCAAGGACTGCACCAGAATTGAGAAAGATAGAACAAGGGGAGAGGACAAGTGCTGAAGGGGAAGAATTTGTTGAACATATCAAGCATCTACATGAGGTTCAAGCACACATTACCAAGATGAATCAAGAGTATAAAGCTAGGGCTGATCAAAGGAGAAGACATAAGGAATTCCAAGTAGGGGATCTAGTCATGGTGCACTTACGAAAAGAAAGATTTCCAGCCGGTACTTACAACAAACTGAAAATGAAGAAATTTGGCCTCTGCAAAATTTTGAAGAAACATGACTCAGGAAATGCATATGAAGTGGAGCTTCCAGATGGTATTCACATTTCTTCCATTTTCAACATTGTAGATTTAACAGAGTATCATGATGATGGTGCAGATGATGAGCTGGTGTTAGACCCGTGTCCAATTCCTGCTTCTAAGAAAGAGGAGATAGAAGACATTTTAGATCATCATGTGGGAAGGAGTACTAGAAACAGGTAGTATGAAGAGTATTTGGTCAAATGGAAAGGACGATCGATCAAGGACTCAACCTGGATTTCAGCAGCTGAGGTTTCCCATTTGGGATTTCCTCTACCATCCATAAAGTGACAGGGTCACTTTTCAATCTACCCTGGGTGTCGAGTTCAGAGTGGAGTTTGAGAGGAGGTACTAAAAGGAGAAATCATCTCCAGATTTATGCTATTGTAAGCCCTTAGGGCATGTTTTGAAGTTTATTTTCTCTGCACTATTTGTACTAGCTTATTTTCTCAGTTAATATAATTTTCCCTTTTCTGTTGGTTCCATTCTGTTCTTGGGTTGTGTCCCCATTAGAGCTTTATTCATGGACAACAGCAGGTTATAAAATTAGAAGAAAATTATGTGTTATAACTGTTATAGGTCTATCTTCAATCAGTTCAGTCTTTGCAAGTATTGTTGAGAAAGTTCAGAGTCAGGAATTGATTTATAAAGTTTATTGTCCTTTCAAGGTGTTAATGATCTGCAAGTTTCTCCTACATTGAAGGTTTGGTTCAGATTTGTCAAATGACGAATTATGTTTTATTTATCACAAAGTGTGAGTGGCGACTCTCAAATCTCTATACCAATTTGTTCCTAGTTGATTTCATTGCAAAATTTTGAAGGATTTTCAATTGTATGGGCAGATCTAAAACTGTTGTTAAATCTTGGAAAGGATGTTTTAAATTCTTGATAAATTTTAAAGTGCTATTTGCAATATGTTGTTATAAGAAATTGAAATGTAAAAAGTGAATCACAACATTGATTATTTTATTCCTCTTGCAAAGAGGTGGCGGCTCTACAAATTTTGATCAATGGTGTGAAAGAATTTTAGTCTTGCACCTATGCCAAATCAGGAGATCGAGGTTTAGCATCAGCACTTGAGGTATTTTGGTTTTCATGTTTGCTTTTCATGGAAGTCAAAAGTTGTTAAAAGTGGTTGCCTCTATTTAGTGATTTTCAGCACTAAAAGGAAGAGGTAGAAATTTTGTTCTAAGATGGAGTCAGATCTTAGTTTTGAGATTAGTTTGCCAAATTCTGAGCGTTTAGAAACTGTGAATAATAACATTGCTTTGTTGAATAGACTGGTCTACAAAAGGATTGTCAATCTTATAAAAACTAAAGTAGGAAATACTCAAGGTTTAAGTGTTGAACAATGTTATTTAAGGCTTAAGTTAGTAATCAGTAAGATGCCTTTTCATTGTAGACCCAAGGAATCTTCTCTACCTAGTGTTTTCCTTGATGTTCTAGTACCCGATTAAGTCAATTGGCCAACACCTATAATATTACAAAAGTTTTTGCAAATTGAAAGATTCACTGAAGAGATGGAAAATGATGATAATAGATTTCATGTTATGTCTCCTAATGATAATGAGTGTGCTAAAAGTCAAGGTAGTAATGAATATAATGAATCTGTATATAAAGATAATCTATCTTTCAAGTGTGAAGAGAAGAATTCAAATGCAAGTGAATCGGGCAATTGCAATTAGTATAAGCAAGATGGATATGAAAGAGAAAATAAATTTTGTTATAGTGAATATGTAGTTGAAGAAATTTGTAACAGTAGTAAGGGTAATGATTGCTATGATAAGAATGAATGTTGTAACAATTCTAATTTTCCAAATTGTTATACTAATGATCTTGTTGTAAATTCTTCATGCCATCCAGATGATAATAATAGCTGAGAGAAGATTTGTGAGGTAATCTTCTTGAACTCTGATGAAATCTTTGATTTGTTGGCTTGTGATTTTGAAAAGCAAGTAAGTGTTTCTAAGGATCTTCATATTTTCCACCATAATGTTTCTTCATTCAGTCAAGTTACTTCCCCAAAGTTTGATGTAGAAAGAGATGTGGAATTCGAACAACCCCTTATCAGATTTTGGAGGTGTAGATGATAGTACCTCAAATGTCTTTGAACATGACAATTTGTTGGATGTGGAGCATGTTAATGAAGGGAAGTTTAATGCTGTTTCAAATTCTTTTCATGTTGACCTTGCAGAAATTTGTTTTGATGTTTCATGTGATGAAAAGGAATACAGTGAATGTTGTCAATTTGAATATGGATTTTCTTTATATGCTGATAAGTATTGTAAAGATAACTTCAAGGTGTATTCTAACTTTCAGTTATATGAAGAAAATGATAGTGATCAGCATAATGTAAATCATCACTTTCAGAATGAGTTTTCATGCTTGGTAACTAATCAGTTATTTGAAGAATGTGAAGACGTTTTAGCAGAGAATAAATCTAATTTAGTGAATGACATGACCGTGATTAGGCAACAATAAGATTTCGCATATTCTCCATATCTGGAGACACAAGGTGAGTTGCAAGTTTTTGGTACATGCAACTTGGTGAATGATATAGATTATGAAGTTTTTGTGTTTCCGATCAGCGTACATGAATTATTGTTGGACTTTGATTCTTAGTTCAGTTTGTGTAATTATAAGCATGATGAATTGTTTTCTCATAATGAGCATGAGGTAGAGGCTAATGCTGATATATGTATGTATTATGAGAATGAAAGAAGTTGTTTCATTTTACCAAGTAATTTGTTTCAATATGTTGATCTGATTGGTGAAACAACGGAGAATGAGAATCATAGTTTACCTCATGAAGACATGAATGAAAATCAAGTATATGGCAGAGGTAAAAGTTTTTGCTAAGTTCGGTGGCTCGGGGGCACTGTTTGTACACATTAGTGCTAGTTGTTGTTTGCTTTCAATAAAGTTGTTCGAGAGAGTTTTTGAAGTTTAGGTGTGTGGTCTGCTTCTCCCAAAGACTTGAAATCTTGCCATGCCCACAAGGGGCATGCATCCCCAGACAGAGCCATTGTTGGCACTAAAAATTATAGTCTCATTTTGAGCATCCATTTGAAATTTTGAGTCAAATTAAGCCCCATAAATGCATATGTACATGACTGTACCTTTGAGGCCCCTAAGGTGTTTAATGTTTCTAACACCCTACATTCAGCCTGTTTAAGCGTTCCATGAAGAAAAATTGAGATTTTGAGCCATTTTGTGAAGTCTTGTTTTGAGCTAGTTTCAAATCTGCATTTTCACCTAACTGTCAAACAATGATAGGAGGGCATGTTTGCAACTGAATATCTCACACCCAGAAATGTTTTATGATTTACCGCTTTGGAAGTGTTTAGTGTCCATATCCAAGAACCTATGTTTCATATTTCAAACAGTTTCAAGTTCCTTTGACTAGGTTTTGAATCCCTCAAAGTTGGTAGTTTATTGTTTTCACACATTTATAAAATGTTCATATTTCTGGGAAGCCCTGTTTGATGTGCTATAACTTTTGACTAGTTCACCAAAATGAGAAAATTCCTTTTGCGTTGCATTTTAGACATCAGAGACTTGCTATGTTTCAAGTTTCAACTCTTGACGAATCCGTTTGATTAGTTTTCAAATGCGATTTCAAATGTAAATTTTATCTTTTTACTAGTGTCAACAAGTGCAGATTGTTTGGTACCCCTGTTCGGGATGTCATATCTTGAGATCTGTGATTGGTTGGATCGAATGGATTATACTTGTATGTTTTCCTCTAAAAATACTACAATTGTGTCAATTTGTAAGTCATGACAAATCCATATGCACACTTTTCCAGGTCAATTCCATTTGCAAAAATCACTTTTCTATCATTGTCTTCAGTCTGCAATTCTGAGTAGCTCACTTTGACCGCTCACCATTCACGCCCAATTATTCGTCATGAGCCCAAATCCTAGATTCATAATATCCTCATGAAAAAGAACCAATGCCCCAATTTTCATCTTCCCAAGTGTCAGTTTACCCAGTTTTTGAAGCCGATTCCGAGCCCAAGTTTAGTGTTTTCTGACATGTTTACGTGCAAATGATTTTAAGAAGGCAACTTTGACAGCGAATATCTTTTGACCCTGATGTCTTCATACAACGAGATTTGGTAGGCCTATTAAGTATGTCATAGAGAATAGAAGTCCAAAGTTTCGGAGCTCAACCAGGTGTTTATGTCAATTTTTAAAGCTAGTCGACAGACCTTGTTAGCAGAAAGTCGCAGTTTGCAGATAAAGTGGTAAAATGAGTTTTAATGGATCATTCAGTGATTGAATTTCAATCAAATTATTTTTAGATGACTAATAGGTCAATTTGAGAATTCAGTTGGCCGAAAATGAAATTTTTTTTAGCCGGACCCACTTTGGGGCCCGGCTAAAATTCATCAAATTTGATCATTGATAGAGATCACATAAATCATTTTTAAAAATGAAATAAATATGGCTTTGTGATGATTGATTATGTTGCCTTAACCACTGATATATCTATTGATTTGGTTCATGGATAAGGTACTATGTGGAAAAGGTCGTATTGGTGATATATAGCTTTCCTTGCCAAACCCCAAACTTACATAGACCTGAGTGGAGAATCAATTGGCTTGTTTGTAGATTGGTCACCTTGCACATAAGCTGCTTATTTTGTTCCTTAATTCATGCAAAAGTTGGAGATTACTAAAGGAGATCAGGATGAGGAGGGTTCACATGGCAATTGTTCTTGATGAGTATGAGGATATATAATAGGAAAGTGAACAAGAAGAATGAGGAGATCAATCTTTGCAAGGTTTAATGGATCCATGCAGTCAAAGCAATGGAAAATACAATAGATCAAAGATGAAGCCATTTCAATTACCCCAACGGGGAGTTTTCCTTTGTTTAATTGGTATCCTTAAAGGGAAATCGTCATGTCTGACAAGGAGTCCAAGCTGTAAGCATGAGCAGGCAGAAGGCATTTGAATTGAAACAAGGCACCAATTTAAATAGTCATCTCATGCATTTTTAAGAGGAGCACACTGGTGTTAAAGACACACCGTGCAACAATGAGCAATGAGCAAAACATGTTAGAAAAGGAAAGAACCCATAGTATCAAAAGGAGATGCCAACAAAGAATAGAGTACCAGTCAAAGAAAAGCCATGAGCTGAGCAGGGGAGATCAAATCATTCTGAGCAATAGATCTAACACTATGAAGAAGAATTCACCAGAACCAGTAGGAGGTGCCATCCAGAGCTTTAATATTAGATAACTAGAGGCTGAAGAGCTTTGTCATGAATAAAGAAAAACCCACACATTTCAGAGGGGGAGTAGACAGTGATGAAGTTTGAGGAGAAAAAGCACCATTAAAGCCCAACAGACCCGTGCAAAGACTGAAGCAAAATGTTGTAAAAAAGGGACAAAGGGTCACCCACATTTTGGGACAGAGACCACACGCAATTAGTAGAAAGTCCAATTCCATGCTGCACGGAAGCAGCCACAAGGGAGACGTTACAAAAAGAAGCTCTGGAGCAGCAGAGGGATTGCAGGATATATGCCATAGAGAAGGTAGAACGAAATTAAAAGCTAGTATAAGAGACATGCAGGTCAAAGGCAGATGAGCCCATGCATAAAAGGAGTTTCCATGTCAAGTAGAATGTAGTAATAGAGGCACATCAAATAAGATCCCACGCCAATAAACAAGGGTAGCATAACAGAAAGAACACACAACAAAGAAGTTTAATGCCAACATTAAAAGGAAATCTACAAGAAAAAGAATGGAGTGAGATGTTTGCTGCCACAACATGAATGAGAGTCCACACTGAACCTTATTAAAGGAAGCCCTCACGCCAAACAAAAAAGAGTAAAGAAAGTTGCAGGGGAGCTTGGAAACGCTGCAAGTAGCCCGTGCACAACAAGAGAGTGCAAAGCCCAAGAATCATTCACGCAGTAAAAGAGCACATCAAACCCACGGCTGAGTCAAACAGAGGCTCAATGTTAGATAAGGGAGTCAGTGGCATGTCAAATATAAACCACACCATATGATAAAGAAGGAACCTGCAAGCAAAAGAAGTTGCAAACGCCAGATAGGAGAGCAGATACGTTTGAATGTTTATCCCACATTGGGGAGGGAACGGTTTCCATATGTTTTCAAATACTCCTATACACATTTCGTAAGATAACTTAAAGAGAAGGCTTTTGGAAGCCGCATGTTGTGTGGGGCCCTATACCCAATCTGTACGTGAATGCTAACTGGATGTAACGCCATTGTGACATTGGGCATGATTTTGAATGGAAATGCATGAAGTATGATGATGTCAGCAGATGGAGATGCATGAAGTATGATGATGTCAGCAGATGGAGAGCAAGTGCTAAAAAAGAGAAATTTTTTCTAGTTGCTATGTCGCTAGGTAGAAAATTCAAAAATTTTTGGCTAGCGAGGTAGTGACTAGCCGAAAAACTTTAAAATTTGGCAAAGGGTGAATAAAGTAGTGTGGGTCCTATTTCGGATGCAATCAGTGAACCGATAAATGACATGTGGCGAGCAAGCGATGATGTGGCACGCAAAATGGAGATGGTGCCATGTGGATGATCCGATGATTGTCGCTATCTCACTAAAGGAAAGATGGAGATGCATGAAGTATGATGATGTCAGCAGATGGAGATGCATGAAGTATGATGATGTCAGCAGATGGAGAGCAAGTGCTAAAAAAGAGAAATTTTTTCTAGTTGCTATGTCGCTAGGTAGAAAATTCAAAAATTTTTGGCTAGCGAGGTAGTGACTAGCCGAAAAACTTTAAA
Organism: Cupressus sempervirens; assembly: GCA_028749045.1. Lineage (NCBI taxonomy): Eukaryota > Viridiplantae > Streptophyta > Pinopsida > Cupressales > Cupressaceae > Cupressus > Cupressus sempervirens. The sequence continues at coordinate 566,186,305 of CM053792.1, forward strand.
ATTTGGCAAAGGGTGAATAAAGTAGTGTGGGTCCTATTTCGGATGCAATCAGTGAACCGATAAATGACATGTGGCGAGCAAGCGATGATGTGGCACGCAAAATGGAGATGGTGCCATGTGGATGATCCGATGATTGTCGCTATCTCACTAAAGGAAAGATGCATGATAGTTAGTATGGCAAGATAGCGATGATGACATGGCACAATAAGCTGGTTGTGATGTGGCATTGAGGTGTTGCCGATGTGGACAGGTGAGATGGCCGAAAAATCTCACCAGAATCCGGTGGTTGCCAAGTCGCCACCGAAAAAGTTGAGAAATTTCGACAAGCGACTTGTCAAAAATTTGAAGAATCTGGCAGAATTCAGAGGTGGGTCTCGCTTGTATCTAGAGGCTATCACCAAGTGACAAGTGGCATTGTTTTAGCAGATCAGAGCCAGTGCGGGTGTGCCAAGTGGCACTATTTGATTGGGTAAGGAGACATGAGAAAATTTCCAAAAAATATCCAAATGTTCTTGGACGTCCATTTTGGGATTGAAAAATTTGGTTTCAAATTATTATTTTTCTATAGTTCAAACTAGGGAATATTTTAAAATTTTCAATTTCATTCCTTTATTTATGCAAACCATGGAGTTTAGAGGCCTGATTTTCAAACGACCATATCTAGGGTGATTTTTGTCGAAAATAAGCACTCCAATATACCACCGAAACTGGGAAGAGCTGAATTTTTTGAGTTTGAGGTCGATTTTAGCATAGGTGTTCACCAGTTCTTTCTATAAGCTAGTTTATGATTTCTGGGGCATTGGTAGTAGAATGAGCAGATTTCAACATTGGTCATCAAAATTGGTTAGAGGGCAATTATGAAGACTATTTGAAGCTAGAATGTGGAAAAAAATGACTTTGAAAAGATTGTATTGCATTTTGGAGGCCTCTTAACTGATTTTTGGCTTAACCATTATTTAAAATTTGGCATCAAAAGCGGTTATGCTGATGAACCAAATATCAAAGATTCTTTATGCCTCATAGAGCCAGAATGATGGGATTTGATTTTTAGTTATAGAGAGAAGGTAGAGAGAGGTTTTTTCTGCTTCTTGGGAAGGAATTCTAAATGGACACTTGTCATCTCCTGATCAGATCCAAGATTGTCTTCTTCCTATATCTATCTTTTTCTTTCTCATTATAAAGGTTCCAGTTCTTTGGAGAATATTTGCACACTACTATGATACTAGGGTTTTGGATCCAGTTCTTGATGCATTCCCAATACTGAGACACCATTTCTTTTAGCATTTTCTCTCTTATGAACAACATTAAGAAGATTAATATAGATAGTTCAAATCTTTTAGGTTGTTTCATGTTTTTCATTTCATGTATATGGCTGTATAATTTCAAGAAAATAATACAAAAAGTAGCAGATGGTTGAGTTTCAGTTCAATCCTTTCTCCTTTATCAGCTAACTTTCAATGTTTTACAATCTTTGACATAGAGCTTATGTTGTAGTTGCAGTCCCTTAAGGCTGTATGTTATTTCATTGTTGCTTATAACCCAAGAGGTTATGTAAATGCTTTAGGGAATCAACAAGGTTGAAAATTTAGTGATGGGGATATCATGTAAGAATGGGATTTAAATTGAGCATTGATGTCTATTTACAAGGTAAATAGATAGATCATATATCTGAATATATACATAAGTATCAGATATCCATATGCATGCATTTGATTCATGGATTTACCCAATAGATAAGGCACTAATCAGTTACAGGATCATTAGGTCTTATTGCTGCATATTAGGGATTTTTTGAAATCAACATTATTAATCAAACGTTTTTCCCCTTTCATGTTGAAGAGCTATAATAGAATGCCCTCACTCAGCTTATGAGAGTCATAGCTTTGCATTTAGCTACTGTAGATCTGTGTCATTTCATGAGTCATTAGGAGAAATAAGGGTAAAATCTACTTAATAGATTTAAGGATATGTTTTTGCATTGGTACGGTATCATTTGAATCTGAGGTCTACTCGCCTAGGTTTAGTAGAGCCTGAAGTAGAAGAAGGGTCAAGCCTTATAGTTGGCCCTATGTCTAAAATGATATATTGAGAGTGGGAGTTAGCTGCCCTTAGATATGTTGTATTCTCATGGGGATAATTGAAAACCTGGTAATGTCTTTAAACACTAACAGTGTCCTAGTCAGTTTTCATTCTCTCCATGATCACCTTGATGTGTTATAGACCTTGTAATGGTTCCCCTATTGTGGAGCCAAGCAGGAAATTTCAGAGTTGTTATTTGAATTCAAATATGTTGGGAGATTTCTCCTTGGGATAATGATTCCATTGTAAAAATGTGATTGTTAAACTTATTGTGGATATGATTATGATCTTGAGTTTTGTTCCCTAGTTCTTTCCCGAGGGAGACCTTGAATCAGATGATTGAAAAATAAAAATAGAAATGGAGTATGATTCTTTCATATGATATTTCTTGCAATTCAGTTTATATGACTGTGCTTATCAGAAAATGGATTCAATGATGTATTACCCTTTCTATGGCATTCTTATGGTTCAAAATCGTATTCATTTGATTAGTATTAATTAGATAAAATGATGATAGATATAAGATATGCAATTTGAATTTGAATTGCATCATATAAATTTAAAACTACATGAATTAAATCTCCTCTTGTATTTTCGTATTTGATTTGGAAGGAGAAATAGTCCTACGTTATTGTATTAACAAGACATTTAAACTCTATGTTATAATTAAATTTTTTATACAAATATATCCCCCTTGGCTATATAAATAAATTTGAAAATCCCATCACTTAGAAAAAAAAAGAGACATTGAAAAAAATGGGTCTTGAGAAAATTGTTCATTCTTAGACCCAAAAGGCTCTTTACCTTTTGTATGAGGAAAAGTTTAATCTCTTTTTTTTACAACAGAGCATATTCTCAATAAAATCCCTTTTGTAAAACCTTTATTTAAATTTAATCAATGTTAAAAGAAATAAATATAATAAAATAAAAATACCTAAAATATCCTACGACTCTTACCTTTACCCACACCTTGAAAACTTTAAATCTTAACTCCTAATTCTCTTCTCTCCCATGCTAGGAGTTGAAAAAGCCTCCAAGGTCTAAAAACGTACCTCTCACATGGCCCTATGTCAGACTTGACATGACAAGTGGTCCAAGCTAGGAGAAATGGGAATCATTGAAGTCTAGCATGTATTTAAGAACAATGTAAAGCACCTTTTTGAAACTTTCTTTACCTCCACTTGACTTGGGCACTCAAAACTCTTAGGAGATCATGTTGCCGCATTTTTCAACCCTTGGAAAGACTATGGAGGCATGGGGAAGTGCCCATGTCCTTGGGGTTAGGGAAAATGTTAAAGTGTTAGAAGGTTAGTGGGGTTAGTTAGAAGGTAGGGGGTTAGAATAACAAGTCAAGTTAGGAATTGTTTTATATTAGTTAAAAGTTAGTGGTTGTGAGGTGTTAGTAAAGGTTAGTTAAGGGATATGATATGTTTTTAAGTTTTAATGTTAGTATTAGTATTAAATTATAATTAGTTTTAGTTAATAGGTGGAAGTGAGTTGTTAAAGTTTAGTGTTTAAAAAGGTTAGTAATAAAGTTAAAGTAGGAATTAATTAACGTGTAAGATATTCTTTCAAAAAAAGGTGGATTTATTACTATTATATACATAAAGTAAGTGTTTGATTATACGTTATGCTCTATAAGTTTCATATTTAAAAATAAGTGTTAGTAATTATTTTATGGTTAGAAGTTATATGTTAGGATTTAGTTTTAAATTCGATAGGCATTTGAAATTTGATTTTCATTTTTATGATTGAAAATATTAAATTTAATAAAGTTGGTAAAAAGTATTATGAACATTAGTCTATAGAATTAGTATTGGAGTTTAAACCGTGATAGTAACAGGAGGTAACCTATGTCCTTCGATGTATATGTGTATAATTAGATTTAAAATAATGAATGAACCTAAGCATTATATATTTGATTAAATAATGGATAAGATATGATTTTATTGTTATTAATATTTTGATTTTAAGGCATTATTAGGACATGTTAATGTGCATGTAATGTTTAAAAGGGGTTGTAAGATGAAATTGACTAGACATCTTGAGTTGGTAAATTGGATTATGTTTGAAGATGGAATGAACATTGTAAATGATTTAATAATAATTAATTAATGATTTTAATTATTTTAATAATTGGAATCAAGTATTAAGGTATTAGATAAACTTGTGGAAATTGCAGAATTAGATTCTCCTAAGGACTGATCTAGTTTAGTGTTAAAAAAAGGGATAGCATCATAGTCGACTTATGAACTTGGAAACCCTAAATCTAGATTGATATTAAGGTCATACCCTTCAAATTTGAAATTGATTTTTTATCAATCAACTCATTTAATTGGAACTAAGTGTTCCCATAGTGTTAGGATTTTTGGAGTTCAAACCTGTTCAGTATGTGGAGATGTCTACTCTGCATCTTAATGATATGTATTCAAAAATCACTTTAATCCTATGTATTCTTTCCAAATCCTTATCAGTGTAGCATGTATTATCTTAGTAGGTTAAATAATTTTTTAAAAAAAATTGTTGGTGTGTTTTTAACCCAAATTTTGGGCATGACATTTTGGTATCAGAGCCTAGTTTCATGAAACTTGGGCAATAATGGGTCCATGATAAGTGTGGACATTTAAATTTTACTATACAAAGCAGGGATTTCCCCTTGCAGAAATTTGATAAGAAAATGTATTCCTTCTAAAATGTGACATCGATAATTGAACCTAAGTAAAATTTGAACCGGTATTAATGAATGTAAATGGTTAACCATATCAGATAACCCAGCCATAATGACTCGAAATGAATGATTAGATGCAAAAATGTTATATTAAAGTATATTATGATCTCATTAAGAAATCAAAATTATATTGAACATGACCACCTTGAGGGAAAACTAAATTAAGAACCCTAAAGCAACTTTGAATCATGAGAGTGGAAATGATTAAATAACTTAGAAGTCAAAGAGAAAGTGTTTCTCATCATCTTTAGTAGAAGTCAAATTTTGACTAACTTGATCACTCGTGGAAGCGTTGTAGTTCATATCAAGTATGGAAGTGATCAAGTAGACATGTATCAATCTAGACATTTCAAACATAAGTAAAGGAAACATACAATCTTCATAATCTAATTTTGTACCTTCAAGTTAAAATATTGAATAGATAAAATTAATGGTGAATAAATAGGAAGGTAACACTTGAAGAGTATATCATGTTACCAAGTTGTTGGGATACCTCTAACCTATTGATAAATTAAAATATATCATTCTAGTAATCCTCAAAAAGAAAATGAAAAAAGTCAATTGAAATCTGCAAGTAACCTTTGGAAACCTTGAATGATAGGATTACTAATGTGAGAAGCTATTGAACAAGTGAGTTAGCTAGGAACACTCAAAGAATAAAAGAATCTTAGTTCTACTATGAGTAGTGGAACCCTAGTTAAGGATTAAATCTATCTAAAAATATGGTGGTAAGAATGGAAATTAAATGGTGGGAAAATTCAAACTTCAGAGATAGGGTTATGTGAGTTTAATTATGTTAGCAGGCTTCTTATATAAGCATGAGTAATAAGTTTTTAACTATGAAGTGAATGCTTTTAGACTCTAACGCTAAAATTCTTGGACCAGTTATAACCCTACAATATAGAGTAAGTAAAGTTGCAATGAGGTCATCAACCTAACACAAACTAAAGGTTCAGGTATCAGAGTTAAGAAATAAGTAGATTATAAGCTACAAGGTGTGATAAGAACAATGATGATGACCTATATTGTCAGCAAGGAGATAGTTGTAAGAATGAATGAGTAAACATTGGCAACATCCTAATAATGGTTCTATACCTACCTAGTTGTAAACCTACAACCTAAGGATAAAATTATTAGTCATCCATAACTAGGAGACATGGAATATGGAATTATAGATAATAAAAATAGCATTCAATACATTCTTGGATGATAATTAGAACTTGTGTAAATGATGGAATAACACAGGAAGTGATGTATATATGTATACAAGAGCATACCAGATTTGGTCAGATTAATAACTCAACTTCAATCAGTATATTGTGGTGAAATTGACCTAAGAAAGATAATGGGTAGGATCCCTAATATACAATTATAGTGAATTGAGGATAAGAGATTTGATATTGTAACTACAATTCAGAATACAACTCTACTAATATTGATGTCCCCACATGTTTAGATTATTCAAAAAGAAACCAATGTAACAAAAAGAAGATGAAAGGGGGGACTCATTTTAGTATCTAGAAAAATCATTGCCAACATAATGTGCTCCCTCTTTATTGACACCCATAGAGGAAGGTTATTGTTGATAACAAAAACATGCCAAACCACGTAAATGGATCTCATCTCTTCGTATGGATTAACACCATTAGTTGCCAAAGAAAGCATGAGATTCAAGTCTCTTCTTTAAAGTGTGGCCATTCTTCCTCTATGTCCTTAAATGTTGAACCATTTGTAGGAATTTGAATAGTTTCATCTTGACTTCTATTGTGTGCATGATAATCCATAAATTGTGCCAAGGTATTGTACCTAAATAATTGTTTAAGACACGAAATAATGGGGATGTAATGCAGAACCTTGTGAGCACCTTTTTTGTCACTTGATCATCTTGATATCTGCTCGTATGTCATTTGGGGTATTCTATTGTATTTTCATGTTGTTTATGATAAATTACATGATCTTGAGGACACACATCTATTGATTGATAATCCATTCCAATATGTTTCATAGTGGCACATAATTCTTGGTACAAGCAAGGGAGAACATTCAATGGTGGTAACAAATAGTCACATATCAATCTACAAAAAAAAATAGTTGTTAGTACAAACAATTTTAATGGTACATATTTCACCTTTTATAGACTATAATGACATATATCAAAAACTTTAGCATATGTGACATTTTTATGTTGGATAAACCATTCATAACCTTCAAATTCACCAACAATAATACAACAAAGAGAAGAGTTGATTGGGATCCTTTGTAAAGATCCATGTTTGCCTTCTCAAGTAGAGGTATATCATGGATGGCAATCAATGCCATCCTCATCCTCATCCTCATCCCCGTCCTCATGCTCATCATCATCATCAACAACAATAGTAACAATAGCAACACCAGTACTAAATGTGTCATGGATCAATGCATTCATACCATCATCTTCAAATGTGTTTTCTGGTGCATGATCATCATCTTCCATGGGATTATGATCTTCTCCTTCAATACTCACACCTCCATGTTCCTCCATATTCACACCTTCATGTTCCTTCATATTTACACTTTCGTGTTCCTCTGATATGTGTTGGTCCATATCATGTACTACCCTAGGGAGATCGACCTATAGAAATATGATGACAATCAAACCCCCATTAAATGGTTCATAAGTATATTAATTGTGAAAACAATATAACAAATAACTTATGAATTGATGATAATTAAACCCCCTTTAGTGTGACCATTCTCCCAACAATGTCTCTCAATTGTTTTGATTTTGATTCTTCTTGGCTTTAAGCCATTACAATGCTTTCAAGGACAATAACATTTTTCATTGCCTAGTCTTTGCAAGTTAGACAACAATCCAGTGATTGTCTCCCTATTTTGACCAAAATCCCTTATATTATCTGACATGATCATTCTTCATAGGAATAATTTATTTGTGTACCCTTATTGAGTTTGGTTTAATTAATATTTATATCTGCACATATGGTTTTCAAAGAAACATTAAAATTAATGTGTATATTGAAAAAGTATTGGACATGTTGTACTTAATGTTCATATCTACACATATGGTTTTGAAAGAAATGTTTGGTGTAATTAATGTGTATATCTACAAAAATATTGGACATGTTGTACTTAATGTTTATATCTACACATTAGGGTTTGAAAGAAACATTTGGTGTTGAAATAATACAAAAAGTTTTGCAAAATTTAAAATTTTGCAAGAAAATGCACTTGAAGAACTATTAGCTCATAAGCAAGAACATGATGTTGAAATAGTACAAATAGTGCTTGACATGAGAGGTCCACAAGTGAGGGTGTTGACCAATCTTGAAAACTTGAATGTTGAAATGAAAGCTATTGAGGATCAAATACCTATGCTAGAGTTACAACACAATATGAAGTTGAAAGCTATTGAGGATCAAACATGAGTCATATTTCAATCAAATTCTTTTTTCCTTCAACTTAGCCATCTATTGGTTTATCCATGTACGAGTGAATGGTGTTAAACATGACTCATTAGTGTGTCAAAACTTCATCTATGTTTGACCAAACTATAGAAAGAATTACATTCTTTATTGTTCACTCATGATCACCTTGGAAATAACATCTACATTTTCTTAAACCAACATATTCTAATGTCTTAAATGTTTGTTTCTCAGATTTGTTTGTTTGAAACATTTTTCTGGTTTTTGTGTACATTCTTTATCTTCTTTCACCTTTCAAAGTTTGTATGCACGAGATCTTTAAAGAAAACACACTTCTCACAAGATTCTTACACTCCAATTATTTCATTTAAGATATTAAGATATTATGATTTGTCATGTATTACATCTACATTTTCTTTTCCATTGCTTATAAGAGTGTTTCAAATTTGAAAACCACTTCAACATCCTTTGCATGGTTTAGAGGTAATGTCATTGTCGTAGAAGCTTTTGCAAGGGAATGAGCCTTGTGATTATGGCATTTACACAGAAGTAGAACTTTCTTCTTCAACTCCTTTCACTCAACTCTTCATTGAAGTTATTCTTCTAGTAGTGAGAATAGCTGCTACAAATACTTGGGAGCCAAGGGACCCTAAACCTATGCTACATTTTCTAGAGAGATGTGAGAAGTTACTACTAGATTTAGCTTTTCCTAAAATTTTGGATCATATAGTGATGTCCAAATTAACAACAACAATATATACATGGGATCCTCGTAGGGAGACTATGCCAATACATGCATGGTTACATACTTGGCTTCCATTTATGGAGCCTTTGTATCCAACCATTCGTTATAAGTTGGGGAATGCACTTCATGCCTATCATGCAAGTGATGCACTTGCATATGCAATTTTATCACCTTGAAAATTTGTATTTGATCCTTCTAGCCAAGAATAGCTAATTGCTTAAATTATTTTCAATTGAAAATTTATTTTTCCATCTTCAAGTAACCTAAATCTTTGCTTCTCCCAACTGTATTGTTTCTCTATTGTTATATATTGTATAATAGATTTTCAATTTCTTTCTCCATATTTTTATGAAGCATAAAAAGCCCATATCATCTTAGGATAACACTAAGGAAAGTGGTTGCAAATATATGAATAAAGAACTCAAAAAGGAGTTTAATTAAATAAATAATTTGGGTGTCTGATTCTATTTAATGAAATTCTAAACTAGCTAATCATCATATACTTATAACAATCAAAGTATGCACAAAGTAAGATCTTGGTACATAAAATTTCAGCAAAAAATAGAGGGAAAAGAATTCAAATAGGGAGTCATATAGTATCTAACTATAATTTTAAAGTAAACATAATATCAAATACAACCTTGTTTACAATGTAATATCATTTTGTGTGATTTGTTAGTCCAGACCAAAATCAGTAACCTTGTTTTTACTATACAAACCTTTTGTTAGTCAATAACCTTTTTCATTTTCTTTTTAATTTGGTAAGTAATCCCCTTGAATTGGGCATACCATGTTTTCTATCCAAGTAGTATTAGGACAAGCACAAAAAAATCCTAAAATTGTTGTTCATAGACTCAGTGATATTCATGCACACCCATTTCAAAAGTTGCTACCATTAGATCTCTCTATTTTAGATAATCATATAAGGATTGGGGTTATGGTGCTCAACCCATGAGCACTCTAATCGTTACCTTATCCTAGATGTCAGCTAGGTACATTATATTTCTCTTTTGATAAAATCAGCAAAAATACTTAATCCCCACATGTCTTTCAAGAATCAATTACATGCAACATTGAGATCATTGCAATTCCTTTTATTAATGGTGGAATTTAGTTTTTTTTATTACAAAGGAAAGTATTTGAGTGAATGTGTTTCTTGATCAGCATCAATAAGCTAGAGAGTAAAAACTCATCCATTCCCCAAAATGACCAAGGAAGTCAAAGGCTTAAGAAAATAAAAAATGGAGTATATCTTAGAAGTAGAAGATCACTTAGTGTCTAGTGGAGTTAAGAAAAGAGTCTGGGGTTGATAAAGTTGAACTAATATTGCATATCTTATGCTTTAAAATATATTTATTTTTCTATTCAACAAAATAGGAAGAGTTTGCATAGTAAAAAAAATCATACTGTGTATTTTGTAATATCTGCTATGATATGTTTTTGTAAAATTTCTTGCAAACTCTGCCCATTTTTTGTGGTCTTCATTATTTTTGTGTAGGATCTTGACGTAAGTCACTTAGCATGGGTTGAGTGAGTTTTATTGTTTTATTATTTGGATTTTGGAATATGTATGTAGCTAGATGATTTTTTCTATTGTGTAGATAATATGTAATAAGCACCTTAAAAAAGTTCTCTCTAAATATATAAAGATATCTACTATGATATGTTTTTGTACAATTTCTTGTGAACTCTACCCATTTTTTATGTTCTGCATTATTTTTGTGTAGGATCTTGAGGTAAGTCACTTAGCATGGGTTGAGTGAGCTTTATTGTTCTATTATTTGGATTTTGGAATATGTATGTAGCCAGATCATTTTTTCTATTGTGTAGATAATGTGTAATAAGAACCTTAAGATCATCTTTGAATATATAAAGATATTTGCTATGATATGTTTTTTAAAAATTTCTTGCGAACTTTGCCCATTTTTTTCATGGTCTGCATTATTTTTGTGTCGGATCTTGAGGTAAGTCACTTAGCATGGGTTGAGTGAGTTTTATGGTTTTATTATTTGGATTTTGGAATATGTATGTAGATGGATCATATTTTCTATTGTGTAGATAATATGTAATAAGAACCTTTAAAAAGTTCTCTCTCAATATATAAAGATATCTTCTATTATATGTTTTTGTAAAATTTCTTGTGAACTCTGCCCATTTTTTGTGGTTTACATTATTTTTCTGCAGGATCTTGAGGTAAGTCACTTAGCATGGGTTGAGTGAGTTTTATTGTTTTATTATTTGAATTTTGAAATATGTATGTAGGTATATCACTTTTTCTATTGTGTAGATAATATGTAATAAACACCTTAGAAAAGTTCTCTTTAAATATATTAAGATATCTGCTATGATATGTTTTGTAAAAAATTTTGCGAACATTGCTCATTTTTCATGGTCTGCATTATTTTTGTGCAGGATCTTGAAGAAAGTCACTTAGCATGGGTTGAGTGAGTTTTATTGTTTTATTATTTGGATTTTGGAATATGTATGTAGTTGGATCATTTTTTTTTCTATTGTGTAGATAATATGTAATAGGCACCTTAAAAAAGTTCTCTCTGAATATATAAAGATATTTGCTATGATATATTCTTGTAAACTTTCTTCCAAACTCTGCCCATTTTTCATGGTTTGCATTATTTTTGTGTAGGATCTTGAGGTAAGTCACTTAGCACGGGTTGAGTGAGTTTTATTGTTTTATTATTTGGATTTTAAAATATGTATGCAACTAGATCATTTTTTCTATTGTGTAGATAATATGTAATAAGAACCTTTAAAAAGTTCTCTTTGAATATATAAAGATATCTGCTATGATATGTTTTTGTAAAATTTCTTGAGAAATCTGCCCATTTTTCATGGTCTGTATTATTTTTGTGCATGATCTTGAGGTAAGTCACTTAGCATGGGTTGAGTGAGTTTTATGGTTTTATTATTTGGATTTTGGAATATGTATGCAACTTGATCATTTTTTATATTGTGTAGATAATATGTAATAAAACCTTAAAATATTTCTCTCGATTTATAAAAATATTTGTTATAATATGTTTTTGTAAAATTTCTTGCAAACTTTGCCCATTTTTCATGGTCTGCATTATTTTTTGTGCAGGATCTTGAGGTAAGTCACTTAGCATGGGTTGAGTGTGTTTTATTGTTTCATTATTTGGATTTTGGAATATGTATGCAGCTGGATTATTTTTTCTATTGTGTAGATAATATGTAATAAGCACCTTTAAAAAGTTCTATGAATATATAAAGATATCTGTTATGATATGATTTTGTAAAAATTCTTGTGAACTTTGCCCATTTTTCATGGTCTGCATTATTTTTGTGTAGGATCTTGAGGTAAGTCACTTAGCCCAGGTTGTGTGAGTTTTATTATTTTATTATTTGGGTTTTGGAATATGTATACAGCTAGATCATTTTTTCTATTGTGTAGATAATATGTAATAAGCACCTTGAAAAAACTCACTTTATATATAAAGAGATACATGTTTAGAAGGAAATATGAAGACATGCATGTTTAGAAGGAAAGGAAAATAATATTTACATATGTACCTCTTCTCTCCTTAGAAGAAAATTATAGAGCAAGGGCACATAGATCACAAGGGCACATCACGACAATGAAACCATAGAGAAAGTGTATGACACAACAATGAAATTGCAAAGCAAGGGTACAACATGACAATGAAATCAGAGAGAAAGGGCATGCCAACACAATGAAAAGATCACGAGGGCACAATAACCAAATGCACTGGTCATAAGGGCACCAGGACAATGTTTATACCTCTCCATCTCTTTTGTGTGCACCTCTCTCCAAAATCAAAACAAAAGGAAAATGACTATCGTGTTTATTTTTGTTGTTTTATGCTCACGAGGGTGTCACAATTATGATGCCCACATCAATATTGAGACATCGTCAAGGACAATTGCAAAAAAGAGATGAAAATAACCACACATTACATTATCGTTGTAAATTATAATTGCAATTTGACCCCAAATATTGTAGTGTCACACAACCATGTCACCCCACTAGAGGGCACTTTTATTTTTGGTGTATTCCAAAGACTCAATAATATATATGCTCAATAAAAACCCTTGTGGAAAGGGTCAAGGGCATATACCACCTTCCAAAATCTAGGTACATGCCTATGGAAAGTATCTACAGGAGAGATTCTTCCCCCATCCTTGCACAAAGATTATGCCCCCTTTCAAAGGTGAACCAAGTAGCAACTATCTAAAAGTTTTTACTTGGCTTTTGTTAACATTAATCCTTGGTGGCTTCATCAACAAATTCAAGGGAAACAAACCATACAAACATTTGTAAGTGCACACACTTGACTAGCAAGCCTGGGGGCATCATCACCTAGTGCAATAGACAGAGCCTCTTCTTGATATGGGATATTAGAAGGAAGAAAAGGAAATTAACATGGCTATGGAGCTTTTTGATCTACAAAGTTTTGTTAAATATAGTGAGTTGGAATCACTGGTGAAAGGTGTGTGCTCACTTGGGTCGTTCTTGGAGGTTAGATCACTCTAGCAGACCCTCTAAAGGTTGACTCAAACTATAGCTTAGATTCAAGGGTCAAAGTTTTTGATTTTCCCAAAGGGAAAAGAGCATACTCCTATACCTCATTACCTTACCCAAACACACATAACATGTTCATAACTAAGTTAGTTTATCAATCCCAAATTTTTTTAAAGATTTTGACTTTCTTAAAAGGAAGTCATCATCTCTTCATAAAAATATTTGTTTAGGAGAACTACTAACTTTCTCGCCTCCCTTGGGTACTATCTTCCAAAGGCATCTAGGTTTTTGATTTACTCTTGGGAATCACTTGTAAGTAGTAAAGAGCCTACTCCCCTATTCCTTTGTCTAGAGCCCTATGCAGTTTAGAAGAACTATTAAACTTTGTGTGTAAGAAAACATTAAATAGAGACATTATTTGAGTGAGTTCAATTACATTATTTGACAAGAAAATCTTCAACTAAACATCCTGTAATCAAACTATCAGCATTGTTTGTATATTCATGACAAGGTATCTTCGAAAAATGACCTGCACACCACTATTAGGCTTTTTTAGGAATCAAAAATAAAATAAAAATGCTTCATAAACAAGTATCAATCAACATTATAAAAAAATTAGAATCTAAAAAATGCAATTTTCTTTTACTGGTGTCGAGTTTCACACAAGCTTTTGCTCAGTCCCATGAGAGAATATGATGTGTACCACGTGAGAAATGGCTTTCTCGCATGCGAGGATTTACTTTTTTGTGCGAGAAAGTATAGAACTATAGGTGAGAATTAAGTTTCTTCACACAAGGATTGATCTTATCTCACAAGAATTTGCTAAATCATACAGACAAAACTATCAAAATATCCAAAAATAATCAAAAGTTGAGGCCAAAAAATTGATTTTTTTGCCCCATGGTGGGTACCAAAAATGCATGTGCTAATTATGGGCCTCTAAATCCATACACACTTCAACATGATCTTTACATGTTAGAAACATCCCAAAATAAATGTGGGATTTTCCATTTGGTATGACCCAACAAAATGATCTATTAACTTCTACCAAGATAGGATTTTGCTATTTACTCTCATAATTGAGAGGCCAAAAACCAAACTCATTAGTACGAAGGATTTAGTTTAGATGAATGCAAGATTAAGGTAAGATATATGAAAATTAATTTAAGAATAATACAGGAAAATTAATCTAAATGGATGGATTATAATCTATATGAGAAAGAATTTGAAAGAAATAGAGTTGTGAATGCAAGACAAATGAGTAATCAAATTGGCATTAATCTGATACATTTTGTGTGCATCCTCTGAAATGAGAGGTTGAAGGTTTATTATATAGAATCCTAAAATTTTATCAATGGTGAGATCAAACTTAATGAATGGTTGAGATTTGAAGAAGATTTAGTCAGAATAGAAAATTCCTCTATGAAAAGGAAGTTAACTGGTTGCTCTTGAGGGGAATAAAGAGTTAACCGATTTAATTCCTTTTCTTTTTTTAGTGCACTTATTGTTTCTAATTTTGAACTAGAGAGAGAATAAAATAGAAGATATTTGATTTAAAAGGTTAAATATGACCTCATAATTGAAGAGTATAATTAATTGAATAATTAAATTCAATAATTAGAATGGGGATGCATTAATTAAATCAAATACATTTAATTCCTCATGTATATTAGCTAAGGTGGTGAATATAATTTAATGAAAGTACTAGGACTTATAATTTAATTAAATCAATTAATAGATTTAGTTTAGCTAATTCAATTAATATTTAGGAATTAAATGAAGCAAGTGATTAATACAGATCAATGGTTTTCTGCATTTGACACTTAGATAAAGTAGAGATTATCGAAATCAGAATTGCTTAGTACAATAGGACTTCAAGTAAGATTGATAGGCAAAAATGGTTTGGCAAACCAATGTGCTAATTTAGGGGTATTAAAGTTACAACTTTTCACTCTTATGAAGTGAGCCCTATTAGGAGCCAACCCTGTTAAAGATAATCAAACACACTGTTAGGTGGACTCTGTTAAATGAATTATATCACCCTATTAGGAGTGGCCTTATTAGAGGTATTAAGACACTTGAATTTAGAAATTCCATCTGGTTAGAGGATTTTCAAAATACCTGTTAAGTCAACTCTATTAAAATATTTCTTCACTGGTACAATTGTTAAAGAGTAATAATGATTGACCTGATTGATGAAGTAACTAAATTACAGATTTAGATCACTATTTTGGCTCATCCTTTGGATCCTCCCTGATTAGAATATTCTTTGTAGCTCCTTGGATACTCTACTCTAAATCAAATATCCTTCTTTATTTGAATCTTATCTTTTTCTTAAATTTCTCCTCTTTCAATCCACATCTTGACCTTTCATATATATGAAACCTAATGTCAAGTTAGCTTGAATACCCTTTTAAATAAACAAATAACATACACTAGTTAACTTGCATAAACCAACTAATAAATAAAACTAATCTATTGTAGGTCAGCTAAAACTGAAAATTGGGTCACTCAGTTACCACTGAGTCCCTTGATAATCGACTTGACTCTATTTATAATAAACTCCTTTGGTAACTGACTTGACTCAGTTTACATAGGAATCCCTAAACTTTTGCTTCTCATAGACTTATGCTCAGCTGATACTGGAGTCTTCTAAACTTGGTTCGAACTAGTAGTGCTTTGTTAGAGTATAACATTTGTGTAGCATCAATGACAATATACAATTAAATAATTTTTATCAACACTAATGAGGGTACTAGTGTAGTTCCTACAGATATATTTTTTCAAATTTAAACCATTAGAAGGAACTTCATCAAAATCACAATATACCATGCTTCTTTATTTTATTCCATTAATATCAAAACTACACCATTATTTTCTTCATGATTATTATTGATAGTTTTATAAGAAAGGTGAAGTATATTACTCTTGATAAGTAGGAGATAATTTCCATAGCAAGTCAAATTGTGATATTGCTATTAGGATTTAACTATGTGATTTTGAGTCAAACTCATTGATGCATGTTTCATGAGTAGTGATTCAACATGAATCCATCTCTCATGAGAATAAAAGGAACACTTAGCACTCATTGGATCTAGGTGATGCTCACAGAGGTGAAGCACCGAGACTTCCTGGGAGGTCACCCATCCTAGTGCTACTCCAGCTTGAGTGCCCTTAACTACAAAGTTTTCTCCATAGTTAAACCCAAAGCTTGTAACCTCATTTGAAAAACCTTCACCAAGTGTTGTACCTTATCAAACATTCATTAGAAGGCCCCTTAAGCTCATCAATTGATAAGTAGGAGATAACTTCCATAGCAAGTCAAATTGTGAGCTATCAAGATTTAACTATGTGATTTTGAGTCAAACTCATTGACCCATGTTTCATGAATAGTGATTCAACATGAATCAATCTCTCATGAGAATAAATGGAACACTTAGCACTCATTAGATCTAGGTGAAGGTCACAATAGTGAAGCACAGAGACTTCTCGGGAGGTCACCTATCCTAATACTATTCTAGCCTGAGCATCCTTAACTATAGAGTTTCCTCCATTGTTAGACCCAAAGCTTGCAACCCCATTTAGAAAACTTTCACCAGGTGTTGTGCCTTATGAACCATTCATTAGAAAGCCCCTTAAGCTCATCAATTGATAAGTAGGAGAATATTACTCATGTCATGTTTTTGCAATCTATATTTTAAAAAGATAATACATTGTATATATGATTATTTTTAAGGTCCTAATGATGTACATATGCCTCCTTCGATGAGGTCAGCCAACACATTGAGATCTCTAACTACATGATCGACAATAAAGCGCATGCAAAAATCCACACATTCTGCAACTAGAGCTGGTAAATCCTTGTTTTTCTATTTTTTTATGTGTTAAATATGATTTGCCTTGTACTTTATTGTTCATTTTATCAAAGTATGTCATTAATTAACTTTTTGCAATGATAACTACAACTTATCATAATGATAGAACTAATGCTAGTACTTGTCATAATTTACAATCCTTTCCTAAAGCAACCCATGCTACTTCTACTAGATTGTAGTAGGCATCGTTGTTGATGGACAAGAAAGATATTATTCTCTTAAAATTGCCTAAGCTTTTGAGTACTTAAAATTGTAATTATTTAACATTTAATTATAGTTTACTTATTCATAACTCATTTTTGACTAATGATCCCATGATGATTTTGTAGGAAATAATGTTTTTAATGAAGCTTTTTATGATTCAACATTGTAGATATTTGGGCCCACATTAAGTAAAAGGTACATAGCTTCATATAATTGCTACAATAATTTTCCGTTAATCCATTTGTTATATATAGTTAGGGTACATAGCTTGAACTAATTTTTTTATCTAACAATTTTTAGTTTTTGTTAAAAGGTTGAATGAGAAAGGTCTTGAATTAAAGATCAGCTCATAAAATCTCTAGAGGATCGCTTTGGTCAAAACATTTTTAACATAGCCCAAATTCTTCAAAAAGATTTCAAGCATCTAAAGACTATGAAAGACCATTATGAAGGTCTTTATGATGCAGAGCCACACCTTGGAAAACTCAGGAGGAATCAGTCACTCAACTGAGTTGCTTCAAGGGGCATCTACAACCTTCAGGATCACACACTAAAATCATATTCAATAAACAAAACTTTGAAAATAAAATCCCCCAAAATATCTTCTTGCTACCTTCGGATAGACCCGCACTCAGACATGAATAAATTTCGAACCAGAAATGATTTATTCAATCCAACCATTGATATTTGTCGTAACTAGATTTCAAACAACATATAAAAATTTGAGAGAAATCCAATGGTTCAAACCTGAGATATTGACCCCACATTAGAGTACATTTTTTTTGCAATTGTTATTCCCTAAACTGATTGCCACGAGAAATATATGAAGCATAATAGTAGAACCATAATCTTGAAAAAAAAAATGCAGGAAACCAAAAGAGACATAAAACTTTCCATTCCTCCCCAAGTTTGAATCATTTTTTACATAAAAGATTGGCTTTTTTTAATAACCAAAGTCTGACTGACCTTGCTGTCCAGTAGTAATAAAAACATTTTCTTTTCCATCTAAGAATAGGAATCTGAAAGACATTTTACCATCAATACCATGCAACAATCATGGATATTCTTGTAACTGCTAAGAATAGGAATCTGAAAGATGATTTACCATCAATACCATGCATCAATCATGGATATTCTTGTAACTACTAAGAATAGGAATC
Source organism: Cupressus sempervirens (assembly GCA_028749045.1). NCBI lineage: Eukaryota > Viridiplantae > Streptophyta > Pinopsida > Cupressales > Cupressaceae > Cupressus > Cupressus sempervirens. The sequence continues at coordinate 566,205,034 of CM053792.1, forward strand.
TGAAAGATGTTTTACCATCAATACCATGCAGCAATCATGGATATTCTTGTAACTACTAAGAATAGGAATCTGAAAGATGTTTTACCATCAATACCATGCAGCAATCATGGGTATTCTTGTAACTGCTAAGAATAGGAATCTGAAAGATGCTTTACCATCAATACCATGCAGCAATCATGGGTATTTTTGTAACTGCCTATTATCTGTCACCAGTATTTGATGGAATTCTCTTTAATTATTTAGCACAACTACGAATTAAAACAACTATTCTAATTTTAAAATCCACACACCTGGTCCTAGGTGGCTATATCTGGAGAGCTCATCGAAATGCTACTCCAGGTATGCCACCACATGTAGGACATTATTGAAAACATTTAAATTTAAAACACACACAAAACGTAAAACATTACTTATCGCATTTTTCACTCTGCTACTGCAACATACTCCCCTGTAGAAAGAATCTCAAGTCCGCTTGAGATGAGATCTTGAACTGATGAACCATGTTTGCTAATTTATTTCTCATCCATCCAAATAGCCTGTGTCATTGGTTTTTTCTTCCATTTGACTAAATACTGAGTGTATAGTCGTCTGTGAGTCTTCTTTATTTTTGTATCTAGGATTTTCTCCAACTGAGGTGGTGCTGGTTTAGCTAGTTGTTGCAGATCTTCTGTTACAGAATCTTCATGTACGGCTTGTGTTTCAGAACCTCTGTATTGTGTGAGATCACAAACATTAAATATGGGTGAAATACCAATATCTATAGGTAATTGAATTTTTTAAGCATTATGTCCATATTTTTCCAGAATTTGACAAGGACCAACCTTCTTAGGTAGTAACTTTTTATTCTTTGTTTGAGGTAACCTATCTTTCTTCAAATACGCCGATACTAAATCACCAACTTTGAATTATACTTCTCTTCTTTTTTGATCAGCAACTTCTTTGTACTTTTGATTTGAATTCTGTAGATGCAACTTGACTTGATCTTGGACCTCTTTAATAGCTTCAGCAAATTCTTCAGCATGTGAACTATTTGGAAAAGTATATGGAAGTTCCCTTAGCTCGAGAATTCCTCTTGGATGTGTACCATACACAATCTGAAATGGAGATTTCCCTATACTTCTATTCACTGTATCATTGTATGCGAATTTAGCCTGAGTAATTACGGAATCCCACTTTTCTCCATGTTGTTTGTAAGGAATCTTAATAGATTTTCCAAAGATCTGTTGACAACTTCTGTAGAAGATATTTTGGGGGATTTTATTTTCAAATTTTTGTTTATTGAATTTGATTTTAGTGTGTGATCCTGAAGGTTGTAGATGCCCCTTGAAGCAACTCAGTTGAGTGACTGATTCCTCCTGAGTTTTCCAAGGTGTGGCTCTGCATCACTTTAAGGGTTACCCAAAAGTACAAGCATCCTTCTATGGTTCCATAGATGGAGTGGAATGAAATCATTGAAGATGCAAAAGTGATAAGACTAAAAGATAAAGGAATTAAACCACCACCTGACAAAAATAGGTATGTGGTGGTATTAATGTAATTATGCACAAATTATTGATCTTTAAATTTGTATAATCTAACATATTTCTAACATATTTCAAAGTTTACATATGTACACTAAAGGACACATCAAAGGCTATACAAGCTAAAAGAAATAAGGTTGGCCAACACCATCTTGGCTCTAGTGGATATATGAAACTTCATGCATGACTTGTAAGTAGTAGTAAATAAAAACTCGTATCAATTTTTTATATATAAAATTACAAATAAGCAATACATTCAATAGTGGAAATATTACACAAAAAATGTAGGGCTTTGAATTTAATCTAGCACCCACAGAAGAGTACAAACAAATTGGCTTCAAGTAAGGCTATAAAGTAGTGTTTTCCTACCAGCACACAAATTCTAGTGGCTAAAGAGATGTAGAAGATTTTGGTGCATCAGTTTAGATATAAGTAAATAGGCCTAATGAATAATAACTCAAATTGAGAACTTCATGAGAAATAATCTATGTAATGTTAATTTTGAACCGTGATAACAATGTGCATGGCATTTCACTACAACCTTCTACTCTTAACACAGATCCTACACATGACAAAGGCCCTAATGTGCATCATAGTGATAGAGGTATACCGATGCAATGAGAGATGAACACTAGGATGAAAGGTACACCTAGCTATCCAAACACCTTGCTTATGAGTAATCAAAATGGAAGAAAACATATAAAGAAGCACACCAAGGAGAGAGAGAACAAACCACTTTTATTGATTCCTCAAATTATCAACATACATGCCCAGTTGTAATGCCTTCTGGCTTATGACCTGATATAAAATATAACTTCAAGATGCATGATCTATCTTCAAATTCACTTTTTCCAATAAACAACTTCTCTAAACTCTCTAAGTTTTCCTCCTAATATAAACCAATTACCTCTACTTGTACTTTCCAAAGTGTCTTATCAAAGATTATCAATCATTAAATAATAAAAAAGCTGACTGTAAAAGGGCCTACACTCATCCCAAGACAAGATCCTATTATTGAATTCATGATGAAAATTAAATAAATAAGTTAGCTCAAACTAAGAACCATTCACAAAAAAACTTAGTCAAAGAAGGAACTAAGCATCAACAAATATCAAGTTCAATTGGCACATAAAGGAACACTCGGTCAACACTAGAACTTGGTTAATATTGGAACTTAGTTAATACTAGAACTTGATTAACACTAGAACTTGGTTAACACTAAAACTTAGTTAACACTAGAACTTGGTTAACACTACTGGCTAACATTAAACTTGGTTAACACTACTGGTTAACACTAACTCAACTAACATTACACTCAGTTAACACTACAAACTCAATGATAATTGCTAGAATGAACAAAATGTGCAGGATTACAAGGCAACCCAAGATTCTCTTGCACTAGAAAACTAGGGTTGAAAGAAATGATTCTCCTAAATCATTGAGATGTCACAACCTAAGATAAATCCAACTCAAACTAAGAAATCCATGTTGCATCTTCAATAGGTCTATTCTTCCACTTCAATAATATTCATAGTAATATTTTTCTCTTGTGATTTTACCAACTCTATGATCCAATATATGTTCAACCTCTTCAATCTACTTCTTAGGATAATCATTTGATACAAAAAATTCATCATCTGATTCATGATACTTATACAAATCAGAAACATTAAATAGAGGAGATATATCCATGCCATTAGGTAGCTCAACTTCATAAGTATTATCATTGCCAAACTTCTTCAAGATCTTACAAAGTCCAAACTTCTTCATTTTTATCTTACGGTATGTTCCAATAAGAAATCTTCCTTTTTTCAAATGAAGCATCACCTCATCACCAACTTCAAAAACATGACGTCTTTTAGACTTCTCAATATTCTCCTTATACTTGTGATTACTTTGTTCCAACTTCAACTTCACTTCCTCATGCAAAGGCTTCATAAAATTAGAAAATTCTTCCCCCTTAGTACTTTCATTCTCTTCACTAGCAACATCCCTCAAATTTGATGCTCCTCTAGTCTTCATTCTAGCAACAATCTCGAAAGGTGTTTTTCTTGTACTCCTATTCAAAGAATTTTTATATGCAAACTCAGCCTGTGCCAATACCATATCCCAATTATGTGGCTTATCTCCAACCAAACATCTCAAAAAATTACCCAAGCTTCTATTTACAACCTTTGTTTGTTCATCTTTCTATAAATGGATATAGAACTAAAATTCAACTTAGTATCCATCTTCTTCCACAAAGTCCTCCAAAAATAACCAACAAACTTATTGTCTCTATCAGAAATAATACTTTTTGGTAATTCATGCAATTTAGAAATTTCTTTGAAGAAAATCTCAGCAAAATGCACATCATCTAATTTCTTCTTGCATTGTATGAAATGTGCCATTTTAGAAAATCTATCCACAACAACAAATATGGAATCATACCTTGTAGTTATCTTAGGCAATCCAAGAGAAAAATTGATACTAATGCCACTCTAAGGTTTCTCAAGAAAAAAAATAGGTGTATACAATCTAGTATTCTAACTTACTCCTTTTGCAACTTGACAAATTTCACAACTCCTTACAAACTTCTTAACATCCTTATACATATGTGGCCAATAATGTGTATCCTTCAACAAACTCAATGTCTTATCAATTCCAAAATGTCCAACCAATCGATCACAATGCTTTTCCTTAATCAAATTAACTCTAATAGAACTTCTTTTTTACATAAAAAAGTTTCTTTTAACAACATACCTTCTTGAATGAAATATTCATCATACTTACTCATTTGATCTAATAGATTTGGTTCTCTACACTCTCCCACACCTCAAAAAAATTAGGGTCAGTATCATACAAATCCTTCATTTCATCAAAAACAAGAACTTCAACCTTCATCTCAATCAACAAAGAACATCTTCTACTCAATGCATCAAAAACTTGTTTAGTAACTCCATTTTTATGTTTGATCACAAATGTGAAAATTTTCAAGTACTCAACCCACTTCATATGTCTTTTATTCAACTTATGTTGACTTCCCAAATATCGTAAAGCTTTATGATTAGTATAAAATAAAAACTCCATAGGAATCAAATAATATCTCCACTTCTTCAAGGCTTGAACAATAGGATAAAACTCTTGATCAACATAAAATACTTCCTTTTAGCATCATTCAACTTTTCACTAAAGAAAGCAACATGTTTACCTTCTTGACTCACCACAACTCCTATTACACTATCACTTGCATCACGTTCAACATGAAATACCTTATTGAAATCAAGCAAAGCCAATATAGGTAACTCAACAACCTTTTGTTTCAAAGTCTCAAAACTCTTATCAGCCCCATGTGTCCACTTAAAATCCTTTTTACCTCTCCTCATTGTCTCAATCATAGAATTACAAATATAACATAAATTCTTTATAATTTTTTTTGCATAAACTAGCCAAAACATGAAATGATCTTACCTTCTACATTCTTAGGTGTAGGCCATTCCAAAATTTCTTTAAGCTTCTCAAGATCCATTCTCAAACCATTAACTAAAATCACAAATCCCAAACATAAAATCTCCTCTTGCATAAAGGAACAGTTTTTCAAATTAATCAGTAACTTCTCCTTTTTCAATCTTTGCAATACTTGTCTAACATGCTCAAGATGTTATTCTTTAGTCTTACTTAATGTCATAATAGCATCTAATTAAAAAATCACAAACTTAACCAAGAATCTCTTTAAGACACCATTCATCAACGTCATAAAAGTTCTAGGTGCATTAGTAAAACCAAAAGGCATTACCAATGATTCATACAAACCATGTTTTGTCTTGAAAGCAACCTTCCAATCATCACCTTCTCTGATTTTGATTTGATGATAACCATTCTTTAAATAAATCTTGGTAAAATATTTTCTCCACTCAAACGATCCATTATGTTATCCATCCTTAGCATAGGAAATCTATATTTCACTGTGATTTTTTTTAAAGCTCTAGAATCAGTACACATCCTCTATTGTCCATTATTCTAGATGCTAACACAATAGGTACAACACATGGACTCAAACATTCTCTGATCAAACCTTTTTGCAACAACTCCTGCACTTGTCTATTAAGTTCTTCATTCTCTATAGGTGTCAATCTATATGGTGATTTACTCAGAAAACTAGCTCTAAGAATCATATTTATACAATGAATTATACTTCTTACTGGTGGTAAACCATTAGGTATATCTTTTGCAATAATTTCTTCATACCCATTCAATAAGCTTTTAATTTCTAATGGAACCTAGTCAATACTTCTAATTTTTTCCATCACTTGGTTACTACTAACCTTTGTCACTCAATCATCACTATTTTTTGTCACTCAGTTATGACTAGCACAACTTAGTCTTCTAAGAATTATGGTAAAACAAATTTGATTCTTCTTCATTTCCTTTTCAAATTGTTTCCCATTGACCACACAAACTCGAATAGTAGTAAAATTAACCTCATCTAGACTTTCAATCAAAGACAACAATATTTTCTTTCTTCCATTCACCCAAAGAGTATATTGATTCAATCTTCTATCATGCATAGCATATCTATAGTACTTCCAAGGTTTACCCAACATAATATGATAACAATCCATAGACATAATGTCAAACTTAACTGCATCAAAGTAATTTCCAATCTTGAACTTCACAACACATTGTTCTCTTATCAATATCTTATTCTCATCCTTGATCCATGGAACATGATAGGGTTTAGGATGCTTCAACCTTTGCAATTGCAACTTTGTAACTAACTCCTTTGATGCCAAATTTGTTGAACTTCCATTGTCAATGATCACTTTGTAACATTTTCTAGCCATCTTACATATTCTATTGAAAAGACTTCTCCTTAGAACATGTTCCTCATCAATTCCGTTATTACATAAAGTTCTTCTCACCATCAAATTTTCTCCAACCTTAGGTCCACTTGGTAAACCCTCAAGATCTCTTTTAATCACAACATTTCTATTACCTTGTTCATTCTTACCAAAGTATCTACACTCAAAGGATCTATGCCCTTCTTTTCCACATGTGAAAAAATAACCATGAAAACCACCTCTAGAGTAAGAATTACCTCTTCCTTGGTAAGAACTAGTACCTCCTTGGTAAGAATTACCACCTTTCAATTTAGTCTTGACTTTTTCATCACTTTTCCATTTAGATTTGCCCTTATCTTGCACAAAATTGTTAGATCTGCCACATTCTCCATAAGGTCTACCTTTTCCTTTTTGGAATGTACCACCTATACCTCTTTTCCTTTGTTCATGCTTCTTTTTGAAGACCTACTCAACTTTCAAGGCATATTAATATATTTCTTCCACACTTTCCAATTTCAAAAAACTTATTTCATCTTGAATTCTAGATCTCAATCCATTGAGATACCTTGCAACTTTTTCAACCTCATTATTTACATGTCCAGATCTAGTGTCCAATCTATAGAATTCTTAAGTATATTCATTCACTGTCATGTCCTTTTGTCTCAAATTTTGCATCTTTCTCAACAAGCTAACTTCATAATCAATAGGAAGGAACTTCTTCATTTTCTTCACCATTTTGAGCCAAGTCCTAATATTCTCCTTTTCTCTCCTTTGTGTATTAGTTTTCAAATGGTCCCACTATAGTGAAGCATGACCTTTCAACCTAGTGACTACAATTTTCACCTTTATATTATCAATAGTGTCTTCAAACTCAAAGAACTTCTCAATATCATAGATCTAATTCAACACAAAATTGGTGTCCACTTTACATCATAAGGAAAAATTCTACTATAGGCTTCGAATGTGTCCTAGAAAATACTCTCAACAATCTTTCCATGTCTTTGATGACTATCCTTCACTCAGTGATTTTGAACGATGATCAAGACTAGTTAGTGTGGGAGAATACTTGTTTGGGATTTACTTGGTGGCTTCAAGATACCAAAATTTGATGAAGCAGGATTCCAAACCTATATGGGCAAAGGCATGGTACCCTAGTCTTATTCCTAAAATCAACATCTTCTTTTGGATTTTCATTCAGAAAAAGGTTCTAACTATTGAAAATCTTAGCAAAAGGGGTCTCTATATTCCTAATCAATATCTTTTATGCAAAAACTAGGTAGAGACTATGGACCACTTTTTTATTCATTTCTCTTTTACAAGAGAGGTGTGATCTATTTTTAGTCAAGATTTTGGTCTGGACTAGTGTGCCCCTACCTCAATTACTAAATTCTTCAGGCAATGGGATGATTCTTGGAAGGGTTCTGGTGTTCAATCCATCAATAAATGGGCTCTACCTCACTTTGGTTGGGGAATATGGAAAGAATGCAATAATAAAATTTTCAAGAAAGCCAACCTTCTAGCCAAGATTTATTTGGGTAAAATTCTTGATGCTTTTTTGGAAATCTACCTTTTTTTGTAAAGGTTATAACTCTTTTGTAGTAGACACCAAGAGTAGTAATGACACCTAGAAAAGAAGAAATGAATGTGAATGGTCTGTGCCCCCCATGGTGTGGCACAAAACTAATTTTCATGGGGCAACTAAAGGTAATTTGGGTCAAGGAGGTAGTGGTGGGGTGATTAGAAATTGTTACAGTTATGGCATAGCAATAGTTACCTTTCCTCGAAGACACCAAACTAATCACTTTGCTAAGGTGTGTGGTACCCTTCAAACTACTAAGTTGGCTAAACATATTGGTGCTAAATGCCTTTGGATTGAGGGGGACTTGAATAATATCATAGAATGCCTCAAAGGTGATCATCCTCCATCCTGGTCTATCAAGAATTTGGTAAAAGAAACCAAACACATCCTGCTAACCTTTGAGAGGGTCTATGTGTCACATAAATATAGAGAGGCAAATTTGGTCACTGACTAGATGGCTAATGAGGTAGTCAAAAGGGACACATCATATAGGTGGATTAATGGTTACAGGGTTCTAGTGAGAACTAAAAGCATGGTTTAGATTAAGAGAATCTAGGGGAGGATGGAAAATGTTAAGAGTAATTATGAAAGGTAATGCTGTTAGGTTCACCTTTATTTTAATGAAAGCCAAGCATAGGTTGAACATGAGTATTCTTAATTAGGAGGATTTTTGGCATGCTTTTTGGGTGATTGAAAATCTTAATTACTATTGCATTCCCAAGAACAAAGGAAAGCTTTATTTCAGTGATATTTATTAGAGTTATGTTCTTTGCTCTCAGAGTTTGCAGAGAATTTGTTCTACTCTTAGAAACAATATGGTGGGTGAAAGCCATCATAGAGAGCCAAAGGATAAAGTAGTGAAATAGAAAAGGAGGTTAGAGGTTTGGGAGAAGCTGAGGGAAGGTGACATTTTGAATTTCATTAAGAAATTGCATGGCTGGAATCCTAAGGTTACTGAACTTATGGTCTCATCTTGGAAAGATGGGAAAGTTAAGATTAACGGTATTGATTTCCAGGTTAATGAAGATATTATTGTGGATGTCTTTGAATTCCCTTCTGAGGACATCAAATTCTTGAGGGATAAGAAAGTGTCCCTCAATGCTATTAAAGACTTTGCCAAGAATGACAAGGAGATGAAAATTTTGGTGAAGACAGGAGCATACTGGGTGAACCCACAATAGTGGGTTACACTTTTTTGGAGGAAGAGATTCCTCCAAAATCATGAAAGGTAGATTTTTTGCCAAAAAACTTTTGATAAAAAGTAATCATCAAATTTCACGTACTAGGAACCAACTTAATTTAAAAACTTTGAAGGTTCATTCTTAGGGTGATCATCTCTTACATTATGCTAAACACTAGGTATAATAGAATCCATACTTGTCACTTTGTCATCCTTAAGCACTTTAGGTATGGCACCAAAATCTCCACCCCCTACTAGCTTTCCTCTGTTAATAAGAATATCATGGGTTATAAGAAGAAATCATATGCTAACCTGGCTTTCCATATGGGCCTATTGTTACTAATTTATGAGCACTTTAAGGCTCAAACCTATAGTAGATCTATTTCTCATAAGGTGGAGTCCTCAAAGGATATGAAGAGATCCTATCTCCCATCTAATACTAAGGATAGTGTTGGGATTCATTAGGATGATGAAGAGGAAGTGGCCAAGATAATTAAGAATTTGGGAAAAAATAAGAAGAAAAAGGTTGGGAGAGGCTCAACAGGTAAAAGTATCAAGTCTGAGGTTAATTTAGCTAAGGATTATTGTAAGGCCCATACTAGTACCCTATTATAGATCTTGATGAAATAAATATGATTAGGAGTTAATTAGGTTATGATTGACATTTTTTGTTACTAATAATGATTTATGAGATCTTATTAAAGGCTAAAGCATATTTTGGTTATTATAAGTGCAATACCCGTTCAATAACATCAGGTTGAATAGATAAGATCATATGAATATGAAACTCTATATGTTCAAGCTAGGGACTCAATCAAGGGATTCATAGAATGATTCACTAGCCAAATTAGGAAAGATTAATTAACATTTTCCCTCCTAAGAAATAACATTGGATGTAGCTTATAACATCAACAAAACATAAATGGTTGCATTCATAGATTGTTTTTAAATCATGATGACATAATTTTGGAACATTCTAATGGCTTGAGGGATTAACCCTAGAACACACACACCCTCATAATGTAATAAAGGGGTATTTCTAGGAATGTTGTTATGTTTAACTTGACTGAAAAGATACTAATTACATGTTCCCATATTAGTGATCTCCACTTAAGACATATACTAGGATCCATTTATTTGTTTTAATGATGTAATAGATATGATCTCATTGTTTCATGGTTATGATAGACAAGTATTGTAATAGTATTAGAATAGTAATTTTGTTAGGTTAAGTAAGGTAAATGTTGATACAAATAGTTTGATATTGCAATGTTTTGAATATTTTATGGAAATGATTAGATGAAAGTTAATTGTATATGTTAATGCAAATTATGTGATAGTGGATCATTCTACACTTATCTGTATGTATTTCTATAATATTTCATTAGGCTCTTGATGGTTAAGTTGAGTGTGTAGGAAAGTTGAACCATGGAAATTATTTGGGTAAACAAGGTTCAAACCTATCTAAACATGGTAAAACCAAGGTGAATCTTTGGAAGATTCAAAACCTCATTGTATTGTGTTTATTTCATAATGTGATTGTGCATGGGTGTTATAAGTTTAAAGATCATGATTAATTAGTGGCATGTCATCGTGATGTGTAAAGTATTTAATGTGTATGTGCCATTTGACACTTGTGTTGTCTATGTGTAAATGACATGCCATATAGGATTTTTGAGCATGAAATCACTTAACCTAAACTTAATCCCATTATGAAATTAAGTTAACCCACTTTGGAGAGTGCTATGATGAGTCATCTTCATGATGGAATTCAAATTAAACTTGATAGTAACTTTAGAGAGCCAAAAAGTGGTTCCCAAGTGTTATTTTGGTGAAAATAAATCACCCACATGGTAGTAGTATAGGTTGGGGGTCTAAATATAACCACAAATTGGCCTAGGGGACTTAGGAGACCCTTTAAACTAGTCATTTTCAAGCCAATTCGAAAATTAGAGTGTCACATGACTTATATCCTCATCCCTCCACTTGGGTAAGTTCCTATTGGTAGAAAGGTATAAAGGTGTAAGAGGGGTAGGTGATGATGGAAGTGGAGGTCTTTTTAGGGAGCTTGTGCCAAACTTAGTTGTTGTTCACCCACTCTCTAATTGTAGTGACAGATAGGGTTTTGGAGGAGAAAACATGGGAGCCAAGGGAGGGAAGCTCTTCATCACCACTTCATAGCCATTAGCTTGGAAGGAGGTTAGTGCTTCATGCCATGAATTTTCTTAAAAGTTAAATAATGGAGATTGCAAGAGTGTTCTTGTAAGGTTTATGTGTTGCATGTGGTGTATATAGTAGTTCTCATGTATGTAAATGAGCATGTTGGATTTACTTGCATTTGATCTTTTTTTTTGAATTGTTGTGGTGGATTGAATGTTGTGTTGGGTGTGAAGGCTTCACTCACCCTTGGGAGGGAAGAGAAGCCTTGGGGTGAAGGGGTTAGTTGGGCTTTACATTGAAGTTGAGAAATCCTTCTCTTGGAGAGAGAATAGTTTTCATGGAGTATGGGCTCCATTGAAAGCCATATGCCTTTCTATTGTTCTATGGGGAGATATAAGTGAGAATTTATGAAAGGAGAAAGTATGGATAATCTTGTTGAGGCATGTGAATATTGATAGCCTTGGATGGCATGTGTTTCCTAGAAGCCTTGTTGGGCATATTGCAATTGCAAGATTTGTTAATACATAAGGATATGGCATTCTCCTCTTTGGAGAGCCCACCTTCACCCAATGTTTATGATTCCATTTGTGAACCACTATGTAAACCTTGGTGGGGGTTGTGATTGTGTTGTAAAGAGGTTGGATCCATGTTAGTTCTTGACTTGTGATGTTGCTTGAATGTATCCCAGTTGAGCCTTGTTTTCCATAGCTCGAGGGTGGTCTCCTTGAGGCTTAGGTTAGGAGGTGAGCCTCCATGGTTCACTATTTTTATCTCTCATATGCAAGTTCTTAATGGATGATCTTGGAAACTTGGAGTTCTTGTTGTCTTTCCATATGCATAGGAGAAGAAGATATTATTGTGTTTGAGTTGAGATAGAGAACAAGCTTCATCTTGTTATGTGAATCTAAATGTATTGTAATAGCAATGTTATTCTCTTTTCAATTGTCAATTGGAAAGGTTGTGAGTATCCATGTATTGTGGAAGGTATTTCCATTGTGTATATTTTTGATACATTGATTCCACCACCTTTTGTGTATTATGAGAATATCATGGAAGAGAAATTCATTGTAATGATATTGTTGTTTCAATGTTTTGGATATGCGTGTATTGATGAGAAACATTAAGCATCATTGTAGAATATGCATTTGGAGATAATGGAATTGTATTTACCTTATGGTCAACATAGGAATATCAATCTAGAATTTAAAATACTTGAAGGTTCTTGAGTTGTATGCATAAGTTTTTAAAAGTTAAAATTTATATCATAGAAGAGTTTGTAATGATAGGGAGATTATCTCATTTGTATTATCCTACTATTTAGCTCCATTGTATATGCATGCATATTCAATTTGATCCTCTCAAGAGAATGCATTATAGAGCTTAAGCAAATGGTTTCCAATCTCCTAAATTCATAGATAAGAATAATCAGTTGGTTTCATATACTAATTTTATCACGTTTTCAATATGTGTTTTCATATTGAGTTTATTGTCCAAATAAATCAATAAGTTCATTAATCTAGGCTATCACAACATATCTAGTAACCCCTAATATATCATTGCAATTACCTATCATGAGTACCCTAGACTATGGAAGTAGAAAATAAAATAGATGATATAGAATGTATAAGAGCATAAGAAATAACTTGTTTTAGGTGCTCATTTTAACTCTCTAGAAATTGTATGGGTAAGTGGAAATAATTCCCAGCCAATATAGTTCAATAAAATAATAGGACACAATCAAAATTTCATACAATTCTATATAATATTCTAAGGAGACCTTCCATATAAAATATAATAAAACACTGCTGCTGACTCAAGTCCAAATAAAAATAAATAATAAATTAGGACTTATTAATTCGAATACGACCCATAGAGGAAAAAGGAAAGAATTAAATAAAAAAAATAAAGAAGTCATGTACATCTCCACCTAGAACCAAGTGAATGAGAAAGGAGTGAAGTCAATCAAATCCCAAAAAGGGGCAGAATTCAAATAATAATAAACATTAATTTAAAGGTGGGCATTAAACCATTTTAGTGCCTATAATGGGAAGGTAAGTGGTCCCCACCACCTCCTTCACCCACCTCCTCATGCAATCCTTCCTCCCAAGCACTTTAGGTGCTAACATGCTCATGCATAGGGTAGGCTACCATCATGAGTGCTTGCACCTAGATTTAGTATTGTAGGAATAATGTGAATGAAAAGTAGGGAGTAGGATAGTAGGTAGGTGTGTGTGGGGGGGAGGCGGGTGTATAGGATAAATTTGAGGATATTCAAAATAATAAATACTAAAAAATAGATTAGTATTTATTGGGCTTTTACATTTATCTTCTTTTCTTCTTTTATTTTTTTCTTTGTCATTAAATAATAAAGGGATGACCCGTTGTTGGGGTAGGGGGTTGGCATTAGATAAATTGTAGAGAAAAATAGAATTGGGGCTTAAGTGGGTTAACATTAAGAAGTGATTATTTTGGGGATTAGCTTATTGTGTATTTGACAATTGGGTGTAAATACATGTTATATGACTCCATCTATGTGACTTGAGTACAATATTGAATAAATGTTAGTAAATAGGTATTAAAAAATAATATGTAATTAGGGTATATACATTAAATATTATTGATAAATGCTTCTTAATTTTGTTTAAATGCATAAAATATATGAATATGACCCTCTAGATAGTTCAAGGTACCCTTCAATCAGTAGGTAAGTAGGAAGTTGATGATAAATTTAAATATACCTAGTGCAAAATAAGAGAGGCTAGTGGAAATATCTTGTTGATAAATCAAAGTTATTGACCATAGGTGAAGTCATTGAATCCTAATATTGATTGATGGTAGAGAGTTGGTGGATGATGACATATGATAGTGGATTTGGGAAATAAACAATTATCAAATAATCTAGTAACCTAGTTAGGAGCACCTAGTTAGAAGATATTAATATGATTAAAGTTGTTTAAAAGAATAAAATGAAGAAATTCATTAAATGGACTAGAATTGGTATGGTGATGTAACAATCGAGACCACTTTATTGAGGATGATATATAAATAGGATATTTAATACAAATATGCTAACCTACACACTCTCGAGTTATTAAAGTCCTAAAAAAAAAATGATTATGAAGTGGTGCTAACTGTTAGGTATGCAAGTCCTATCACAAGGTAGGGTGTGAAATCAAAATGATAACATCATCTAGTAGTATGTGGAGCTTATTTTTACTAAAAATGTAATAGATCTATTAGGTCCTTCTGGAAACTTGAAGACAAGAATTCTGAACAAAATTGATCCTCCTACATCAACTTAGACTATTTACCTCCCAACATTACTTGAGCAATTCTACCCTTGAACCATTAGATATGGCTAAGGTATTCCTAATGTTGTTAAGTTTAACCTCCAACTTAATTATTGAATAAGTAACAACTTAATATTCTTGTGAAAACGTGAGTTGTATAACCAAAACATCCCATAGTTTGGTAGAATATTCATATCTAGCATTGGCCCATGGGTACTGCCCTTTAGTTTTCCTTTCAAAAATAAATAAATTGTAGTTGTGTTTATGCCCTGTAAGTTTGGGCATGACAATTATAATGAAGAGGATGAGTGGATAGATATAGAGAAGGAGAATAATGTGAAAGAGGGGAGAACTCGCAGGGTTCTAGTTTGCAAGAAGGTGGATAGCCTGATCAAGAGAAGAAGGGGAATTAATATGGAAGCTTATCGTGATTCTAGCAAGGGTTAGGAGACCCCTCTTAAATGCCTAGGAGGAGAGAAATGAGGATTATGGTACAGAGAAAATAAATTTTTCTTTTGGCTTCAAGGGTAGGAAAATGATTCAGAAGAATTTTGAAACTTGGACTACGAAAATGGGCTCTATGAGAGAAATTATCCAGCCCAAGGTCTTAGAGGGAAATGATGGTAGAATCCATTTGGAGGAACTTCTTGATTCAATAATGGTGAGTCTCAGTGACAATGCTAAGGAGGTGTGGATCTCCTCAACAATACATGTAACAACATGGTTGATAACTTCAGGTCAATCAAGTGGATTTTCCATGAAATGGAAGAGATAAAGATTAGGTTACAGGGTTTGGAAAGGAAAGAAAGGGAAGATAGGTCCAAGAAAATTTATTGATCTCATATTAGTTTTGACAAGTGAGTGTCAACACACTTAAGCCATTTACTTAGTTCATGCCAAACTAGTAATACATGCTAAGCACAACATGTAAATATTAGACCATGCCAAGTTGCAATGAGTGTCGAGTCACTCAAGTATTGAGAAGATAGACCATGCCGAGGGATTCAAAAGCCAAGTAAATATTGGATGCTAAGTAATGCAAGTGTTGAGTCATAGTATATAGAATAGTACATGCCGAGCATCAAAGACTTCATATGTCGAGTGACATACTTTTAACATATTTATTTGTAATGACACAAACAATTATGTAAAACATTTTTGAGCTGAATTAAGATTATATTTTGATATTTTGAAGATAAGAAAGAATCTCTATTTGGATTCCCTATGCAATTACATGCAGGCAATCAAAAAATGGGAAGGATTAAGTGGCAAAATGGATGAATCTCAGCCATAGATTCATACCTAACCCTAAGCCACCTAAGTCTTCTTAAGAAGGATGAAAACCCTAATCTATCTATGTATGAAGGAGAGTTGAAGGAACAAACTAGATAGTTTGCATGCAGAGAATTCAAGGTGACTTAGAAGCTATAAAGAAAGAGTGAATTGTAGAATCAGTTGGAGAAGAACAAAGGATAGAGAAAAGGATACAACATTGAGACATTTGATTGTGAAGGATCAAGAAGACATTGTTTAAAGGTGATTTGTTATTAGGCAAGCAAGTGCTAACCGCAAGATCTATGTTGAGACATTTTAACAAGTGATTTTAGTCAAATCTCTTAATAGAATAGTCCTAATAGGTTGTATGAAATCCTTTAATGGGGTTCTTACTTAGTTGTAAGTTGAAGTCCTCTAACAAGGCACACTTCTAACAGGGTGTTGAAATCCTCTAACAAGGTGAGACCTAACAGTCCTTATAAGCCTTTAATAGGGCAAACCTTTCACAAGGTAGATCATGTTTCATGGTAAAAACATTGTAACCTTCATTGGATATGCTTTATTACTACACTAGTGAAGATTTGTGGGTGTCATCCCCACCCCAATTTTACCTTCTCACTTGGAGGGTTTTTGGGTAATCATATCTAGTTTTATGTGTGTGTATTCTTATAGGGTTATATGACTTAGATGTGTATGCTTTACATGTTATTTCAGCCTACTTATTAATGTATGAGATGAATGAATGATGAAAGTTTTATGGGTCCAAGGTTAAACTACTAATTCACCCCACCTAGCTCTCCTCTTTTAATACCAACAATTGGTATCAGAGCCTTGTTCTTTAAAAGAGAAGCTTTACAACTTTGAGGAAAGATCTTAGAATGGAAGTCTACAAGCTGAGAAAGACTATTGAAAACTAGGAGATTGAAATACATCTCATACTACATCAACTGAATGAAGCAAGAGAGGAATTAAAGAAATCCTTGAAGAGAAGGAAAGAGATTGCTATTGCAGAGAATGACACACTATACAAAGACATAGACACTACTAAGATATTTGCAGATGGTGACTCTAATGAATGTGTTGTAGTAGTTGTAGATCTAATGAAAACCAATAGAGTCCAAGCTGAGGAAATTAGAAGTCTCAAGTTATAACAAGAATCACAAGCTATACTACTATGTGAGGTGACTGAACAAAAGAAGAAAGCTATGGAAAAAAAAGCCATGATTGAAGAAGACAAAAGAATTCTAGCCAAAAGATTGGAAGAGAAGTCAACAGAGCTAACCAAGATTTCCAACATGCAATTGGATGCTCTAATTCAAATGAAAAATGACAACTTTGAATTGAATGTCAAGGACATTGAGATAAGTACATTGAAGTTGTAGAATGAACAATTGCAAAGTCACTTAAAGAGAGAAAAGGAATTTTTTGTAATTTTCAAGAATCCAAATGAAGCCATCAATTACTTTGAGAAATTATTGAGATCTCCTAAATCTAAGAATGATACATCAGGACTGGGATACACAAGCATTGAAGAAGGAGAATCATCCAAAAGTGTAGAAGCAAGGAACACCAAAAGTAAGAACTCCAAACCTACTTGCCCTAATTGTGGTAAGAAATGACATATTGTTAATGTGTGCAGGAGCAAGATTAAAAATAAAAATGTAAAGGCTAAGAAAATGACTCATTGTCATAAGTACAACAAGCAAGGTCATCAGACACATGAATGAGGAACCAGGACCATGCATACACAAAGATTTGAAGGATATTGCTACAATTGTCAGAAGTATGGACATAGAGCTTTTAAATGTAGATCCAAATCCATGTGGTCATCAAACAAGATGACAGAGGTAAGACAAATTGGGAAATCTTACAATTGGGATAATAATACTAGATATAGTTGTCATTATTGTCAACAATATGGACATATTCCTGATAATTGTATTAAGACACACTTTACTGGCAACTACAAAACATGGTCAAGTCAAACCACATGTTTTAGCTATTTGAAGACTAGTCACATTAGTAAATATTATCCCACTAGGTTAAAGGCACCAAGTTGTGAATTTGATAAAGGTAAAGGAAAGACAGATGTTGAACACATTAGAGATGAGATAACCAAGACACGAAAAAAGAAAATTGTTTGTAGCACATCAAATGGAGATGGGATCACTTCACCCAATGGGTTAGGTG
Organism: Cupressus sempervirens; assembly: GCA_028749045.1. Lineage (NCBI taxonomy): Eukaryota > Viridiplantae > Streptophyta > Pinopsida > Cupressales > Cupressaceae > Cupressus > Cupressus sempervirens. The sequence continues at coordinate 566,223,048 of CM053792.1, forward strand.
ATCACACCTCATCAAACTAGGAAAACAAGAGGTATGTGGGACTGATATTTAAAGGTTATATTGCGCATCAATTCCAAAAGGAGATAGCATTGAAAGGACTACATTAGCATGAATAAAGATGCAAGATGTTATTAGAAATTCAAGATAAATCTTTAAGTTTTTCATGTTGTTTCCGAGTATGAAAAGTTTCCTATATGTGTGGAATGGAATGTTAGTTGAAGCTGAGTTATTAGACTATTTAGGTAATGTTAAGCTTGTAGTAGTTGCTAAGTGATGAAAATATCAATAGATGCTAAGTAAACCCAAAATTTATTATTGCCAAGCTTACAGCTATGTAAACACTTAGCATTAAATATAGGGTTTTCAAACGGTATATGATCAATTTGAACTCATTTTTCATCATTTCTAAATTGAGAAAGAGCAAGAAGAGCTAGAAGTAACTTGAAACTTGTTAGAAGTGATTGCAGAATATTTGTGTAGTGATTCATCACAATTTTGACTAATCTTGTAAGGTATTTATCAAGAGTCAAGCTACACAATTTAAATTTTTATATACCCTAGCTTGTTACAATGGCATCAAGTTCAAAAAATGTTGAAGAAAAGGAAGTTTTAAATGTTCATCTAGTTAGTAATGAAGTTAAGCAGCCTGTGTTTAAAGCCATTCCTAACATCACTTATAAACAAGACCCTTATGGCGCATTGTTAATGATCCTGCCAATTGTGATAATGGTGCAAGATGTGAGGAAATGCTACAATTGCAAGATAGGAAGCATTGGTGACATGGAAATAAGAGGTGCATAGAATAGGTTGTGTGAAAATAGTATTTTGAAGGAATAATACAAAATTGTTGAGAAAAAGGGTTTAACACGAGTCCTAGATTTTCTAAATATATTTAAAAATGAGTGGATACAAATTATACTAAGCTGAATTCATGATGGTTCCCTGTGGCTGGAAGGGGGACTAATCAAAATAACTAAGAGAATAATTCATAGGGTTACTGGCTACCCAACCCTAGATCGACCCAAGACACTTAGAAGTAATTCCAAGGAAATGATTGAGAAGAATACTGGAGCAATTTGGAATAAGAGAAGTATGACTATAGATACAATCACAGATCCTCTTATCAATTTTGTTGTAAGGGTAATCTCACATAAATTCTATTAATCTAGTAGATTGAATTGTGTACCCTACATAGCTATGGATTTTGGTTATAAGATTGTTAAGAAAGATCATACATATGATCTAGTAAAACTTCAATTACAACAACTTATGGATAACCTTGGAGCAATAAGGAAAACCAAAAGTGCACAATGCAATTTTTGTTCTATACTAGTTTTCATATTCTTTTATGTACAGAAAACATTTCCTTCATTTGGAATAGTAGGATGGAAGACCAACATATTAGTTGTAACACAAATTGGGGAGTACATTAAGGAACTAGGAGAAAAATTTGAATCTCTAATGACTAGCTATTTTGAAAAGATAATGAAGCAGAGACTCAAAATACTAGTTTCCTTAGTTGAGAAATATTATAATGATGTATGTTTTCTTGTTGATACTGACTACACATTTTTGCAAGCTACCACACCAAAGGTAAGATGGTTAAGACCCTTAGGTTATAAGGTCAATGTAGATGAAGCCTTAGTAGCCATAACAACTCTACTTGTAGAAGAAGTAGATAAGACTACAAAAGTTTTTGGAAATTATGAGATGGTGAAATCAAAGATTTCCATGGAATTGAAGACTACCTCTACAATCAAGAAGAAGGATAAGCTAGTAAAGAAGTTCAAAGAAAAATTTGGAGAGGGTGCTGAGGAGGAAGAGGAGAAGAAGAAGAGGATGAACAAACACAACCTCAAGAGCCTCTAGCTTTAACTCAAGGCATGGGAGAAGACAAAGAAGAGGAGGAGACTGAAGATGTCAAGGGAGAAGAAGCCAAGGAAGCACCTACTCTTGCTAAGTCAAAGAAGAGGAAGGAAAAGGCACAACCAGTGAAAAGGGAAAAGAAAATTATAAAACCAAGTTAGCCAAAGTCCACTGCACCTACTACAAGGGCCATCACATGTGTAACTACCCAAAAGGCCAAGGAAAACTCAAAGCAAATAGAGAAAGGAGGACAATAGTAGAAAATATAGAGAAGGAAGTATGTGGCTCAACCAAATTTTGATGAAGAGAAGATAGAATCAGATGATAACAACCAATTCAAGGTGGTAAGTCACAATCCTCTCTCAAATCGTGAGAACTTATGTGAAAATGTCAAGAGCAATGTAAATTTATCAGGTTTTAGTCAAGCTAATTTTGATAAATTGGGTAAAGAAGAGAAAAGTCAAGTGGAAGAGGCATTATATGCCATGATGTCAAAGTTGAAGACCACACCACTGGAATTTTCCAAATCAGTACCAAAAAGTCTATATGACATTCTTGAGCAAAAATGACATTATTGTCTGAATTTGCAAAGACAAATCAGGAAAATGACACTAGCCTAAGTAATGTCAGAGTTGAAAAAGGGACAAATTAATGAGGTAGTCAAGAAATATGTAGTTAGGTTCACACCTAAATATAGGGCCTTCAACATCCTCCAAAATAATATTGAAGATGTTGTTAAGAAATCAACACAAATATGGAAACTCATTTATGGTTTAACCATTGTTAAGAAAGGAGAAGCTAACCTTTCAAAGGGAAAAGATGATGAGAAAGATGATGATAAGGAAGATGATGACAAAGATAACATAGTTGGAGGAGAGATAGAAAAGCAATATGATGACAAGGCACCAACTAAGCAACAACAAGAAGAACGGAGTGTGTGTGACACACAATTGTTGAGCATCAATCCTCCCCATGACACAACAAAAACTACTAAAACTATAACTATCAAGGATTTTTCTAATTCATTAGCTCAGAACATCAATCCTCTTACTACAAAAGATTTAAAGAAGATCTTCGATCAATCTACATTGCAAGCCAAACTATGTGGCAATCTAGTTTATGTTAGTGTAGAAGAACTAAAAAAGCTAGTAACTGATGTCACAAGGGAAAAGGTGAATCTAGAAGAACTACCTTCCATCATCCCTTCAGTTACTAATGTACAACCTTTGGTCCAAATGATAGTAGATACATCTACCAAGGTTGATAGAATTAAGAAGAAAGAAAAAGAGAAAGATATCACTATAGGACAATAGAAGGAAACATGACAGATAGATTCATTTGTACCTAAAGCGCAAGAACAAGGTACAAGAAAAGTCATAGTGATAGAATAAGGAAAGCTTGAAGAGACAAAACCAAAGGTGAAGGAACAAGTGGCCATCTAAGCACTAGTAGCTTTACCAACATCTAGCATCCTTCTACATGAACTCTTCAGAAGCCAAGCATAGATGCTACTCCATTACAAATCTTAGTGCCAAGCCCAAGCTAATTAAAGGTTGAAAATGTAATACATTATGGAGACATGAGCCTTGATGAAGAAATTGTTATTAAAAAGTATGATTATGATACTATGACATTGGAACAAATAGGCATTTTATAGCAAGCCTTAAGAAGAAAAAAGAATCAAGAAATGCTTAGGAGAGAACATAGGTAGAAGCAAGCACTTCAAGATATTAAGGACATCTTTCTAGATGCATTTAGTCTACCAACTCCTGAAGAGACCAAGACACTAAGAGAAAAATTGATAGATATAGTGGAGAAGGTCAATAATGAAGACCTTGATACAAATGAAAAACTATTAGAATGGTTTGAAATGAAGTTTCAAAGCAAGGTAAATGATAAAACATCTAGTGAGATAACACTACAACAAGTTGCATTCACTACCAAGGTTGAGGATGTGAAGAAGGTGTTGAGAATGTATTCTCATTGTACACAAAACTATGGAATCCTACACTGTTTACCCAAGAGACCAAAAGTCACATTCTGAGCCTAGAAAGTCAAATATCTACATCAGGTGCAAGACTACTTACAAATCCAGCTCAAAGTGAGAAACATTTTAGGACATTGCTTTAGACACAAAGTCAGTTAGCTATCTTAACAACAGATGAGGCTAACATTAGAGCCAACCTGACAAGCATACAAGCTTCCGTCACCCCACATATGGAGATAATGTACAAGGAGCTAGGCTATGCTAAAACTCTATTGAAGAAAGACCCCAATTTTTCTACTTTATATGGTCTAGTACACCTCGCTACTGAGCTTGTAATCCAAATTAAGTTATTGGATGTTGCATGTGATAATTGGGATGCAACCCTAAGGATAACAATGGATTTCCATTAATCTTTTTTGGACAAACACACCATAGGTGTATAGCCCATTTGACATAAGTGTCAAAAAGGGGGAGAAATATAATATGGAGGAGTATGAAAAAAAGGGAGAGAAATAAGTAGTAGGGAGAGAATAGCAACATGGAGATATATATTTTGGTGGGAGAAAGTAGCAAAAGAGATAGATATCAGCTAAGGAAGAGCATATCAGATGAAAGAATATCAATGATACAGTGCATTAAAGTCAAAAAGCATCAATAGAGACACATTTTACTTAGGGGAGCACAAAATTTTGGATACAATGGGAGTTATCAAATTTTGAGGTATACAAGTTACTGCAATTTTTTTTTGAAATTTTGTATATAAGTCGAGTCATGAAAATTTTATGCTTGAGAGATTAAGGATAATATTGTATATTCAAGTATTTTTGACATTGATGTCAAAGGGGGAGATTGTTGATCTCAGATTGATTTTGACAAGTGAGTGTCAACACACTTAAGCTATTTTACTTAGTTTATGCCTAACTAGTAAGACATGCTAAGCACAACATGTAAATATTAGACCATGTCGAGTTGTAATGAGTGTTGAGTCACTCATGTGCTGAGTCACTCAAGTACCGAGTAGATAGACCATGCCAAGTGATTTAGGAGCCAAGTAAATAGTGGATGTCAAGTAATGTAGGTTCCAAGTCATAATATACAAAATAGTACATGCTGAGAATTGGAGACTTCATATGCTGAGTGACATAGTTTTGACATATTTGTTTATAATGGTACAAACAACTGTGTGAACCATTTTTGAGCCGACTTAAAATTATATTTTAATATTTTGAAGATAAGGACGAATCTCTATTTGGATTCCTTATGCAATTACATGTAGCCAATTAGAAAATGGGAAGGATTAAGCCACCTAAGTCTTCTTAAGGAGGATGGAAACCCTAAACTATCTATGAATGAAGGAGAGTTAAAGGAGTGAACAAGATAGTTTGCATGTGCAAAGTATTCAAAGTGACTTAGAATTTATGAAGAAAGAGTGAATTGAAAAATTAGTTGGAGAAGAACAAAGGATATAGAAAAGGATACAATATCGAGACATTTGATCGTGAACGATCAAAAAGACATTGTTTAGAGGTGATCTATTATCAAGCAAGCAAGTGATAACTGTAGGATATATGTTGAGACATTTTAATAGGTGATTTCAGTCAAATCTCTTAACAAAGTAGTACTAACAGGTTGTATGAAATCCTTTACTAGGGTGCTTACTTAGTTGTAAGTTGGAGTCCTCTAAGTCCTCTAACAAAGAACTTCTAACATGGTGCTGAGATCCTGTAACAAGGTGAGAACTAACAGTCTTTGTAAGCCTTTAACAGGGCATACCTTTCACAAGATAAATCATGTTTCATGGTCAAAACATTGTAACCTTCATTGGATACACTTTATTAATGTAGTAGTGAAGATTTGTGGGTTTCAACCCCACCCCAGTTTAACCTTCTCACTTGGAGGGTTTCTAGGTAATCATATCTGGTGTTATGTGTGTGAATGCTTATATGGTTATATGATTTAGATGCATATGCTTTACATGTTATTTCAACTTACTTATTAATGCATCAGATGAATGAATGGTGAAATTTTTATGGGTCTAAGGTTAAACTATTGATTCACCCCCCCCCCCCCCCCCTCAGAAGTTTACCTTTCCTCTTGTAATTCCAATAGAATTAACATTCTAGAAACTAGGGTCACTAAGATGGAAAAAGAATGGACAGGATGGAGAACTCTCTCCACAACTCTGCTAACTACAGCCTCAATATTGTCAAGTCTTAAATGATAATATCAAATAGTTGTATGCTATGATGGAGGTTAGCATAGTAGTGAAAGATGACATAGACAATGAGGAAAACAAGGTTTCTAAAGAGGATGTCAACCCCTTGGTTGAGAGCCCAAGAAATAAAATGACATCAAATAAGAGGAAGAGGGACATGGAGGACTCTCCAGATGACATTCAACTAATGATTGATGTAGCAGAGACCATGGAAAAGTTGGAGCTCAAGGCTGTAGATTTGGTCAAAGAGATAGTGCCCTAATTTATTCTCTTGGCTTTTCTATTTTTCCCTTAGTTTTTTGGTTTATTGGGCTTACCTACTCCTTTAGAGGATATTTTATCTTAGGATTGGGTCTAGTGGCCTTCTATGGCTTGTTGTTTTTTACTATTCTACTTCATGCTCTAGACTTCAATTCAATTTTATTTTGTTAATTGTTAGGTTCTATGCACCCATTAAAACCTATTTTACTTAATCAAAAATAATCTTTCCTCATCTTGATCTTTCCCAGGTTCCTGATTAGGGTTTGGTACTATTGCTTTATCATTACTCACATCATCAAGATGTGATCCTCTCCTCTAGGATGTCTCCATTGAACCTAATTTGGCTTGAATTTGTCTCAACATGTCCATAATAGTAGTGTCAACATTTCTTTTGCCTCAAACCATATTTACAAATAGGTTCCTACAAGATCATAACCCTCTACAAGTTATGGTTGAAATCCCCAGACCTGTCACCCTACAACCAAATTCAATTTAGGGTTCTACACAATCAAATCTCCACAAGGATGAACCTCAAGCTCTAATACCACCTGATTCAAGGAGAGATGACTAGTTAGGGATAAAGTCATACCTAACCATCCAATCACCTTGTTGAGCAATCACAATTGAAGAAAACTCACATAGAACAACACTAAGGAGAGAGAGAACAAAACACTTTTATTGATTCATCAAATTATCAGCATACATGCCCAGTTGTAAGGCCTTATATTCAATAATTGGATCAACATATTGTACAACAATGAAGGGGTCAACTTCATAACCCATGGGAGGCATCCATTGAACCCTTGGTTCAACTACCTCCATACAAGTTCCATCTCTCTCAACCATAAAAATACATGGTTTGTACATACTTCTAAATAATGTTCTTTGGTATCCTTACTCATTGTTTCTGTTGGATAATGTGGTCCTTAATGTCACACAAATATCATATCAGTTATTAGTCTCAGCTAACCAAGCTCAGCTACAGTGTCAACCGAGCTCACTCGGTCATCGAAGAAAACGAAGCAGTCAGTATCAACCGAGCTCACTCGGTCATCAAAAAAAATGAGGCAGATAGTGTCAACCGAGCTCACTTGGTCATCGAAGAAAATGAAGCAGTCAGTATTAACCGAGCTTACTCAATCATCAAAGAAAATAAGGCAGACAAGTGTTAACCGAGCTTACTCGGTCATCAAAGAAAATAAGGCAAACAAGTGTTAACCGAGCTCACTCGATTATCGAAGAAAATGAGCCAGATAGTGTTAACCGAGATCACTCGGTCAACAAAAGAATTTGGCAAAGACAATTTCTACTGAGCTCACTCGGTCATCTATGGAAACTCAGTACTTACCGAGTTCTCCCGGCGATTGAAGGGTTGTCATGGAGTTCGCTGTATTAACCGAGCTCAGTCAGTTAACACAGGAATTATTTTCTAAACAGTATTAACCGAGCAGGGTCGACCAGTAAAGAGATTTGTTAGTTTGTAATTTTAATTATTTCTAGCTGACTATTGTATTTGTTTGATTATTGGTCAGTGATTTGAGCCGACTAAGATAATCTGAAAGGTATATATGGCCACTCAAGTTGTAAATCAAAAAGAGGTGTGAAAAAGTTATGAAGGTGCATTATAGTGTGAAATAAAAAGGCGAATGTTGAGAAAAGTCTGATGAAGGATCAGATGCGTTGAAGGAGCTGAAGGATTTGGTCAAGAATAACAGAGATCTGTAATCAGCAAAGATAAGTTGCATATTGTATCAGATCACTTCATTGTTGCTTTCTAACCATTGTAACAGTGAACTCAAAATCTCTTGACAGAGTTGGTTTAACAACCATTCTATAAATCCTCTAACAAGGTGACAGTTCAGTTGAATTGTTCTAAAGACCTCTAGCAAGGCCACTCCTAATAGGGTGATTAAATCCTCTAACAGGGTCACACCTAACAGTGTGTTTTGTAACCTTTAACAGGGTTGGCTCCTAACAGGGCTCACTTCAGAAGAGTGAAAAATAGTAACTAGTTACATTGGTGGTTTTCCCCATATTGGGTTTCCATGTTAAATCTGGTGTCTCTAGTGTTCATAATTGCTGAATTGTTTTTGGTTATCAGTTCTTAATAATAATTATTATTTTTTGCATTATCAAGTTTCAATAATTTGTAACTAAGATCAAGCTTTTAGACATCTAAGGGACTGTGAAATGTTTTTGTGGTAACTGATTCACCCCCTCCCCCTCTCAGTTACTCCACTCTCATTTCCAACAATTGGTATCAGAGCTTTTGGTGCTTGCAGGAAAAGATTTCAAGGTTCTAAGCCAAAGATCAAGATGTCTTACAAAAGAGAAATTCCAAAACTTAATAGAGATAACTTCTCAGCATGGCAAGGATTGATGAAACTTCATCTGGCTACTGTTGGTGATACTGGACTGAAATACCTTGAAAAAGAATATGAAGAACCTTCTGGCAAATTGTCAGTTAATGATATTGCTGAAAAGAAGACTCACAACAATATGATGATAGACATAGCATCTGCTCTCAGCTATGAAGAATTTGATGACATTAAGGACTGCAAAACTGCCTTTGACATGTGGAACAAGCTAAAATAGATCTATGGAGGGGATGATAATGTGAGAAGAGCAAAAGCAGAAAGTCTAAAAGGACAATTTGACCAAATGAGGATGAGAGAGGATGAAAACATTGAAAAGTATGTTGAAAGAGTTAAAACATGTGTAAGTGCAATTAGGGCAGCTAGAGGTGACATCAGAGGAGAAATAGTTGTAAGCAAAGTTCTCAGAACTTTACTTCCTGTTTATGCAATTAGAGTCTCTGCAATTCAGGAAAGAAGGTGTGAAGAAAATCATAAGATAAATCTTGAGGCCATAGTCGAAAGACTAACTGCATTTGAACTAGATAACTTTGACAACTATGTTCCAGCCTCCAAAAACATTGAATCGGCATTTCAAGCCAAGCTCTCACTCAAAGAGAAAAGCAAAAAGAAGATAGAATCACAGTCAGAAAGTGAAAATGAATCAAGCCAAAGTTCAGACAGTGATCTCGAAGTGATTGAAGCTCTACTAGCAAGGAAATATTCTAGAGGCAGAGGAAAATACAAAGGTAAAGTTCCTCTAATCTATTTTTCTTGTGATGAAATTGGTCATATTGCAGCAAGGTGCCCAAACAAGCAAAACAATGATGAAAAGAAAGATCACAAATAGAATGTCAAGAAAGACTTTAAATCATCCAAGAACAAAGGTAAGAAATCATGTTTCATGGCTGAAAATTCTAAGGATTCTAATAATAGTGAGGATGAAATTGTTTATATTGCTGTTAAAGATGACTCTAATAGTGATGAAGAAGATAAAATGGCTCTTATCTCTCATGTAAGTAAGAATGATATATGGATTATAGACAATGGTTGCTCACATCATATGACTAGTGATAAAACTAAGTTTGATCAGTTTGAAGACGATAATGGTGGCAATGTAAGGTTTGGTAATAATGAACCTCATTTCATAAGAGGAAGAGGAAGAATCTGTCTATCCAAAGAACTTATATGTAATAATGCCTATTGGGTTGAAGGTCTCAAACATAATTTGCGAAGTGTTGCACAGTTACTAAATATTGGATTCAAGGTGGAATTCATGCATGGAAAAGCGAGACTGTTGAATGAGCAAGAAAAACTGATAGGATTTGGCACCCAAACTAAAGGTAACTTGTTCTATCTAGAACTTGGTAAATGCTCATGTTTTATTGCTTAAATTGAAGAGAGTTGGTTATGGCATAAAAGGTTGTGTCATGTCAATTTTGATAATTTGGTAAAAATAAGCAAATTCAAGAAAGTAAGAGGCATTCTTAACATTAAGAAACCTGAGGTTGGTCTATGCAAGAATTGTCAGATTGGTAAAATGGGAAAGACTAGTTTTAAAGGTAAAAACTATCAGTCTGAAGATATATTAGAAATTGTGCATACTAATTTATGTGGACCCATTGGAATAGAAAGCTATACTGGAGAAAATTTTTTCATTCTTTTTGTTGATGACTATTCAAGAATGATGACTATCATGTATCTAAGGAATAAATCAGAAGCATTTGAGAAATTCAAATGGTATTTGGCAAGAGTAGAAAAAGAAACAGGGAAAAGGCTGAAATGTTTAAGGTCAGACAGAGGTGGTGAATTCATTTCACATGAATTCAATAACTTCTGCATTGAAAGAGGTATTAAAAGACAGGTTTCAGCATCAGGAACTCCAGAACAAAATGGAATAGCTGAAAGAAGAAACAGATCCATTATGGATTGTGCAAGAACCCTGATGATAGAAAAAAATATTGCTATCAAATACTGGAAGGAAGCCATGAGCACTGCAGTTCATACCTTAAATCGAGTACAGTTGAAGAAGGACTCATTCAAGACTCCCTATGAATTATGGTATGGCTACAAACCCAATGTCAGTTATCTGAAAGTATTTGGAAGCAAATGTTATATTTTGAAAGAATCTAGAAAAAGAAAATTTGATGTAAAAGGTGATGAAGGAATATTTTTGGGATATTCTTGCAAAAGCAAAGCATATAGATGTTTAAATCTATCCACTCACAAAGTCATAGCAATTGCACATGTGAAAGTTGATGAGTTTGCAAAAAAATCAGAAGAAGAAAGCAAAAAAATACCTGAAGACTACAAGAGATTTGTTTACATTGAACCAAACACTATACCAAGTATACTGTTCACTCAAGAATCCTCAACTCTTGAGTCTTCAGTAACCAAGTTGCAAATAGTTCAAACTGAACCATAGCAACATTTAGACACTATCGAGCAAGTGTCTACCGAGTCTAAAGCAACCAAGCCAGAATAGCCTGAATATGAAATTGAAGCACAACCAGATATCAATGAAACTCATTCAAGAGGTAAAGAACCGGTATTAGCTAAATATGTCAGAAGACATCATACACCAGATCAGATCATTGGAGACAAATTTGAAAGAACCCTGACAAGAAGTAAGTTGAAAAATACTTGTTTACTTGCTGATTTTGAACCTAGAAGTATTAAAGACGCATTGGCAAATGATAGTTGGATTGAGGCAATGAATGAGGAAATAGAACAGATAGAGAAGAACAAGACATGGACTCTTGTACCCAGGCCTAAAGATAAGAATATAATTGGAACCAAGTGGGTATTCAGAAACAAGTTGACTAAAGATGGTAAGGTATCCAAAAACAAAGCTAGATTGGTATGCAAAGGATACTATCAAGAAGAAGGCATAGATTATGGGGAAAATTTTGCTCCTCTTGCAAGATTGGAAGGAGTCAGAACCTTACTTGCATATGCTGCTCACAAAGGATTCAAAGTTTATCAGATGGATGTCAAAACCAGCATTCCTCAATGGAATACTGGATGAAGAGGTTTGCATTGAACAACCTAAAGGTTTTGTTGATCCAGATAAAAGGAACATGGTCTGCAAATTACATAAGGCACTGTATGGTCTGAAACAAGCCCCTAGAGCATAGTATGAAAGATTTCATAACTATCTTATTCAGATTGGTTTTCAAAGAACTAATGATAATAGTAGCTTGTATATAAAGGAAGGACCAGATAATAAGATTGTCTTGGCAGAAATATTTGTAGATGATACTGTTTTCATAGGGAATGATGATCTTTGCAAAGAATTTTCAGAACAAATGAACAAGGAATTTGAAATGTCTATGTTTGGTGAAATAAAATTCTTTGTTGGTCTTCAAATTCAACAAAATAAGAATGACATCTTCATTACTTAATCAAAATACATCAAGGAGATATTGAAAAAGTTTGGTATGGAGGACTGTAAACCTGTTGGAACTCCTATGTGTACTGGATTGAAACTTACCAAAGATGATGAATCCAAAGAAGTAGATCAAACATTGTATAGATCTATGATTGGAAAGTTGCAGTATGTAGTTCATACCAGGTTAGATATTGCTCTTGCAGTTGGTATTGTTGCAAGATTTTCAGAAAAACCAAGAGAAACTCACCTAATGGCAATCAAGAGAATAATGAGATATTTGAAAGGAACTGAAGATTATGGAGTATGGTACAAATTTGGAGATAATTTGGATTTGAAAGTTTTTACTGATGCTGATTGGGAAGGGAATCTTGATGACAGAAAAAGCACAAGTGGAGGAGCATTCTTTCTTGGAAAGAGATTGGTTTCTTGGACAAGCAAAAAGCAAAATTGTACATCCCAATCTACAGCAGAGGCAGAGTATGTTGCTGCAGCAGTAAACTGTTCCAACATTGTTTGGTTTAAGCAGTTATTACAAAGAATGAAGATGGAAATCAAGGAACCAGTTGTTATGTTCTGTGAAAATACTGGTGCAATCAACATATCTAAGAATCCAGTGATGCATTCCAAGACCAAGCATATTGCAATCAAATATCATTTTGTTAGAGAATTGATGCAAGACAAGGAGATCAAATTGGAATATGTTCACACAAAGGAACAAATTGTTGATATATTCACAAAGCCCTTATCTAAGGATGCATTTTTGAATCTTAGAAGTAAGTTAGGGGTCATTCCCCTATCTAAAGTTCACTAAAATAAGTTTTAGTGATGCATCAATCCATACAAGATTGAAGATCTATCTATTGATGCAGTTTAATTAGAAATCATTGCATATAAATCAGTACTAAAGGTACATTGCAATTCACTTTACTTCTATTATCTTTGGCATGTGTTGTCAAAGAGAGAGAGAGAGATCTACTGTCATATCTTCTGAACTTTGAGAAATTTGAAAAATCTGCTATGAAGTTCCTTAAAAGAGGGAGACTATTAAAAGAGGGAGAAGTATATTATCTTGTTGGACTTATTTCAAAATTTCATTCTGTTATGACATGTTGTGTTGCCATCAATGTCAAAGAGGGAGATTGTTGGATAATATTATCTTTAATGTCATACAAATGTCATATCATTTATTAGTCTCAGCTAACTGAGCTCAGCTACAGTGTCAATCAAGCTCACTCGATCGTCGAAGAAAATGAAGCAGTCAGTATCAATCGAGCTCACTCGGTCATCAAAAAAATGAGGCAGATAGTGTCAACCGAGCTCACTCGATCATCGAAGAAAATGAAGCAGTCAGTATTAACCGAGCTTACTTGGTCATCAAAAAAAATAAGGCAGACAAGTGTTAATCGATCTTACTCAATCATCAAAGAAAATAAGGAAGACAAGTGTTAACCGAGCTTACTCAGTCATCAAAGAAAATAAGGCAGACAAGTGTTAACCGAGCTCACTCGGTTATCAAAGAAAATGAGGCAGGCAGTGTTAACCGAGATCACTCCGTCAACAAAGGAATTTGGCAAAGACAGTTTCCACCGAGCTCACTCGGGCATCTATGGAAACTCAGTACTTACCGAGTTCTCCCGACGATTGAACGGTTGTCACGGAGTTAGCTATATTAACCGAGCTTAGTCAGTTAACACAGGAATTATTTTCTAAACAGTATTAACCGAGTAGGGTCGGCCAGTAAAGGGATTTGTTAGGTTGTAATTTTAATTATTTCTAGCTGACTATTGTATTTGTTTGATTATTGGTCAGTGATTTGAGCCGACTAAGATAATCTGAGAGGTATATATGGTCACTCAAGTTGTAAATCAAAAAGAGGTGTGAAAAAGTTATGAAGGTGCATTATAGTGTGAAATGAAAAGGCGAATGTTGAGAAAAGTATGATGAAGGATCAGATGTGTTGAAGGAGCTGAAGGATTTGGTCAAGAATAACAGAGATCTGTAATCAGCAAAGATAAGTTGCATATTGTATCAGATCACTTCATTGTTGCTTTCTAACCATTGTAACAGTGAACTAAAAATCACTTAACAGAGTTGGTTTAACAACCATTCTATAAATCCTCTAACAAGGTGACAGTTCAGTTGAATTGTTCTAAAGACCTCTAGCAAGGCCACTGCTAACAAGGTCACACCTAACAGTGTGTTTTGTAACCTTTAACAGGGTTGGCTCCTAACAGGGCTCACTTCAGAAGAGTGAAAAACAGTAACTAGTTACATTGCTAGTTTTTCCCATATTGGGTTTCCATGTTAAATCTGGTGTCTCTAGTGTTCATAATTGTTGAATTTTTTTTGGTTATCAGTTCTTAATAATAATAATTATTTGCTGCATTATCAAGTTTCAGTAATTTGTAACTAAGATCAAGCTTTTAGACATCTAAGGGATTGTGAAATGTTTTTGTGGTAACTGATTCACCCCCTCCCCCTCTCAATTACTCCATTCTCATTTCTAACAATTGGTATCAGAGCTTTTGGTGCTTGCAGGAAAAGATTTCAAAGTTCTAAGCCAAAGATCAAGATGTCTTACAAAAGAGAAATTCCAAAACTTAATAGAGATAACTTCTCAGCATGGCAAGGATTGATGAAACTTCATCTGGCTACTGTTGGTGATTCTGGACTGAAATACCTTGAAGAAGAATATGAAGAACCTTCTGGCACATTGTCAGTTAAAGATATTGCTGAAAAGAAGACTCACAATAATATGATGATAGACATAACATCTGCTCTTAGCTATGAAGAATTTGATGACATTAAGGACTGTAAAACTACCTTTGACGTGGAACAAGCTAAAAGAGATCTATGGAGGGGATGATAATGTGAGAAGAGAAAAAGTAGAAAGTCTAAAAGGACAATTTGATGAAATGAGGATGAGAGAGGATAAAAACATTGCAAAGTATGTTGAAAGAGTTAAAGCATGTGTAAGTGCAATCAGGGTAGCTGGAGGTGACATCAAAGGAGAAATAGTTGTAAGCAAAGTTCTCAGAACTTTGCTTCCTGTTTATGCAATCAGAGTCTCTGCAATTTAGGAAAGGTGTGAAGAAAATCATAAGATAAATCTTTAGGCCATAGTCAGAAGACTAACTGCATTTGAACTATATAACTTTGACAACTATGTTCTAGCCTCCAAAAACATTGAATCAGCATTTCAAGCCAAGCTCTCACTCAAAGAGAAAAGCTAAAAGAAGATAGAATCACAGTCATAAAGTGAAAATGAATCAAGCCAAAGTTCAGACAGTGATCTCGAAGTGATTGAAGCTCTACTAGGAAGGAAATATTCTAGAGGCAGAGGAAAATACAAAGGTAAAGTTCCTCTAATCTATTTTTCTTGTGATGAAATTGGTCATATTGCAGCAAGGTCCCCAAACAAGAAAAACAATGATGAAAAGAAAGATCACAAATGGAATGGAAAGAAAGACTTTAAATCATCCAAGAACAAAGGTAAGAAATCATGTTTCATGGCTGAAAATTTTAAGGATTCTGATAATAGTGAGGATGAAATTGTTTATATTGTTGTTAAAGATGACTCTAACAGTGATGACGAACATAAAATGGCTCTTATCTCTCATGTAAGTAAGAATGATACATGGATTATAGACAACGGTTGCTCACATCATATGACTGGTGATAAAACTAAGTTTGATTAGTTTGAAGACTATGATGGTGGCAGTGTAAGGTTTGGTAAGAATGAAACTCGTTTCATAAAAGGAAGAGGAAGAATCTATCTATCCAAAGAACTTATATGTAATAATGCCTATTGGGTTGAAGGTCTCAAACATAATTTGCTAAGTGTTGCACAGTTACTAAATACTGGATTCAAGGTGGAATTCATGCATGGAAAGGCAAGACTATTGAATGAGCAAGGAAAAAAGATAGGATCTGGGACCCAAACTAAAGGTAACTTGTTCTATCTAGAACTTGGTAAATGCTCATGTTTTATTGCTCAAACTGAAGAGAGTTGGTTATGGCATAAAATGTTGTGTCATGTCAATTTTGATAATTTGGTAAAAATAAGCAAATTTAAGAAAGTAAGAGGCATTCCTAACATTAAGAAACCTGAGGTTGGTCTATGCAAGAATTGTCAAATTGGTAAAATGGGAAAGACTAGTTTTAAAGGTAAAAACTATCAGTCTGAAGATATATTAGAAGTTGTGTATACTGATTTATGTGGACCCATTGGAATAGAAAGCTATACTGGAGAAAAGTTTTTCATTCTTTTTGTTGATGACTATTCAAGAATGATGACTTTCATGTATCTAAGGAATAAATCAGAAGCATTTGAGAAATTCAAATGGTATTTGGCAAGAGTAGAAAAAGAAACAGGGAAAAGGCTGAAATGTTTAAGGTCAGACAGAGGTGGTGAATTCATTTCACATGAATTCAATAACTTTTACATTGAAAGAGGTATTAAAAGACAGGTTTCAGCACCAGGAACTCCAGAACAAAATGGAATAGCTGAAAGAAGAAACAGATCCATTATGGATTGTGCAAGAACCCTGATGATAGAAAAAAATATTGCTATCAAATACTAGAAGGAAGCCATGAGCACTGCAGTTCATACCTTAAATCGAGTACAGTTGAAGAAGGACTCATTCAAGACTCCCTATGAATTATGGTATGGCTACAAACCCAATGTAAGTTATCTGAAAGTATTTGAAAGCAAATGTTATATTTTGAAAGAATCTAGAAAAAGAAAATTTGATGTAAAAGGTGATGAAGGAATATTTTTTGGATATTCTTGCAAAAGCAAAGCATATAGATGTTTAAATCTATCCACTCACAAAGTCATAGAAAGTGCACATGTGAAAGTTGATGAGTTTGCAGACAAATCAGATGAAGAAAGAAAAAGATACTTGAAGACTGCAACAGATTTGTTTACATTGAACCAGACACTATACCAAGTATATCGTTCACTCAAGAATCCTCAACTCTTGAATCTTCAGTAACCAAGTTGCAAATAGTTCAAACCGAGCCATAGCAACATTCAGACACTACCGAGCAAGTGTCTACCGAGTTTGAAGCAAACAAGCTAGAACAGCCTGAATATGAAATTGAAGCACAAGAAAATATCAATGGAACTCATTCAAGAGGTAAAGAACATGTATTAGATAAATATGTCAGAAGAGATCATACACAAGATCAGATCATTGGAGACAAATCTGAAGGAACCCTAACAAGAAGTAAGTTTAAAAATACTTGTTTACTTGCTGATTTTGAACCTAGAAGTATTAAAGACGCATTGGCAAATGATAGTTGGATTGAGGCAATGAATGAGGAAATAGAACAGATAGAGAAGAACAAGACATGGACTCTTGTACCTAGGCCTAAAGATAAGAATATAATTGGAACCAAGTGGGTATTCAGAAACAAGTTGACTGAAGATGGTAAGTTATCCAGAAAAAAAGCTAGATTGGTATGCAAAGGATACTGTCAAGAAGAAGGCATAGATTATGGGGAAACTTTTGCTCCTCTTGCAAGATTGGAAGGAGTCAGAACCTTACTTGCATATGCTGCTCACAAAGGATTCAAAGTTTATCAGATGGATGTCAAGTCAGCATTCCTCAATGGAATACTGGATGAAGAGGTTTACATTGAACAACCTAAAGGTTTTGTTGATCCAGATAAAAGGAACATGGTCTGCAAATTACACAAGGCACTGTATGGTCTGAAACAATCCCCTAGAGCATGGTATGAAAGATTGCATAACTATCTTATTCAAATTGGTTTTCAAAGAACTAATGATAATAGTAGCTTGTATATAAAGGAAGGATTAGATAATAAGATTGTCTTAGCAGAAATATTTGTAGATGATACTGTTTTCACAGGGAATGATGATCTTTGCAAAGAATTTTTAGAACAAATGAACAAGGAATTTGAAATGTCTATGTTTGGTGAAATAAAATTCTTTGTTGGTCTTCAAATTCAACAAAATAAGAATGGCATCTTCATTACTCAATCAAAATACATCAAGGAGATATTGAAAAAGTTTGGTATGGAGGACTGTAAACCTGTTGGAACTCCTATGTGTATTGGATTGAAACTTATCAAAGATGATGAATCCAAAGAAGTAGATCAAACATTGTATAGATCTATGATTGAAAAGTTGCAGTATGTAGTTCATACCAGGCCAGATATTGCTCTTGCAATTGGTATTGTTGCAAGATTTTCAGCAAAACCAAGAGAAGCTCACCTAATGGAAATCAAGAGAATAATGAGATATTTGAAAGGAACTGAAGATTATGGACTATGGTACAAATTTGGAGGTAATTTGGATTTGAAAGTTTTAACTGATGCTGATTGGGTAAGGAATCTTGATGACAAAAAAAGCACATGTGGAGGAGCATTCTTTCTTGGAAAGAGATTGGTTTCTTGGACAAGCAAAAAGAAAAATTGTACATCCCAATCTACAACAGAGGCAGAGTATGTCGCTGCAGCAGTAAACTATTCCAACATTGTTTGGTTTAAGCAGTTATTACAAGGAATGAAGATGGAAATCAAAGAACCAGTTGTTATGTTCTATGAAAATACTAGTGCAATCAACATATCCAAGAATCCAGTGATGCATTCCAAGACCAAGCATATTGCAATCAAATATCATCTTGTCAGAGAATTGGTGCAAGACAAGGAGATCAGATTGGAATATGTTCACACAAAGGAACAAATTGTCGATATATTCACAAAGTCCTTATCTAAGGATGCATTTTTGAATCTTAGAAGTAAGTTAGGGCTCATTCCCCTATCTGAAGTTCACTAAAATAAGTTTTAGTGATGCATCAATGCATATAAGATTGAAGATCTATCTGTTGATGCATTTTAATCAAGAATCATTGCATATGAATTAGTACTAAAGGTACATTGCAATTCACTTTACTTCTGTTATCTTTGGCATGTGTTGTCAAAGAGGGAGAGATCTACTATCATATCCTTCTGAACTTTGTGAAATTTGAAAAATCTTCTATAAAGTTCCTTAAAAGAGGGAGACTATTAAAAGAGGAAGAAGTATGTTATCTTGTTGAACTTATTTCAAAATTTCATTCTGTTATGACATGTTGTGTTGCCATCAATGCCAAAGAGGGAGATTGTTGGATATTGTTGTCCTTAATGTCACACAAATATCATATCAATTATTTGTCTCAGCTAACTTAGCTCAGCTATAGTGTCAACCAAGCTCACTCGGTCATCAAAGAAAATGAAGCAGTCAGTATCAATCGAGCTCACTCGATCATCGAAGAAAATGAGGCAGATAGTGTCAACCGAGCTCACTTGGTCATCGAAAAAAATGAAGTAGTCAGTATTAACTGAGCTTACTCGGTCATCAAAGGAAATAAGGTAGACAAGTGTTAACCGAGCTTACTCGGTCATCAAAGAAAATAAGGTAGACAAGTGTTAACCGAGCTTACTCGGTCATCAAAGAAAATAAGGCAGACAAGTGTTAACCAAGCTCACTCAGTTATCGAAGAAAATGAGGCAGATAGTGTTAACTAAGATCACTCGATCAACAAAGGAATTTGGTAAAGACAGTTTCCACCGAGCTCACTCGGTCATCTATGGAAACTCAGTACTTACCAAGTTCTCCCGATGATTGAAGGGTTGTCACAGAGTTCACTATATTAACCGAGCTCAGTCGGTTAACACAAGAATTATTTTCTGAACAGTATTAACTGAGCAAGGTTGGCCAGTAAAGGGATTTGTTAGTTTGTAATTTTAATTATTTCTAGCCAACTATTGTATTTGTTTGATTATTGGTCAGTGATTTGAACTGGCTAAGATAATCTGAAAGGTATATATGGTCACTCAAGTTGTAAATCAAAAGAGGTGTGAAAAAGTTATGAAGGTGCATTATAGTGTGAAATGAAAAGGCGAATGTTGAGAAAAGTCTGATGAAGGATCAGATGCGTTGAAGGAGCTGAAAAGTTGTATTTGATCAGTAAGGATTCGATCAAGAATAATAGAGATCTATAATCAGCAAAGATAAGTTGCATATTGTATTAGATCACTTCATTGTTGCTTTCTAACCATTGTAATAGTGAACTCAAAATCTCTTAATAGAGTTGGTTTAACAGCCATTCTATAAATCCTCTAACAAGGTGATAGTTCAGTTGAATTTTTCTAAAGACCTCTAGCAAGGCCACTCCTAACAGGGTGATTAAATCCTCTAACAGGGTCACACCTAACAGTTTGTTTTGTAACCTTTAACAGGGTTGGCTCCTAACAGGGCTCACTTCAAAAGAGTGAAAAACAGTAACTAGTTACATTGGTGGTTTTTTCCATATTGGGTTTCCATGTTAAATCTGGTGTCTCTAGTGTTCATAATTGCTGAATTGTTTTTGGTTATCAGTTCTTAATAATAATTATTATTTGCTGCATTATCAAGTTTCAGTAATTTGTAACTAAGATCAAGCTTTTAGACATCTAAGGGACTATGAAATGTTTTTGTGGTAACTGATTCACCCCCTCCCCCTCGCAGTTACTCCATTCTCATTTCCAACAGTTTCATCTTTGTCTAAAAACCTTGGAATATTTTAAATAAATCACTACCAATCATCTTCCTATGTTGTGGTCCATAGTATATTGTGATTAATTTAGTAGTAGGAATGTCTTTTCTCTGTGAATTAGAATACATATTGGGAAACTTGTAAATTATATGGAAAAACAAGTGAAGTATCAAAGAACCAAATCTAAAGACTTGTGACTTTTTTTACAATAGGTGTAAAATAGTTGGCATTGACACTCCCTTATTTAATGTAATATTCTTCTCTTTTTTCTTTATGTGTCTTCTCATTTCCACTATTAGTTTCATTTACAAAAGCCTTATTAATATTCTCATAGTTTTTCAAATTAATAGTATTATTCCTTCTTTAATTATATTTATTCTTTCTAACATTAAGCATTATTCTATTGCTCATAAATCCATGAAATCTGCAATATCTAGTTTTATGGCCTAGATTATTACACTTGTAATGTGTAAAAATTTTAATTCCATACCTTGGTCCATTCTGATTTACTTGTGATCTATAATCTCTAGAAATGTGTCCAAAATTATTATATTCGAAACATGTAACTCCACTAAATAATATATTGTTATTCCCAATAGGTCTTACCACATAATTTAAGTGTGAAGTGTAGTGTAGAGTAGTGTAAACTTTAATGTGTTAGCTAGTGGAAGAAGTGAGCCAAAAGTGACCATAGATATTGAGGTGGTGCTACAGTTATATACTAATGGTATACTTTCATTGAATTATTTTTGAAATTATATAATGGAATCAATCTCATGTTGTGAGAATTATTGTAAGTTAGTTACCTCTTCAATTGGGAGTTTCATGGAATCAATTTATTTTAAAAAAATTGATTCACTTCATTACATTTGTTTTCATTTAAAGGATTTTTTTTGAGAAAAATAGTTCATTAAAAATCCAAATCCAAAATCAACTTGAATCCCTTGAATTGTCTCATAATCCTCATAAGATGGATCTTTGAGTTAAACCCTTGAGCTTGTATCCCATAAATATTGAATCACAAACACTAGATTATTCTAGATAAAGCTCCTCTAAGTGGTATCTCAATCTAGATAAGGGTGATAATTCTTAATTACAATTTCATTAGCTCTTTGAGAAACCATCTATACTTGATCTCTTCACAAAACTCCAAACCCTTCTCACAAATATTACCTTCATAAAACATGTATCCATCAAATTTATCCACATCAACACAAAAGGAAAAATAAACACAAAAACAAAAAAAAATCTCATAAGAGCATCAACTTAGAGAAAGAAGTTAACTTGTACTTGTAAAAATCCTTCATAATAAACTTGCCTAATGTTCAAATATTTTAATAGCTTTAGAAGCCTTGTGGGGTCGGCAAGTCATTCACTATATTTTAGCAATTTGTTTATTCACTACTTGATAGACAAGCCTTTCATTCTAATTATGAAGACAAGTTGAGATGGGCTCGAGCTAAGGATGGCAACTACCCAATCAAAGAGGGATATAAGCTCATTTAGAGAATTGCTCCAGGCAAGACCCTATCACGCACATACTTGCTTTGTTGGAACAATGTTGTACTACCAAAAGCCAGATGTTTTGATTGGCTTGCAATTAAGAAAAGGATTATAACTAGTAATAGGTTAGAGTGACTTAACATTGCTCTTAATTTCAAATGTATGCTTTGCAATGAACTAGAGATAGGTGATCATCTTTTTGTAAGATGTCCAACAACATATAAATGTTGGATGTTTGTGCTAAAAAAGTTAAGCTTCTTCACATTGCTACCAAATAACTTATGGGTAATGTTTCAAGTTTGGCCAAGTTTACATCAAAGGGCCTTATTTTTAGGACTTTGGAAGTGTGCCCTAGCTATAGTTCTATGGGCTATTTGGTGGGAAAGAAATAAGAGGATTTTCAGTAAAGAATCAGTCTCCTTAGACAAGTTGTTGGAAGGTATTGAAAGATCAATTACAAAAGTTATGAATGCAAGTCTTAGCCACTGTAAGGTAAATCCTATTATCACTTCATGGGACAACATGATGCTTAAGGTATGGAAAAAATTAGTCATTCCAATAGGTTGGGGATCAAAAAATTTAACACAACCTAAAATTGATAGAGTATTAGTTTCTTGTCTCTTACCTAACACAGGATATGTGAAGCTCAATTTCAATGGGGCTTCTAGAGGAAATCCTAGAAAATCAAGGATAGGAGCTTATATTAATAAATTGTGATGGATTTATCTTAGTAATTATGGTGGCTCCAATTCTGGATGGAACAAACAACATTGTAGAAGCTCAAGCTCTGCTTGCAGGTCATGCCCTAATAAAAAGGGAAAAGTTCCATAGAGTTCATATTGAAGGCAATTCATGAGTAATCATCAACATTTGTATTAAGAGAGAAATTTTCAATTGGAAGCTCAATTATATTTTACAACAGATATGGATTCTCATGGATCAATGTCAGGAGGTCTACTTATCCCATACTCTAAGAGAAGGGAATAAAGTTTTTGATTGTCTCTCAAACCTAGGGTGTGATGGGATTACCATTGCAACATTATAGTTGAGTCCTTTTATTAATGAACACAAGGAACTACAAGCATTAATCAAGGCTGATATTGATAAATTTTAATGCTAAATTAAATGGTTTTTCAACACACATGGCATCAGAGTAGTCATTTCATCATCATTTTGGGTTCATCATATTTGTACTTCACACATCATATTTGTAAATGTGTTCTGGATTTGGTGGCAACTACTTCATTATTATTCACATGGTAGTCGATACCTCATATCCTTTGTGCATGTTATGGGATATTTCTCTTTATTCTCCTCATAATTAATACTCATAATAGTGACCATTATTTATGGTTTCATCTCCTCTATTTTCTATGCTTTTCATCACATTTGGTCTTAGGAAGTCACTTTCATATGATGCCTATGTTAAATGCAACTCTTGCTATCAGTATCATAGATCCATCCTTCTGAAACACTTCAAAATATGGCTTCAACCATCATTGGATGAATATGCTCTTCCTCATCCATTGGATAATTCTGCCCTAGATACTATATTTTCTGTGCATTCTTATTCTACCCAACATGCAATTTGTATTGTAATTGGCGAGGAGTTTTT
Source organism: Cupressus sempervirens (assembly GCA_028749045.1). NCBI lineage: Eukaryota > Viridiplantae > Streptophyta > Pinopsida > Cupressales > Cupressaceae > Cupressus > Cupressus sempervirens. Next base: position 566,246,786 of record CM053792.1, read on the forward strand.
TTATCTCATTTCCAAGGAAAGTGTTGTTCCCATCAAACTTAGTTTCAATTTTTATGTCTAATGCTATGGATTTACTCTAGTCAACATCATATTTTGAAATAATTGCAATCAAAGTAGTTCATCAAAAATTTTGGGCAGAAAATAATTTGAAAAGGGCAATGCAGAATTACGATTTGTGGGCTAGAAATGCCTTGGTGGGTAGCTTGTTTACATGTTCCCAACTCCTATAGAAATACAAGGCTATGGCTACCTTTGTAGCACTTCAAAAAAAAATTGAAAAGCACAACCTGCAATTCATGACAATGGCCTTGCAAGCCACGACAAGGGTACTAGGTCACCAACTAGAGGAGGTTGTGAAGAAAATGAGTTATGCCTTGCTGGATATTCTGGGGCTATCAATTAGTGATGTCCAAGATATGAATCCTCACATGATGGCATTGTTAGCCCCCCAAACTAGGTCTAATTATGGACAAGGCATATGCCCTCAAATCTTGGCTCCCATTGTTCATGGTTCAGGTATTCCCGCCATGCAAGAAACATGATGGCATTCCCAGTTTGATAAAGCTAGTGCACCAATTTGGGTAAGCCTTCTACCACGTGCTATAGATGATGTTGCTATAGGTTCAAGTTTGGGCTAGGAGCTTGCTACAATGCCATGCTCAAAATTTAGGTGGAGATATTCTCTGCAAACTAGTATGGCCTTGACTTCAACTGAGGGTGTCTTGTGTGAGGATATGGAGGAATGATAGTATTAAGGTTTTTTTACTTTTTATGATAAAATTTTTTGTCATCAGGCATGATTAGAAACATTTTGTATTTTTGGTTGAGTTTGGGACTTTCATGCCTACTAGTCAAATTGTTATTGAAAATGTAAAAAATTGACAAATTCAAATTTTGGTGGGAATATTCCCTCACTTTCTAATTTAGATTTTTCTCATCGATATAATACATTGTGAATTTCGATATTTGATACTTGTATATATTGTGATGATGTTGGGTTTTCTTTTTGGTTCTTTCCTAGTTGAGCACTTGAACGAGTTTTATTAATATATATTCAGTGGTTCATCCACTTTTTCTTTAAAAAAAAAATCCTTGATATCAACAATTGTTAACCCTCAATTAAAAAAAATAGTATTAGAGGGATAATGAATAATAAACACTTTATCAATTGCCACACCTATAAGGTCATACTCAAAAGATTCCTTTAGAGACATGAAATTATTCTATTCCATACACAAAAAATAAAAAGGTGAGATTTCACTAAAACTTCATTCACTATTTGGGTATTGTGGGCTCCTAGCCACAGTGGAGATAGTTGATCCTTCAAACCCTTGCTCCCATGAGGGTTTCATTGTCATTTATAGAAATTGTCACCAAATCTTCATTATGCCACCTAAATAACTCTTCCAATGGGTTCTTCAACCTTATATAAGTCCATGTAAGGTGCCTAACACACGTGTAGACTATAAATAAACCTCTTTCACATTTTCCTTAATATTGGTTCACTGTATTCTTCATGCAACAACAAGTATCTTATAGGTTCTTGGCTAAATCCTTTATCAAAATTAGGGTTATTGATAGGGAATCTATGGTGAACTTAACAATCACTAATATAGGCTTCTTGGAAGATCTAATGGGCCTTTTCTATCATTCCCCAACCCTATTCAACATTCTTTACTCAACTTTGTAATGAGGTCTTATATGACACAAAAATTTCCTATCTTTCCCAACATGGTTTCTAGGTGTTGTTTTTCTAGAACTTGCTCTTGGATTTGTAGGGTCTTAGAGGAGGTTAGTCAATGTTTCTCCAAATTTATTTTTATCAATGGTAAGCAATCAAAACAAGTTCAAACTCTCTTTCCTACCCAATTTCATTAACTGGTTGATTGCTCCTAGTAGCCCTTGGAATTAGCCATCCAAATAAGGTTTCTGCCCAATATATTGAGAAATTTCTTAACATCCTACAAATATAACTTGAATTAAGGATATTCATTTGGGTGATTCATAGGATTTTTGAGGTTTCATTTTCCAACCCAGTCTGTACAACACCCAAAAATTGAGGGTTTTGAGGGTTTAACGATCTTTCTTGGTTGTATGCTTTAAATGGTTTCAAAGCATGCTTCAATGAATCCGTAAAATATTCCATTTTCCATGTAATAACCCTTGGAAATTTCTATTTCTCCTATACAAGAAACCTTGTCAACATCCTTCTCCTTACACATTTGCTAGGCACTTATTTTTCAATATTTTCTAGTCAAATTCATGCTAAACCCACCTAGGGCTTGCTGGAAAAATTCACAAAATTAGTTCCATTGACTCAAAAAAAATCCATCTTCAATAATTTTGAATCCACTCTTGTTCCAAAATGTGTCATGAATTTTCAACCATGGAAATAAGAGTTTTTTGCATTTTAACAAAACTGTCCAGTTACACAACATTACAGACAATACTTTACAAATTAGAATAAATATGTATACAACTTGATGAAAATAAACTAAAACCTATAAAAAAACAAAGCTAACTACTGTATATAACTCCTATTTACATTAACCTTTCTCCATCAATCAATAAAAATGTGAACAACAACAAGAATGCAAAAAATTTGTAGGTAAAACTCAATTTTTAAAATTTAGTTTTACAAAAACTTGTTCCCAACCTGTACAAGACTTTTAAACTAAAATTTACCACCTTAGGAAGGGTAAAAATACCTCACATTGAAAATATATTACCTATTTCTCTAAGGTTGCACAAAGTTGCAACATGGCAACTTTGTCAATTTTTGCAATTTTTATAATTTCATTATAACTTTGGCCTTCCTTGCCACCAATGGAGGAAATAATGAAGTCTTATGATGTTTCAAACCTCATCACTCATCACTCTACCTTATTTAATGTCCTGTGACCATGTTGTGTCTTTTTGACCACCTAGGAAGCTTTTTGATGTTTTAACCAAGAAATTGAATGAAATGAATGCAAAATGCAATTTAAACCAAGAATTTAGGTAAAAACACACACTTAGGTTATTAAGAACCTTTGTTATATAATCAAGACCCAAATTTGTGTCTTTCAAGCCAAAAATAGGGTGCTTCTACACTAGTTATGGTGTGAATCACTTAGACAACAATCTCAAACAATAAGGAATACCTTTAAACATTCCCTAACTCAACATGATGAGATTGTGCAGTCACTAGGGTACTTCACTCTTAAAACATACACATTTTTTTGTCTAACTAATGACCAATGATGCTAGGTACACCTTTAACATTAAAATTAGTTATATACTTCATTCACATTATAGAAAGCTTAAGAACCATCACATCCACGAGGTAAGGGAGAAAGTACCAAAATTGCAGTCAAATACAAGTACCTAGTCTGATTTTACCATAACAAAAAGTTGATTAACTTATTCAAAAACCACACCATGCCCTTCTACCCTTCTACATTACAATGGACTACATAATATATGCCATAGAAAATGACTTTTAAATTTCCTAAAGACTCCTATCCAAGCATACGAGCTTGATGACCCTTCACATTTCAAAATTGTCATTTTGTAAGAAAATGTTGTTAGCAACATTTTTGATAACTTTGCAATATTTTACAATGTTTCGAATTTTTAACATTCTATGCTACCACATGCCTTCTTGGCACCTCAAATAGGTCCAAAGGATTACAATGATCATTTTAATATTATATTTTAATCCATCTATGGCCTTGCATGGCATTTTACACCTTTAGGGTCTTTGACTCACTTTGACCAATATTGACTAAAACATAACCTTGGTCTACATGACCTTAATTAAACACACAATTACATAAAATTAAAATAATTATTTCAATAATCTTATCATAACTTAAAATATACTAAAATAACTCAAAATTTAATGGAGATGTCAGGGTGCTCTTGCACCACATGGCTCCTACAACTTGTGAATATATCTAAAGACATTCCCATAATAACCTTGTGCTAGTTGTATCACCCTTACCATTTCATTCCTCTTTCTTTTCCCCTCTTACTTATTCATTTTTGTAAGCATTTTAATAAAGACTTCCTTATAATGGAACAAAAAAAAAAAGATAGCAGTGCTATTACCATGCCTTGATGAAATTATTTTAGTGTGTAGGTGGCATTGATGTGGACAAGACCAAGCTTAGTTAAAGGTGGGTACACTATTTCAAGTGTAGCTACTAGTAACAGGTAATCATGCATGAATAGGCCAATAGAGTGAAAGAAAAGAACCTAGCTATGGGCCAAGATGCTAGGTGTTAAGAGTAAAGGACAATGTTAGCAAATTGTTCCAAGAAGTCATTGCTAGAGGAAGCCCTTAGGTAATGTGTGGGAGTAAATGAGTGTGGGGGATTTCATGTTCTTAGAAGATAAAAACTATCTATTGGATGACAAAACTCCAATTTTAATTTCAATAATAATAAATTTTTTAGTAGAAAACTCTAGAGTAGTCATTCTAAGGGATACATGTATTCACATGGATGATCAGTGATGCCTAAAAGAGGAAAGCTCAAGAGACTACATAAACACTAGAATAGATCACTATAAGGAATTTTTTGAAACTAGATGTAAAAATATGTAAGCTTGGGAGATTGTGGAAAAGGCATTTTCATAAATAAAGGGGAAATGAAGATGATTTGGGAAAGAATGTGCAAATTGGTTGGCCTAATCTTGTGAGCATGATTTATGTGTGTATTTGTAAATCTTATATAATCTTGCAATATTTTATTATTTATTTTTATTTACAAGATACTACTAAATCTTGTATGTTAACATTTTGTATATTTATAGCTTGAATATTTTTCTATTAAGAAAGGTTGCACCTACCAATATGAACCTAGAAAAAAATAACGAGACAATTGCTAGATTGTGGTCTTAGTTCTGAAGAAAAGTTGATAAATGTATTTGTCCTTGCAAAAAGTGTAAGGGCTTAAAGAATCAAATAATTATAATCAAAAGAGCCTAAATTCATTGTAGGAAACATGGTCATTTTTAAGGGGAAATGATTTTTGTCAATTGGTGAATGTGGATTTCCAACTGGAGGAACATGGAGGTGTGAATATCCTAGTTTAGGATAATGTTCCCATGGAAGAAGATGATCCCATGGTAGAGAACACAATTGAAGATGATGGTATTGGTGTAGCTGATAATGTTCCAGAGGACATGATTGAAAAAGATGGTGTTGGTACAACTAATCATGATGATGCTACTAGTGCATCTGATAATGATGAAGAAGATTGTATGATATACCTATATGTGAGAAGGCATACAAGCCCCTATACCAAGGCTCCCAAAAAACTCTTCTCTTTGCTATAGTGTTATTGGTGAACTTGAAGTTATGAATAGTTTATCCAATGTAGCAATGTCACATATGCTAAGGTATACCATTTTTGTCATCTTCAATGTCAGCATACCGTTACTATTCATTATATTAAGAAATCATATTTGTTGGTGTGGGTTGATAGGTGAGTTTTTGTTACCACCATCAAACATTCTACCTTGTTCAGAGAATTATCTACTATTATGAATCAAATTGGAATGAAGTATCAAAAAATACATGCATATCCCAATGATCACATTCTATGTCATAAACAACATGAATTTACAAAAAAATGCCTTGATTGTCATATTAGTAGATATCAATCAAATCAAATAACAAAAAAGGTGCCTCATAAGGTTCTTCAGTACATTCCCATTATTCCATGTCTTGCATGATTATTTATGTGTACTATCTTGGAATAATTTATGGATTACCATGCATAAAATAGAAGTCAAGATGATATTATGCAAATCCATGTGGATGGTTCTTCATTTAAGGATATAGAAGATAGGTGGCTAGTATTTAAAGAAAAACCTCATACTTTGAATCTTTCATTGGCAGTAGATCATGTCAATCCATTTGGAGCTAAGAGATCTATATACTTAATGAGGCCTATTTTTTTTATTAAAATTAACATTCCTCATTGGATGTCCATAAAGAGGGAGCACATAATGTTGTCAATGATTATACTAGGTATTTTTTCATTTAATAGTTATCTAAATTAATTTATAAACACCACATCAAAATGATCATAATAATTATGTATTATTTATATTCAACTAAATAAGTACCAAGTTAAAGATATGAATGTGTATATTGATCCCCTTATTGACAAGCTATTGAAGGTATGAAATGGGGTCACTATGTATGAAGATTTCAAAAGCATCATCTAAAGATGAAGGTTTCAAGGCACTTACTAGACCCTTTAATGAATCTCTTAATCCTTCTATGAACAAGTATGTAGAGAATTCATCATCTACTCCTATGACTTGGACTGAGATCTTTTGGAATTCCTTAATATAGTCCTCTACTATCCCTTGCTATCTTATTTGAGTTAATTTCTTAAAGTTTTCCTTAGGATGTCTTCTATCAAATCTCTTAATGAGTTTTTGAGAAAATTCTTCATAAGAAGTAATATTTTGGTGCCCTTGAGTAATAAGACCATGATGCCACCAGCCATGTGTTGTTCCTTCTAGGTGGAGGATTGCAAATTGGAGTGCATCTCCTTCAGTCATTGAACTAAGGGTCAGATAGGTGTTTAATTTTTGTAACCAGGCGCGTGCAGTAAAATTTTCTGATCCATCAAAATTTGGAAGTGTTACTTTGTTTACTTTACTTCTAAAGTCTTCATTTTGAAGGCTCCTTTCCCTCTTATGTGTTTCATGTCTATTGGCTTCACAAAATTCCCTAAATGTGATTAATTCTTTGATTTCTAGTTCAAGGTTGGCATAAGCTCTTGCATTCTTAATAGCAGTATTGGTTGTCTATCCCTCTTCTTTAGTTGAGGGACCCTCCCTGGGTAAGAAAGGAGGTTTGGGTACTTGAGATGGTGTAGCTCCATTATTTTTCAAATGGTTTGAACTTATGTCGCTTCCATCAGAATTATTGTTTTTAAGATTGTTTATGGAGTTTCCCATGTTTTGTAGTGCTTGAAGAAGTGCTTTATTTGATCTTTCTATTTTCTTTGCTAAGGTTTGGTTTATCTATTCCATAACATTCCTAATTTCATTGGATAATTGCTCACTCATTTTTTCTCCTCTTTTCATTTACTATATTTCTAGGATGGCAGGATCATGCTTTGATACCATGTGTGATGACCCCTTTTTCAAAAATTTAACCTGATAATCAATTTTAGGTATAAATTAGGAAATCATTAATTTTAAACAATCTAAGATCCTTTCTTCCATTAATTTATGTGAGGAGTTGAGCATTAACATTAATTTATTGGTTTCGATAGATGATTTCTCTTCACAGTGTCAGGTTATCTTCTCTTCCTGATTATGATCATTTTGAGACGGTAGAATGATAGTGCAAAGGGCGCGTGAAACAAGCTCCAAGTGTATCTGACAAGTACTCGAAATTACTCCTCCTTTCCCCCCCACCAACTCCCTATCTTAGAATTTCATAATTCAGGTGAAGACACAGCCTTCTACACTATAATTCAAAATATATCTGGATATTATTTAAGTTTCTATATATATATATATATATATATATATATATATATATATATATATATATATATATATATATATATATATATATATATATATATATATATATATATATATAAGTTTATTGTAATAATATCTTTGATTACAATATCTATTAATATATTATGTGTCAATATCCATTTGAAACCTTTGTTATACACACACACACACACACACACACACACACACATGACACACATGTGTACGTATAATGTAATCGTGATAATCTGCACCATATAAATATTAAAAATGTTTTAATAATATAGAGTACTTCTTGCTCATTATAATATTCATCTTAATATGCATGCGATAATGTTTATGAGTTCATGAATGTGATAATATTATAAACACATAATAACTCCCTCATGCAAAAAGCCCACAATTCTGATTATGTGTGTCAGAGTATGAGACAAGGATTACGTGTTTCGTAATCCTACTTAATACATCTATATTTATTAATTTTACTGTGATAAGACACAGTTAATGTTTATTTCTATACCTTCAAATTATTATAAAATCAGCTATTTTAAATATACAAGAAAGAAATGTGAAGATACCTGTATTCTTACAATAGAATATTGATTTGGTAGCGCCCGTACTCCGTGATGATTTCCTTGTACTCCAATACAGTGCCAAGCTTATTTAATGTATATATGGAGTATTTTTATCGGGTGTTCAAACTCCTTATTATTTTTTGATCTCCTTTTCACATTTTTTTTTCCTTTTGACCTAACCCTAATATGATCATTTATATGTTATCAGGCAGTCGTGACTATAGAATTGTGCCTTTATGTATGGATTTGATTTATAGTTTTCAACTTGCTTATTTGCGTAATTTAATGTTTATTTTATTAATTTAGTAAGCTTATTATATTGATGTAGTAAGCTCTTGTAATCATATATACGTTTTAATGTGATAATAATTAGTAGTTTATGGTTTTCTTGGATTAAAAGGATGTTCACATAATCAAGTTAGGTTTAGGCTTATTGAACATTGTTAACATTTAAATAATAGTAAGATTTCTATATTAATGTATTGTGAAATAATAATACATTTATAGTTATGAGTTTTCACGAGGGACTTGGATATTATGAAAATATTATTTGAAACAATTTAAAGTAGTACCATAATATTTAGTATAGCTTGTACAATTTGATATAAACAATCTCAAATATTTGAATTAAATACATTACAATAAGAAAAAATATATATACTAATCTAGGTTCATTACAGTCCCCCCTTCCTGATTTTGCTTGTCCCCAAGCAATGCTGACTAAGAAAGGACTTCTTCTCCTCCCATGAAGCATCTTCTCTAGGAAGATTTCTCCACTTTACTAAATATTCTGGAATAGTTCAATTCCTCAATCTCCGATCATGCTTGTCAAGAATTATCTCAGGTTCCAATATAAGCTTCCCCTCACTATCTAATGGTGGTAGATCACCACAAGGATCTATATGTTTCTCGAGGACCTTTTTCAGTTTGGATACATGAAAAACATTATGGATCTTACTATTTTTAGGCAACTCTATTTCATATGCTACTTCTCCTATCCTCCTTAGGACCCTGTATGGTCCATAGAAATGTGGTTTTAGTTTCTTTGCTCCACTGACTTTGAGGGAAGATTGTTTGTAGGGTTGTAATCTCAAAAATACTAAATCTCTAGTTTGGAACAACCTTTCCACCCTTCTCCAATCAGCATACATCTTCTATTGGTTTTGAGCATGGTGGAGATTATCCTTGAGAGTTTTCATGATGTCAATGCTTTGTTGAATGAAATCTTGGGCTCCAGGTACTCTGCTCTCTTGATTGATGAGATCTCCAAATGTAGTGGCCTCATATCCATATAATTCTTTAAATGGACTCATTCCAATTGACATGTGATGGGTATTATTATAACAATATTCTCCCAAGTATAACCATTTGATCCATGCATTTTTTTGTCCTATTACATAGTTTTTGAGATAGCCTTCTATCCATTTGTTAACAATTTCAGTTTGTCCATCTATTTGGGGATGATAGTTGGTGCTGGGAGTTAATTGAGTTCCTACTAATCTAAAAAGTTCCTTCCAAAATAAGCTAATAAATTTGCTATGTCTATCACTAATGATGTTCTTTGGTAACCCATGTAATCTAAAAACCTCTTTAAAGAATAGTTCTACTATTTGTGGTGCCTTATAATGTATTGATATGCGAAAGAAATGTGCATATTTGGTTAGCCTATCCACTACTACCATGACAGAGTCTTTTTCTTGCACCTTAGGTAAGCCTATAATGAAATCCATGGAAATGCTCTTCCATTTTTTATCTGGAATAGGTAATGGTTGTAATAAACTATTTGGGTAATTTTGTTTAGATTTATTTTTTCTAACATGTTATACATTCCTGGACATACTTAATAATGTCTTTCTTCAGACCTTTCCAAGAATATCTTTCCCTTATCTTTTTGTAAGTTTTGTAGAACCCAGTGTGACCAGATAGAGGGTTGTCATGATACTCCTTCATAATGTTCCTTTTAACTTTGGAATTCACTGCAAGCAATATTCTTCCTCTATATAGTATGAGCTCCTCCACAATTTTAATTTCATCATTGGTTATGTTTCCCTCCATGATCTTGTTGGTTCTTGGATCTTTAACATATTCTACAACAATCTTAGCTTTCAAATTATCTGTGATACTAGTAATGGTATTCAATTGACCCTTTCTAGATAAAGCATCTACCACTACATTACGGGTTCCTTTAACATATTCAATATCAAAATTATATGGTTGGATTTTACTTACCCATTTCTGCTGGCGATCATTAAGGTCCTTTTGATTCATGAGGAACCTTAGGCTATTATGGTCTATTTTAATGTTGAACCTTCCACATACTAGGTATTGTCTAAATTTTGCCAATGCGTGCATGATAGCCAACATTTCCTTATCATAAATTGAGTAGTGTCATTCTATTTTTGATAATTTCCTTCTTTTGAAAGTAATAGGGTGTTTGTTCTGCATGAGTACAGCCCTAATCCCTTAACCAAAAGCATCACACTATAATTCAAAAGGTTGTGAAAAATATGGAATAGCTAAGATTGGGAAAGAACTCATTTTTTCTTTTAATTCTTCAAAAGCCTTCTATGCTACCTCATTCCATGAAAAATTTCCTTTTTTTTTCAAGTCTGTTAAAGGAGATGCTAACTTGGAAAAGTTCTTTAGAAATCGCCTATAGTAGCTACATAATCCCAATAATTCTCTAAGTTGAGTTAGGGTTTTGGGTTTTGGTCATTTTCTTGTTGCTTTAACCTTTTCTTCATCCACACTTACACCCTTGGCACTAATTTTATGGCCGAAATAGAGAATTTCTTCTAACCCAAATTCACATTTTGATGCCTTTGCAAATAAGGATTCAGATTCTAATATGCTCAGGACTTCTTCAATATGTTGGAGATGTTCTACCCATGACTTGCTATAGATGAGAAGGTCATCAAAGAAAATAGGGAGGAATTTCCTGAGTTTTTTCTGGAAGATATGATTCATCCATGATTGGAATGTGGTTGGGGCATTAGTGAGACCAAAAGGTAGAACTAGAAACTCAAAATGCCCATAATGACATCTGAATGTTGTCTTGGGAACATCCTCCTTCCTCATTTTAATTTGATGGTATCCCAATCGTAAATCAATTTTAGAAAAATATAATGCTCCATGAAGTTTATCTATAAGTTCATCCACCCTAGGAATGGGATAGCGATTTTTAATAGTTTTCTTATTTAGTGCCCGATAATCTATACACATTCTCATTGTCCCATCTTTCTTTTTTACTAGTACCACTGGAGATGCAAAAGGACTGGAACTAGGTTGGATATGCCCCATTGATAGGAGTTCTTGAATGGCCTTTTCAATTTCATCTTTGTACTTTTTAGGATGTCGGTAAGGGGTGGTGATCATAGGTTTAGCATCCTGTTCCAATTCTATAATGTGTTCAAATCCTCTTTTGGGTGGCAATCCGAGTGGAATTTCTTCAAACACCCTTTGATTTTTCTTAATGATAGGTTCAATATCTATATGGATAGCTAATTCCTATAGTGTGGATTTGTTTAATACTAAACATTGTGCAACCCATTCTCCTCAACCATGCTGAAGTATTCTTTCTATTCTTTTGCATGAAACTAGTTTTGCAGAATCATCAGGTATTCCTTCCAATGTTATTTCTTCTCCCTTGTGCTCAAAATGGATTTTCAAGTTTGGAAGGTCAAATCTAAAACATTCCAGAGAAAATATACATGGACCTCCCAAAATTATATCTAAATCTAGTGTAACCACATGTAGGTCTTCTCTGATGGTGTGCTTTCTTCCTAAAGTGATCTCTTGTTGTGGAATCACCTTTATACATCACACTAATGATCCTGTGGCTTGAATGATAGTAAAACCTTTGAACTTCTCAATTTTTAATTCCATTCTATTAACAATTTTTTCATCAATGTAGTTATGGGATGCTCCACTATCAACCAATGCAATGACTTTCTGTCCATTAAGAGTGCATCATATTCTTAAGACTCAATTTTTGGAGGGTTGAGTCATAGTGGCTATCACTCCATATTCTTCTCCCTCTTCTTCATTGCTTTTATCACATTTTGCCTTTTTATTGACCTCTTCTTCTTCTAGGTCTTCTTCTATTCTTTGGATGCGACCTCTTTTTTCACATCTATGTCTTGGTACCCAATCTATTCCACAATGGCGACAAGAGTTTCTTTTCCTACTGTAGTTATGGCCTGGTTCCCATGGCTTTTGGCATTTAAAGCATAAATTTTTCTTCTTAAGTTCTTCATTGTCTTTTGTAGGAATGAATTTTTTGTGGAATTTATTATTTTTGTGATTTTTTGTATTAGGTTTATTCCAAGATTTGTTATTGGTGGTTGAAACTTCCAACCTTAGGGCTATTTCAAAAGCATCATCTAAAGATGAAGGTTTCAAGGCACTTACTAGACCCTTTAATGAATCTCTTAATCCTTCTATGTACAAGTATGTAGAGCATTCATTATCTACTCTTGTGACTTGGACTGAGATCTTTTGGAATTCCTTAATATAGTCCTCTACTGTCCCTTGTTGTCTTATTTGAGTTAATTTCTTAAAGTTTCCCTAAGGATGTCTTCTATCAAATCTCTTAATGAGTTTTTGAGAAAATTCTTCATAAGAAGTAATATTTTGGTGCCCTTGAGTAATAAAACCATGATGCCACCAATCATGTGTTGTTCCTTGTAGGTGGAGGATTGCAAATTGGAGTGCATCTCCTTCAGTCATTGGACTAAGGGTCAGATAGGTGTTTAATTTTTGTAACCAGGCACGTGCAGTAAAATTTTTTGATCCATCAAAATTTGGAAGTGTTACTTTGTTTACTTTACTTCTAAAGTCTTGATTTTGAAGGCTTCTTATCCATCTTATGTGTTTCATGTGTCCCCAAATGTGATTAATTCTCTAATTTCTAGTTCAAGGTTGGCATAAGCTCTTGCATTCTCAATAGCAGTATTGGTTGTCTCTCCCTCTTCTTCAGTTGAGGGACCCTCCCTGGGTAAGAAAGGAGGTTTGGGTACTTGAGATGGTGTAGCTCCATTATTTTCCAAATGGTTTTAACTTATGTCCCTTCTACTAGAATTATTGTTTTTAAGATTGTTTATGGAATTTCCCATGTTTTGTAGTGCTTGAAGAAGTGCTTGATTTTATCTTTCTATTTGCTCTGCTAAGGTTTGGTTTGTCTATTCCATAACATTCCTAATTTCATTGGATAATTGATCACTCATTTTTTCTCCTCTTTTCATTTACTATATTTCCAAGATGGCAGGATTAGGCTCTGATACCAATTGTGATGACCCCTTTTTCAAAAATTTAACCTGATAATCAATTTTATGTATAAATTAGGAAATCATCAATTTTAAAACAACTTAAGATCCTTTCTTCTATTAATTTATGTGAGGATTTGTGCATTAACATTAATTTATTGGTTTCCATGGAAGATTTCTCTTCATAGTGTCAGGTCATCTTCTCATCTTGATTATGATCATTCTGAGATGGTAGAATGATGGTGCAGAGGGCACGTGAAACAAGCTCCAAGAGTATCTGATAAGTGCTCGAAATTACTCTGCCTTTCCCCCGCACCAACTCCCTATCTCAGAATTTCATAACTCTGGTGAAGATACAGCCTTCTACACTATAATTCAAAATATATCTGGATATTATTTAAGTTTATATATATATATATATAAGTTTATTGTACTAATATCTTTTATTACAATATCTATTAATATATTATGTGTCAATGTCCATTTGAAACCTTTGTTATCACGTATCTATATATATATATATACATATATGTGTACGTATAATGTAATCATGATAATCTGCACCATATAAATATTACAAATGTTTTAATAACATAGAGTACTTCTTGCTCATTGTAATATTCATCTTAATATGCATGCGATAATGTTTATGAGCTCATGAATGTGATAATATTATAAACACATAATAACTCCCTCATGTGAAAAGCCCACAATTCTGATTATATGTGTCAGAGTATGAGACAGGGATTATGCGTTTTGTAATCCTACTTAATACATCTGTATTTATTAATGTTACTATGATAATACATAGTTAACGTTTATTTCTATACCTTAGAATTATTATAAAATTGGCTATTTGAATTATACAAGAAAGAAATGCGAAGATACATGTATTCTTACTATAGAATACTGCTTGGGCAGCGCTCGTACTCCGTGATGATTTCCTTGTACTCCGATACAGTGCCAAGCTTATTTAATGTATATATGGAGTATCGTTATCGGGTGTTCAAACTCCTTATTATTTTCTGATCTCCTTTTCACTTTTTTTTTTCCTTTTGACCTAACCTTAATATGATCATTTATATGTTATCAGGTAGTCGTGACTATAGAATTGTGCCTTTATGTATGGATTTGATTTATAGTTTTCAACTTGCTTATTTGTGCAATTTAATGTTCATTTTATTAATTTAATAAGCTTATTATATTGATGTAGTAAGCTCTTGTAATCATATATAAGTTTTAATGTGATAATAATTAGTAGTTTATGGTTTTCTTGTATTAAAAAGATGTTTACATAATCAAGTTAGGTTTAGGCTTATTGAACATTGTTAACATTTAAATAATAGTAAGATTTCTATATTAATGTATTGTGAAATAATAATACATTTATAGTTATGAATTTTAACGAGGGACTTGGATATTATGAAAATATTATTTGAAACAATTTAAAGTAGTACCATAATATTTATTATAGCTTGTACAATTTGATATAAACAATCTCAAATATTTGAATTAAATACATTACAATAAGAAAAAATATATATATTAATCTAGGTTCATTACACAATGATTAATACTAGTTCTATTGTTTGTTGAATGGTATAGGCTACAATTAAATCAAAATGATCTTGATAGAATTGTTATTGAACATGACAATGGATGTATAATGATTATTACAAGGTCATTCAGCCATTTGGAGATGAGGCCTATGTTCTTCCAAGACAAAGTGAGAAAGTGTTTTACTTTGGCATTTCACATAAATTGGGTTGGTCATTTTTCATTAGACATGATCCAAAAGGAAGGTTGGTAAAGTATAATGTGATGAAAGAAGAAGATACTAAAGGATCTGAAAATGAAGTAAATGATGATCACGAATGAGTATTACATAATGATGAAGAAGAAGATGATGATGCTGACGATGATGGCGATGATGATGGTGATGATCACGGTGATGAAGATGGTCATGATGGTCATGATGATGATAATGAATATGATAGTGGTGTTCGTCGTGATGATGATGATGATGACAAAGATGATGAAGGGGACAAGTACGATGATGGTGATGATGATGATGATGATGATGATGATGATAGTCATGATGATGACATGGATGAATAGAATGATCAATGACATGATCAATGAAATGTGCGTCAAGGTATCATCAATGTCACATATGAGGTATTGATTTATTCATAGAATTTTTTTTGACTTGTATGTTTTTATAATTAATTTATTATGTGTTGAACTCTAATGTCATGGAGTATATACAATGATTTTGATGGATGCATCATGTAACTTTTTTCTTCTATGTAATTTGTAGCATGCATATCATGTAGTTTTTGGCTATCTTAAGATAAATGATTTAGATATGTAGGAAATTTAATACCTTTGACTAGGATCATGCATAGTGACAGGGATTGACAAGTGTAAGTCAATAGACCCTATAGATACAATTTATTATTTGTGTACTGACTCTTTACCATCCACATAAATTTTAGTCCTACTATGTATCTAATTTGATGGATTTCATGTATTGCCAAATAGGTATTTGTCTAATCTATCTTCCTTGAGTGGGGAAAATGCAGGAATAAAAGACAAAAGTGAGACATCTGGTAAGTTTAAAATAGGGATATCAACTAGAGGTCAAAATATTAGAAGAAAATTCAATAAAAATTATAATTTTTCCTTGTAGGGGTGGGGGGGTCATGTTCTTATGATAATCATACCAAAGGTGACAAGAAAGGTTCCCTTAAGGTACCAATATCTTTAGTTAGAATGGGTACCCAAGGAACTACCTCCAATTGGCATTGATTTTTTTGTTAATGAAAGGATATAGCACATAGCTCCATTTTCATTACATGTTTTGGACTTATTTTCCATGGATGGCATAAAGGTCAGTTATAAAAAGTTTTTGAATTAATGGAGTATGTAGGACCTTGTTACAATTACAATAATTGGATGCAAATTGTGCAATATAAAGGAGGTATGTGTAGGTATGCATTGTTAGCAAATTATATACAATGCAAAGAAAATGATCAAATTAAAAGGATCGTTGTGTATATTGATGGAAGGCCAAAAGAAATAGGGAATATTATAGGTTTTATAAATAGTTCTCAACCTATGTCAACAAATAAGTGACCAAATTGTATATTTGAGGCACATGAGGGAAATTGTGTTTTTGTATGTGTGATAAAATCAGTAAGTACAAGGGAAGAGCTTCTAATAGATTACAATTTGAATCATGTAGATACAAAAAATTCTACTATCATGGGACTAGTAAGTATAACATTTAAACTAATTGCCTCCAATTAATATTGACTCTAATATTACTTTCATTGTTGATTGCTAAGAATTACTAATCTTTGTCGTAGGGCAACATGGATCCAACATAAGGCATAGGTGGGGATGTTCCTCACACACCTTCTTCAACAAAGGTAAACCTTAATTAGTGTAATTTTAAAAATTATATATATAAAAATTTCATATTGTTATGTTCTTTCCTTTATGGCTCTAGAGTTATTTGGATAGAATTTTATTGATATTGATGTCATAACTTGATACTTATTGATAGGGAAAAGAAAAAATGATAGCAGATCAAATGCAATCTAAAATCAAGGGGGCATTTTTAGATGAAATCACATGTAGCACTAACCCCAACTTCATGGATACTTAGATGATAAATAAATATAGTAAAAAATTCTTACCCTAGTCCTAGAACAAAATAAAACCAAGGTGATAGAGGCACTCAAAGATGAATTAATGCGTAGAGTCAATTGTATGAAGGTAAGCAATAATTAATCTTAAGTAATAATAAAATTTTAATAGATGTTTATATTTTATACCATCTTATGGATTATGATCTAAAATATGATGTTTTCTTCTTACAGGAATTTTTGACACCCATGAAATATGGTCAACATTGTAAGGGTTGTAGAACACAACCTTCATGTAAATAATCCTTAAACCTTTAACCATTCATTTAAACTTTTCATGCATTATTGACTCAACTTATGTTTGGGAAGCTTCTAGTACTCCATTTGATCTATATCCATTGCAAATGTCTTTGCTAACAATGTATTCTTCAGCTTGTGATGAAGTTTTGATGCCTCCTTCAATCACCACTTCGATACTATCGACTACATTATCAACAACAAGGAGTTTGCAAACATCTTCATATATACCAACTACAACTGGTAAAACCTTGTTTTGCTATTTTTTTTAATGTGCTAATCATGCATTGATTTTTTTTCTTGGGTGCATTTTATACTCATGGACCTATTTTGTGCACTAATATATACATCTACAACCAATACAAGAATAGAGACTATTACTACTAAAGCTGAACCATTTTCTAGATCAACACATATTACTTGTACTTGTTCATTTGTGGGGTCATTGTTGTTGAACAAGAAAACCATGTTTCTGTTAAAATTACCAAAACTTCTAGGGGCTTTAAAATTGGTATTATTTATATTATAATTGTAGTTTACTTATACATAACTCATTTTGGACTGATAATCCCATGATGTTTTTGTAGGAAATGATGTTTTTGATGATACTCATCTTTAAATGACATTAAAGCTATTTGGTCCCACCATATGTAAAAGGTACATAGATTTATATCATCGGTACAATATTTTTCTTTTCTTCTATTTATTGTACTATATTAAAGTTGTGTATCTAACAATTTTGTTTTTTCAAAAAAGGTGGAATGAATAGGGCCCTAAATTAAAAGTATCAACTCATTAAATCTTTAGAGGACGTCTTTGGGAAAAATATTTTTAACAATGCCCTACTTCTTAAAAGAGCATCCAAACATATAAAGACTATGAGGGGCCAATATAGAAGGTGCTGGTGTTTTTTAAACAACTAGGCAGAAAAGGCCTGATACTAGTATGTAGAGGACTTATCTCTATCTAAGGGCTAGCTACTTCCTATGCTTAACAAAGAAAAACTTTAGATCTGGCTCCAACTTCAATAGAGTCCTCAAGATTCTCTACTCTTCAAGCTCTACAAAGCTTAGGTGGGTGCACCTTAGGGATACATGGTTATATAGTATTCAGGCAAGATTGCCTCAAAACAATTTGAATGATGTGTAAAAATTCATCCAAGTATATGATAATGATATTTTTGATGACATACAAATAAGAACAAATGATATTTTATAGTTAGATGAAACTAGGAGAGATGCATCTACACAAAAGGCTAAGCTTTAAGCACAGATGAAATATTTGTATGATAGAAAAACATCAAAAAGGAAATTCTAGCTTCAAGAGATGGTATTATTATGGAATGCTAGGCTTGAAGATAAGGGCAAACATGGAAATTTTTATCCCATATGGCTTGGTCCTTATTTGATTCTTGGAGAAAAGGGAGAAGATACATATTATACAAGAGAGTTATCTAGTGATATTCTTGAGTTGCCAGTTCATGGATAGTTCTTGAAGAGATATTTTGTTAACATCATAATGTTTTTGACACTTGAGTGCCAACACACTTAATCATATTCCACATTGGATGCCGAGTACATCATGCATGCCGAGTGATCTTCATGTGCCGAGTAATTTTCAGATGCTAAGTGAAGATCAGTGCCGAGTGTTAACAAGTGCCGAGTAACATAAGATGTCAAGTAATACAATTTTGTTAAGGTGCCGAGCTATCCAGGAAATAGCATGTGCCGAGCATCAGCAATACTTTAGGAGCCGAGTAACTCAGTAGATCAACATAAGAGTTTGTAATTGCACAAACTATGATGCAAATAGTTTGTACAACCGACATAAGGTAAATTTCAAAGGATTTAATGATGAGATCGAATCTTTTATTTTTCCTATACAATTTGCATGCAGCCAATAAGAAAAATGCTAAAGGCATGCAACCAATCAACAAAAGATAAGTATTGAGCAAAAAATGAAGATTGAATGTGGATTGTAGATCCATACCTAACCCTAAATCTTCAAATGTCTTTATAAGGAAGATGAAACTTCATTGTAAAGTGTAAGAGATGAGAGGTATGAGAAGACATACAAGGGTTCGCAAGGAATTCTATTTTTTGAAGTGAGGATTATCAGATCACAAAAGGATCTAGATCAGAGAAAGCAGAACAAGTGCCTGCAAACAGCAATCAAGGATTGTAATCAGTTAGGTTTATTGTACCTAATACTCTCTAGCAATTGTATTAGAATGAAAAATCCTATGGTGATAGGTTAGCTTAACAGCTATTTCGATAAATCCTTTAACTAGGTGATGAAATCCTTTAACAGGGTAACACTTCATGTTAAGTGTTTGAAAGCCTCTAACTAGGTCACTATTTACGCAGTGTAAAGCCTTTAATAGGGCAAGCCTTTAACAGGGAAAACCATAAGAAGTGGTTGAACAATATTGCTGCAGTAATTTTTGTGGGTATCATCCCCACCCCAGTTTTACCTTCTTATTCCTAGAGGATTTTTGGGTTACCAAATTCTAGTGTTAAGTGTTATTGATGCATGTGTTTTGTTACATGTTTATTTGATGTATTTACATGCATGCAATTTACTTTCAGTTAAAAGTGTTATTGGCTAAAGTATGACACTTATGATTCACCCCCCCCTCTCATAAATACTATTTCCATATTTGAATATTCCAACAATTGGTATCAGAGCTCAATCCAGGTTCTCTTAAGGAAAAGCCCAACAGCTTGGAGGAAAAGATCTAAAGATGGAAGCTTTCAAACTTGGAAAGATCATTGAAAATCAGGTGATAGATGTGCAACTTGCTTTGCATAGCTTGGAGGAATTCAGAAACAAGTTGAAAAACTCATTAAAAAAGAGGAAGGATCTAGCCATAGCTAAAAACGATATACACTACAAGGAGATTGATACTACCAACATATTTTCCAGTGGAGACACTAAAGAGTTTGATGCAGCAATAGCAGAACTGATGGAGAAAAAAAAAATTCAAGCAGAGGAGATAAGATCTCTCAAGATGGAACATGAATCACAGGCCATAATGATATGTGAAATTACTGAACACAAGAAAAGAATAGTTGAAGATAAAGTGATGTTGGAAAATGATAAAAGAAATCTTGCAAATAGACTTGAAGAAAAATGTACTGAACTGACAAGGATCTCAAACATGCAGATGGATACACTTGCCCAAATGATGAACCTTCATCATGAACTCAATGTAAAAGATATTGAGATATCCACCTTGAAGATGCAGAATGAAAAAATGCAAAATGAATTGAACAGAGAAAAAGAGGTAGCAGAGAATCTCAATAAATCAAGTGAAGCCATCAAGTATTTTGAACAGTTGCTGAAATCACCAAAATCCACCCATGATACATCAGGACTAGGATACAATAGCACTAAAGTTGGAGAATCATCAAAAAGTGCTGAACAAAGAAGTGACAAAGGTAAGAATTCAAAACCCACTTGTCATTACTATAATAAGAAGGGACATACAGCTAATGTGTGCAGGAGCAGAAGATTCAATCAATCAAACATACCCAAAAGTTTCTGTCACAAGTGCAACATGCAAGGACATATGACACAAAATTACAGATCCAATGTCACAAGGACTCAAAGATTTGATGGGCATTGTTATAATTGCAAAAAGTATGGACATAGGGCATTTGAATGCAGATCAAAACCTATGTGGACATCAAATCAACCAGCAAAAACAGAAGGGAATGGAAGTCAATATCATTGGGATTACAACATTAGGCACAGTTGTCACTATTGTCAAGAATATGGACATATACCACAGAACTGTATAAGAACACATTTCAAAGGAAACTACAAAAGATGGTTGAATCAAACTACATGTTTCAGTTGTTTGAAAACTGGTCATATCAGCAAAAATTATCCTACAAGATCAAAGGCACCCAAGATTGAAGATAACAAAGGAAAACAAAAGATTGATGTTGAAAAGATAAGAGGGCAAATGAATAAGACTTGGAAAAAGAAGGAAGAGTGCAACACATCAAGTGGAGGGATCACTTCACCCAATGGGTCAAGTGATCATACTTTATCAAACTAAGCACAAGAAGTACACAGGACTGATATACAAAGCTATATCATACATCAGTCCCAAGACAAAGAAGCTAAGAAAAGTATAAATCTACATGAAACAAGATGTCAAGACAAAAACTAAATGTTGATGTCGAGCTGCCTTTGGATTTCGAGTTAAAACAAATGTCGAGCTCCCAACAGCAATGGAGCTGATAACTAATGCCAAGTTGGATAACTCCAATGGAAGTCGAGTAAAATGAAAATAATGGAAGCTGAGTTAGGTCAAAATTTCTTTAAAAGCTGAGTTGGCAGTTGAGCATTCAATGCAATGAAATTAGGGTATATTATCACAATTTCAATTAGTTTTTTGCATCGCGATCAAGAAGCAAAGGAGAAAAAAGAGAGTTGAGTGACTTCATAGCAAGAATCCAAAATTTTAAGCAGATTGCAACCTCATTCAACACATTTTTCATTGATCTAAAGGTATTTTCATTTGTGTCAAGCTACGCAGTTTCATACCCATTTGTTGTATAAACCCTAGTTTACAAAATGGCATCAAGTTCAAAGAAAGTCGAGAAAAAAGAGTCATTTGAAGTCCAGTTAGTTTCAAATGAAGTCAAGCAACCTGATTTCCACCCTATTCCTGAAGTTGCCTACAAAAATGACCCAGTCGGAGCTCTCTCCCACATTCCCCCAAAAGTTGTAATGGTTCAAGATGTGAGGAAATGTTACAATTGCAAGATAGGAGCTCTAGGAGACATGGAAATTAGACAAGCTTATGATAAACTATGTGTAGATGGAGTACTGAAAGAAGAATTTAAAATCATTGAAACAAAGGGTTTGACCCGAGTTTTAAGTTTTCCCACCGTATTCAAAACTGAATGGATTAGACTTGTATTGAGCAGAATCCATGGTGGAAACTTGTGGTTAGAAGATATGCCCATCAAATTGACAAAGGAAATTATACATAGAGTAACAGGGTACCCAACCCTAGATCAGTACAAAACCCTAAGAAGTGAATCGAAGGAGGTCATTGAAAGGAATACTGGTGCACAATGGAACAAACGAGGAATGACAATTCATACCATACAGGATCCACTAGTAGAATTTGCTGTTAGAGTCATTGCTCACAAATTCTATCAATCCAGTAGACTCAACAGTGTACCATGCATTGCAGTAGATGTAGGTTACAAATTGGTGAAAAAAGATCATACTTATGATCTTGCAGAACTGCAATTGCAACAGATCAATGAAAACCTAGCTGCCATAAGAAGAACAAAGGGCACATAATGCAAATTTGGAGCAATCCTAGTTTGCATATTCTTTTATGTACAGAATGAATTTCCTTCTTTTGGTAAAGTAGCATGGAGGAAGGATAGAACCATCATTGCACAAATTAATGAATATATAGAGAAAATGGGAGAAAATTTTGATACCTTCATGACAAGCTATTTTGAGGATTTCAAGAAATCCATGA
The DNA here is from genome assembly GCA_028749045.1 of Cupressus sempervirens. Classification (NCBI taxonomy): domain Eukaryota; kingdom Viridiplantae; phylum Streptophyta; class Pinopsida; order Cupressales; family Cupressaceae; genus Cupressus; species Cupressus sempervirens. The sequence continues at coordinate 566,269,608 of CM053792.1, forward strand.
AGCAAAGATCAAGGATACCAACTTCCTTAGTAGAAAAGCATACAAATGACATGTTTCTTAGCTGACATAGATTTTACTTACATTCAAGTAGTAATACCAAGGGTAAGATGGCTAAGGCCATTTGGGTACGAAATCAATTTTGATGAGGCATCAGCAGCAATAACTGCAATATTGGTAGAGGAAGCAGATAAAAATGCACCACATTTTGGCACTTATGATGTGGTAAGATCAAAAATAAACATGGAATTAAAAACTGCTTCTACATTGAAGAAGAAAGATAAATTAATCAAGAAGATCAAGAAGAAGTTTGGCAAAGAAATTAAGGCTGAGGCAGAAGAAGAAGAAGATGAGCAGGAACAAGGGCCAATGGAACTAACTCAAGGTCTTGGAGAAGACAAGGAGGAAGGTGCAGAGGAAGAAGAAGCCAAGGAAGCACCAACTGAAGCTGAGCCAAAGAAGAGAAAGGCAACAGAACAGCGTTCAGCCAAGCCCAGATCAAAGAAAATTGCCACTCCATCACCTCAAAAGCCAACAACACGAGCATCAACAAGAGCCTCTACTCAAAAGGCTAAAGAGGAAGTTACCAAGAAGAAACAAGTCAAGGGATCATAGGAAGAGCCGAGGAAAAGAAGAAGGTATGTGGCTCAACCTGACACTGATGAAGAAGAGCAAACAGAAAAGGTAAGCAATTCATCAGTTGATACCCTATGTAAAAATATTGCAAGTGGTGACTTGAATAATTTAAATAAAGTTGATTTTAGTAAATTTAAAAAAGAAGAACAAAATAAGATAGAAGAAATAGTGTATGGAATGATAGCACAATTCAAGTACACTCCACTTGAACTAGATGGTCAATTGCCAAAGGAGCTATCAAAAATTGTAGAAGACAGATGGCATTTTTGCTTAAAAATGGAGAAGGAGATGAGGGAATCAACCCTAGCCAGTGTATTGTCGGATTTGACTAGGGAACAAATTAGCAAAGCAGTCAAAAGGCATAATAATAGGTTTACACCCAAATACAGGGCATTCTTTATACTTCAAAAATGAATGGAAGAGATTGTTCAAAGAACAATGAAATCGTGGAAGAACTTGTACAAAAAGATTGAAGATTTTCTTGAGGAAGAATACAAGGAAGAAGCAGCTATACCAATAGAAGAGAGGAGAAAAAGAAAAGAAGAAGAAGAAAAGAAAAGAGAAGAAGAGAAGAAAGATGAAGAAAAGAAAGATGAAGAGGAGGAAGAGGCACAAAAATAGGATATAATGGCAATAGCTGAGCTAGAGGAGCAACTAGATCAGAGTGTGCAAGACACACAATTGCCACCCCCTCATCCATCCCACCTACAGATACTATAACAATTACTGATGTCCCTGATACTTCTGGTCAGAATATTAATCCATTAACTATAGAAGATTTGAAAAGAATTCTTGACCAATCAACACAACAAGCAATATTATGTACAGATCCAGTATTGGTCAGTATAGATGAGTTACAAAAACTAGTAGAAAATATAGTTAAAGATAAGGTCAATACATAAGAAACACCTTCTATCACAACTACTAGTAGTCAATTTGAAATACCAACAAGTATAATTGATGCTACAAGACAAAAGCAAAGTGCAGCTACAGAAAAAAGTATAGAACAAACAGGACAAACTATTACATCTGATCCTACAGCACAAACACAAGGTGCACTTCCATAGATAACAATAATTGATCATAGTAGATAGAAGGAGGAGGAAATAGTAAAAACCCCTAAAGAACAGGAGGCAATTCAAACATTAATAAATTTACCTACCTTGGGAACTCCTTCACACTAGCCATTGCAGATTTCAGTACCATCATCCAGTACTACCAGAGTTGCAAGCGTACTTCACTATGGAGACCCTAAATTAGATGAAGAGATAGTCATACCGAGCTATGACTCAAAATCAATAACCATTTATCAAATCAATGAGGTTCAGGATGCACTAAATAGAAGGAAAAGATAGGAAATACTCAGGAAAGAGTATAAAAATAAGCAAACACTTTATGAGATCAAGGACATCTTTATGGATGCCTTCAGTTTGCAATCACCGGATGAGTCAAAGCATATCACAGAGCAACTAACAGATATTGTTGACCAGGTGAGAAATGAAGACCTAGAAACCAATGCAAAACTTATGGAATGGTCAGAAAGAAAATTTCAAGGGAAAGTGAATGAGAAAATATCAAGACAAATCGCACTTTCACAAGTAGAATTGGCAAAGCTTATTGATAAGGTGAAGAAGGTACTTGAGAATATATTCTCACTGTACAAAAAGTTGTGTGATTTTTCATACTTCACACAAGAAACAAGCCAAAAGATACTGAGTTTGGAAAGAAATTTAAACATTTCAAGTATGCAGCTACCAAGTGATCCAGCTCAAAGTGAGAAGCATTTTGCTCAATCGCTTCACACTCACAAAGAAATAGCTATCTTAACAACAGATGAGGCTAATATTAAGGCCAAATTAATATAGCTCCAGTCCTCCATTACCCCACATTTAGAGATACTCCATAAAGAGGAAGTATATGCTGAAAATGTACTCAAGAAAGATCCAAATCTTTCTACATTAGATAGACTTATTTATCTTGCTGTCGAGACTACTATCCAGTATAAGTCACTAGAAATCGCTTTGAACAATTGGGATGCAGCTCTCAGAATGATTATGGAGGTAAATAGCACATTTTTGTCTAAATATGGTCTTAACCCTTAAACACTCTTTGACATAAGTGTCAAAAAGGGGGAGATATAGAAGGAGCACATATTAATAGGGGGAGATATAGATATTATGAAATGAATTAATAGGGGAGAATAGATACAAAGGAGGAGCATTGATATATAGAAAAGGCACAATCAACTCAGGGGGAGTTACAAAATTTTTGAGGTATATATTGTAAGATTGTAAGTCACAAATTTTGATCAAAGTTCTCAATATGTACATACCAATAAGATTAGTAAATGTACATATAAGGTCAGTTAAGTATTTTTGTCACTCATGTCAAAGGGGGAGATTGTTAACATCATAATCTTTTTGACACTTGAGTGCCAACACACTTAATCATATTCCACATTGGATGTTGAGTACATCATGCATGCCGAGTGATCTTCATGTGCCAAGTAATTTTCAGACTCCGAGTGAAGATCAGTGCTGAGTGTTAACAAGTGCCGAGTAACATAAGATGTTGAGTAATACAATTTTTTTAAGCTGTCGAGCTATCCAAGAAATAGCATGTGCTAAGCATCAACAATACTTTAGGAGCCGAGTAACTTAGTAGATCAGCATAAGAGTTTGTAATTGCACAAACTATGATGCAAACAGTTTTTACAGCTGATATAAGGCAAATTTTGAAGGATTTAATGATGAGATCAAATCTTTTATTTTTCCTATGCAATTTGCATGCAGCCAATAAGAAAAATGCTAAAGGCATGCAACCAATCAGCAAAAGATAAGTATTGAGCAGAAAATGAAGATTGAATGTGGATCATAGATCCATACCTAACCCTAAATCTTCAAATGTCTTTATAAGGAAGATGAAACTTCATTGTAAAGTGTAAGAGATGAGAGGTATGAGAAGACATACAAGGGTTCACAAGGAATTCTATTTTCAGAAGTGAGGATTATCAGATCACAAAAGGATCCAGATTAGAGAAAGTAAAACAAGTGCCTGCAATCAACAATCAAGGATTGTAATCAGTCAAGTTTATTGTACCTAATATTCTCTAGCAATTGTATTAGAATGAAAAAACTTATGGTGATAGGTTAGCTTAACAGCTATTTCGATAAATCCTTTAACTAGGTAATGAAATCCTTTAACAGGGTAACACTTCATGTTAAGTGTTTGAAAGCCTCTAACCAAGTCACTATTCACACAATGTAAAGCCTTTAACAGGGCAGGCCTTTAACAGGGAAAACCATTAGAAGTGGTTGAACAATATTGCTACAGTAATTTTTGTGGGTATCATCCCCACCCCAGTTTTACCTTCTTATTCCTGGAGGGTTTCTGGGTTACCAAATTCCAGTGTTAAGTGTTATCGATGCATGTGTTTTGTTACATGTTTATTTGATGTATTTACATGCATGCAATTTACTTTTAGTTAAAAGTTTTATTGGCTAAAGTATGACACTTATGATTCACACCCCCACCCCCCCCCACATAAGTACTCTTTCCATATTTGAATATTCCAAAAATTGGTATCAGAGCTCAATCCAAGTTCTTGGACAAGATAAGGTGCAATTTACATCATCACAAGCAGTATAAATGAACCATGGGTTAGAAAAGTGAAGTTGTGAATGCTTGTAGTCACACTATCACAGGGTTTAAGTGTAGTTAAGACTTTTAGGTTGCAAAATGGCAAGGGAAACTAAGTTGAAAGCTATCACATGGTCGCATGTAGTTCAAGTAGCATCCTAAGTTAAGATATGAAGTTGTAAAAGTAAGATGAAAGTCAAACAAAGCATTGATCACACCTTTGCATGTCAACATCAAAAGGGAACAAGTTGAATTGCAAGCATACAAATAGAATATGTGTTGTAGTTAAAGTTTACTTCACGTCGTCACACAGTTTTGAATGATTTTAATGCTTTAAGGTGAAAAGTGGCAATTGATAGTGAAGCTCACATTCACAAGCTTTCATAAGCAATTAGAAAACTAAGTTGCAAAGTTACGAGGTAAAAGAACTATTAAGTTACCTAGCTAAGTGCATAGTTGCACGATTAAGTTGAATGCCTAGTTTTGGAGTTAGGAAGGAACAATAAGATGAAATCTAAAGCATCACATGGTCACAAGCATAAAATGTTCCAAGGGCTAAACTGTGTCAAGGTTGCAAAGTGTATAAAGCAAGGGCTTGTCACAAGGTTGCAATAGTCACAAAGGTATGTTAAAATATAGTTGTGAAGCCATGATTAAATGAGAAACATAAAGTTTGCAACATTGAAATCCATTTTAGTAAGGAGAAAGATCAAGTGTGAGGATACAAAACATTAGAAAGAAAACCCTAATCACATGGTTGTGGCTTAAATCAAGGAAAGCATGAAAGTTATGGCAGAAATGTGATGAGTTGTTTTTCGCATCATTGTGAGTGTCATTTTTAAGGCATGGAAATAGTTTTACTGACCATTATCTAAGCTAAATAAAAGGACATGAGCTGGAGGTACAAAAATATGAAAAAAGAAAAGACTTCTCCAACTTTTTGAGGATTAACAGGTTTTCAAGTGTGTTGGGTTTTAATTGTCATTAAAGCTACGCTCCCATGGAAAAAACATATAAATTTTGAAAGAAAAATAAGTTTTCTTTATCATTTTCATAATTGCTCAAATTATCCAAGGTAAATTTCAAATTACAGAGTGATTCCTAGTGTTTTTCAATTTTCAGTACATAGAGTCAGCAAAATTACTTGCAAAAATGGCCCAAAGAGAAGGTGAAATGATTACACATGCAGTAATTGAAGAACCAACTACACCATCAAAGGCTCCCAACAAATTTTTAGAAGAATGGATACACATTTTTCCTAGTTCTATAAATGCTTAGAATGCCAATGACCTTGCATTCAAAGACCCATACATAATGTGTAGAGATGCAGTTGTCCTTGATAGAAATGGGTATGAATTGTTCTAGTTTTTCTACAAGAATAGAGTAAAAGAAGTTCCAATATGCAACCCTTGGGTAACAAATTTAGGAAAATTGATCATGCCAGAAGTATTTGTAGAAGTGGACTTGGTCAAGGAATTAATCAAGTGCTATAATCTAGTTAATAAGTCATTCCACAAGAAAGATAAAAGTGTTTTTCTAGCATTGGATAGAGATACACTCATAGAGGCATTTGATTTTGGTGGACCTATGTCATTGCCCATTGATGTTGAAAAGCTAAATGAAAATTTTAAAAAACATAAGAGTTTTTACATGGGTAAAAATATGAGTTTTTACCCATTCATAGAGGCATTTGATTTCGATGGACCTATGTCATTGCCCATTGATGTTGAAAAGCTGAATGAGAATTTTAAAAAACATAAGAGTTTTTACATGGGTAAAAATATGACCAGACACATTCCCAAGGTGAAGAAGGATGTAGGAGAGAGTCCAAAGAAGTGAGATGTTGAGAAAATGATGCCCTTGGATTTCTTTCAAAGGCACTTTCAGAATATTGTATTTGGGATTAACAAAGCCCTAGGTTCAGATGGAGCCATGAATGCTTTAGGGGCATATTATGTCATGTCTCTAAATATTCAAGACCCAAATCATTATGTTGAATATGATTGTGTAGAATACATCATTTAGAGTATTCACAAGGAAATTACTACTACCTAGTAAGGTGAGCTAAAGGATTTAAGGTTCCATCACTACTCTCTGATCATGCACCTTATCTTGTCCAAGAACGCTGACATATTTGATCAAAGCTTTTTTGAGTCAATACAAGAGTGGGGAGAGAGATTTCTAGTGCAAAGATTGACACAGGTATGGAAAATGTACTATCCATATTCAAAAGTTATCTCTTTCTATAATGATTTTGCTCATCCAGTTTTGAAAATGATAGGATGTATAATTGAAAGAGTCTCTAGGAATTTTTGGAAAGTTGTTAGACCTAAATGGTGTTTTGATGCTGGAAAAAAATTGACTCATGATTGGGGTAGTGTTTTCTTATTTCAAGAATATATTGTTATAAGAATTTTTGGATGTCCTCAGCCACCCCAAATTTTGCCTAAATATGTTCCTAAGAGGCTAAGCTTAGTAGAAATATTTTGGCAATTGTTTTCTTTGAATAGGGCATACTTAGGAAAAAGTGTCAAGAAGGGAACATTTCTATGTAGATGTACTAAGGTGGGGGACTTTGAAATTGGTAAAAATTCCATTGAGAAGGCCAATTCATTTTTACAAAATTATAAAATGCCAATTGGGCCAGTTGGAACTTATGACCCCTGTAATGTAGTAAGGCATGCTTTGAAAAGTATGAGAGGATATAATTTGCCCCCTACAAAGCCCATGTGGGAAGAAGATGTTATTACTGATGTATTGAGTGAGGATGTTTGTAGGTAAATAATGATTAAGTGTAGAGATATTGTTGGTTATGAACAAGAAATTAGAAAGGAAGACCCATATTTTAAAGGGTTTTATCTTGATGAAGAATATTGGGTCAAATTGGATAAGTGTGTAGAGAACTTTGATGATTTGGTGTCTCAAGTCCCAAAGGCAATCAGAAAGAAGACTAATCTAGACTATGCTAATGATGAATATGTAGTGGATATATATGATGAAGAAGATCAATTTGAAGATGACCAACCTAGACAAGATGTTCTTGAGAGTTCTACATGGGCAGAACAAAGACATGAGAAGTATAAAATGGTAGAAATACTAGATAAGGCTCAGCAAAAGGCTCTCTAAATTTTTCCAAAGGGGAGAAAATACTTTGATGATGTTAGAAGAAGATTCTTAATGTCCCAAGCATTTGAAGATGAATAGAGAATAAAGAAATTGCAACTAGAAGCTCAAATGATCAATGATAGAATCATTGAAGCTAAGGAGTTTATGAATGATGACAATTTTATCAAGTCAAATGATTTCAAAAACTTCTCATTCAAAATTTAAATGAATGAATTAAAATTTTAGATGAAGCCTAAAGATTTAGATGAAGTAGTTGTTGGGTTGGTGCAAAATTTTTAGGAGTATGGCCTTGCCATTGAAACCCTTATTACTGAAGAGGCTAGAGATTTAATAACAAGGAGTGGAATGATTATCTTCCTAGGATGGGATTTTAGCTCTTCTTTTCTTCTAGATAAAATAAGAAGACAAGAAAAATCAGTCTCTTTTAAGGATGAGAATCATTATGGGTAGAGGATGGGATCAAGGTTTAATGTAGATGCCAAAACAATGGTAATTTAGAGTTTATCTCTAGAGGATGATAATCCTACTCTCATGGAAACCAAAGAATTCCCTAGGGGAAATGTTATATTTTGGCATGTGTAGTCTACTTCTAGTTACTAGATTTTTGGGATGCATACTTTGGTAGCAATAATGAATAAGAACAAGATGGAAACTCTTCAGTACCAATTTAAGAAAACATATGAAAAATATATTGGAACAAGAAGGAGTTATGAAGAGGAAATAAAAAACTTTTGTCTTATAGAAAAATTTTATTAAGTTGGAGATAGAGGTGGCATCATTAAAGAAAGATGTCAGAATTGTCACATAAGTTCATGATAAAGATGTGCAAATGGAGGTTTAAAATTTTGAATCAGGGGAAACATTAGGCCAGGCTATGGAATTTGATGAGGAAAACCTAGAAGCTAGCAAAGATGCAGATATCATAGCTATGAAGAATTTGTTAATCCATGAGATCAATGCATTGAATAGTTTCTCAAAATGTGCATGGCTATTACATTGCATTAGGAGGAGTGGAATAAAAATGTGCAAAGGAAATTTCTCTATTGTCTCCACTATTCAACACATGGGGCCCTTACATTCAATTATTTGATAGTATAATTACTATACTTCCCCAAAAAAAGGACCTACCAAAGACAATCACTATGAGAACAAGGAAAGAAATTCATAAAGTGAGAGATCTGAGAGGTTTGTTTGGAGGGAAGATACAACTAGTCCAAAATAAAATGAAAACAATTATTGCAAGGACACCAAACATTGTACTAACAATTTTGGATAGTGAGGGTAAAATAAAAGAATAGGTTGAATGGTTATCATCTTTTGAAAATATCCTTGATCATTCCAGGTTTTTATCTTTTTGTAATAATAAAGTAAGTGCCACTATTGTTTATGATATGGTAGATATTCTCTATAAGATGGAGGCAAAGATGTCTAAGGTGGTTGTTAAGGTCAAAGCCATAACTGATGCCAAGTGGACCAAGTGCCTAGAAGATATGGATACAATAAAAAATGTTACCTAGCCTGATATTGATATAGACATCACCATATGGGAGCTAATCATAGATATCAAGGCATTGCCATCCAGTGATAGTGACTAGATGTAGTTGAGATACAGTACAAAAATAGAAAGAGAAAAGAAAAGGCATGGATGGTGATAGGAACTAAAGGAAAAATTGAATTTTCTAAGGAGATATTTACTAACAAACATCACCTAACAATTTTCTAACTACATCTTAGTTTTTGAGGCCAAGTATAGAGAATATTTTGTTTGTAATTGAATAGGAATGTCTTTGTATTTTTTTTTTTTTAAGATTTTGACAAGTGTCCTCCCATCTAAAGCTTGTTGCTATTGGAAATGATTGAAAAGATCATGAATAAAGAATGATGGAACTGGTAAAGAATGTTTTCAATCATTGTTTTGTCATTGATGTCAAACTTGCTACTTGCAGGAATGAAAATTGCTTAACTGATCCAAATACTATCAATTGGTCGATTAACAAGGAGGAGGCAATCAATGAGATGTAACTAGAGAACCTAGAGAAAGGTTGAAGTTATGATGTTGTAATGAAGTATAAGGATCAGCTAAGCCATTGATGAAATAGTGTATTGATGACATACTCTAAGAAATAGGGAATGGACACACTAAGACACATCAAAGATGTAAGGTTTAACTAAGTCATTTGTAGAACTTGACTAAGTTCATTTGTGAGTGTTGAGCAAGCTAGTTAAAGCCGAGAAATCCTTCAAGTGTCGTGTAACACAGAAGGTGCCGAGCAATCCTTCAGGTGTCGAGCAACACAAAAGGTGCCAAGCAATCCTTCAGGTGCTGAGTAACAAAGAAGATGTCGAGCATTAGTAAATGTAGTAGAAGTCGAGTAACACAGAAGGTGTTGAGCATCAGTAGATGTAGTAGAAGCTGAGTAACACAGAAGGTGTCGAGCATCAGTAAACCAATGATGCTAAGTTGTTGCATTATTGATAAGACAAAAAGATTCACCAGATCAGTAATGATAAGTTTCTTACATTAAATTTTGTGAATTAGTTGGATGATAAGGATGATGAGTAGATGTCACAAAATTTCATGTAAACCATGCAAACCAGTTTTGAGTGAATACTGATGGACTTATCATGAAGTTTCTGGAAGAAATAATTTTGAGGGAAAACAATATCATTCTCTCAGATCAAATCAAATTGATGAGCAGGAAATGAAGAACATAACTTCTTTATAAGGAGTTACAGGTCAAAGATCCTAAGAGAAATAATTGGTCATAAGTGTGGTCGTGCGAAGAAGCCAAGAGAAGGCTAGTGTGAAGTGTTAAGAAGAGGACATAGTGAGGAGTAAGCATAGAGCATCAAGACTCTGAGTTGATCAAGTGACCATAGAGTGCATTGGCATAAAGAGTGGAAGAACTCGAGGAGATAGATCTTGAAGGGTGGACAAGTTGTTAGCATTGCAAGGAAGAAAATCCAAGCAAAGAAAAGAACTGAAGAGTGATTTAACATCTACAAGGTTAGAGTTGCAATCTTTATCAGGTCAAAACCTTTCTAATACTTTCTTACCATTGTATTAGATATTGAAATCCTACATTTCTAGTTAACTTAATAGCTAGGTGGATAAGCCTCAGGAAAAGGATAGAAGATGCCCATGAGAAGGATAAGAGATCTTGAGGAGAAGGATAGGAGATCCTTAGAGAGGGATAAAATATTCTTTTGAGAAGGTGACTGTAAATCCCATGGACTTGGGTGGGCCTAACAACTCTATGTAAATCCTTTAATAGGGTGGCATTCTAAGTTGAATGTTCTTAAGTCCTCTAACAGGGAACACTCCTAACAGGTTGTAGAAATCCTTTAACAGGGTCACATCTGACAATTTGTAAAGCCTTTAACAGGGTAGGCCTTCAATAGGGAAAACCATCAGAAGTGGTTGAAATCTATTGTGCAGTAATTTTGTGGGTGTCATCCCCACCCCAGTTTTACCTTCTTATTCCTGGAGGGTTTCTGGGTCACAAAAATCTCAAGTTTTATGTGGTGATGCATGTTTACTTTTCATGATTGTTTAATGTTTAATTGCATGCATGATAAGAAAGTAAAAATGCTAGTACTTTTGATTCACCCCTATTTTATTAAAAAATTTGTATTGGACATTATTGGACCTTGAATAACTAATTCACCCCCCCTCTCAGTTATTCTAAATGAATTCTAATAGTTGCATTCCTTTATATAAAAGGACTTCCAAGATATGGAGTAGAGGTTAGATTTTCTGATAATTTTGAGAATTATGCTATTTTCATTGGTCCATTGAGTCTTTTGTAAAACTTTATGATGTATTTTCCTATAAAATTGAGAATATAAGTGAATATTGAAGGATTTGTTATTTTATCTTGAAGTTTTTGTAGTCTTACTAGCATTATGTAATTTTCAAGGAAAATTAATACAAAGGAGGAAGTTCTACCAACATTTTTGTTTCTAAATTCTATCTCCATTGTTATGTACTGGTAATGTTGGGATTGTGTAAACAAGTTTTATGAAATTTAATGCAACTAGGATAGGATGTCTATCAATTTGTTGCTTCTTTTAATTCAAGGAATTAAGTAAATGCTCCAATAAATTGATAGGGTTTCCAGTTATATAGTAAGAATATTCATAAGAATGGGTTTGGGGATAATTGCTAATAAGATTAATTGTAATGAAATTAATTAGCTTGAAATATTTTGCTAGGTAGACTCTAAATCCCAATGGATAGAGCACTGATCATACATTCAGTTACATGTTGAAGAAGTCATAAGGTTGCATTAGGCATGAAATATAAAATCAAATCAATTTTACTTTACTGTATCAAGAGTTAAACCACCGGTCAACACTTATTTGCAATAATTAATTGAGTGTTATTATTAGTTGCTATTGTCAAGGATTAGTTGTAAAGTATAGAAGATATGTGACCATTATCTACTTTAAAGGGATAGATCTAGAAAAGAGAAGTATCAACTAAATGAATTGTGAGAAAATCATCAAATAATCAATTAGATAACCATGTATCCCTAAGGTGCACCTACCTAAGCTTTGTAGAGCTTGAAGAGTAGAGAATTCTAGTGATTCTAGTGAAGTTGGAGCTAGATTTGAATTTTTTCTTAGCTAAGCATAGGAAGTAGCTAGCCCTTAGACTGAGATAAGTCCTTTGTATCCTAGTATCAGGCCTTTTGTGCCTGGCAGTCTAAACAACACCAACATAAGGGATCTAAAGGTTAACCAAAAGTGCAAGAATCCTCCTATGATTCCACTAATGGAGTGAAATAAAATAATGGAAGATGCAAAAGAGAAAAGGCTGTAGGGTAAAGGAATTGAACAAGAAGAGGGGAAAAAAAGGTATGTCAGGATAGTATTAAGTAGAATGTAATCATGCACTAATTAGTGATCTTTGTAAATGTATAATGTAACATGTTTAAAAAATTTCATAGACTATGAGACACATTAAAAGATACATAAGTGAGATTATAAAAGGTTGGCCAACACAAACTTGGCTCTGGTGGCTATATGAAACTTCACTCTCAACTTCTAAGTAGAAGCAATATTTTTTCATATCAATTTGTTTATATAAGGTTGCAAACAATTTTGTTTAATCAAATCATACATGAAAAACTAATGATATTAAGAAAAAAATATAGGGCATGAAATTCAATGTAGAGTCCACAAATGAAGACAAAAAAATTGCCTTGAAGGAAGGCTATAAAGTTGTGGTTGCATGCCTACACCAAGAATCTAAAAGCCATACTAAAGAATACGGTGTGCCAGATGATACAAAAGTAAATTGGTCAAATGAAAAGTAAATAAAATTGAATAGTTAAGAAATTTCATGTTTGTTTTTAATTTCTAACATAAATTAACCATTTCTATTTTATATATCAAACAATGATAACAATGTGCATGACATTTCACTACAGCCTTCAAATCCTATCACAGAAGTTGTGCATGAAAAATGTTGTGATATGCATCATAGTAGTGGAGGTATTAATTTTCTATTGAAAATTGATAATTTAATTAGAAATAGAATTAAACATCTTCAATTGAAATTGGTCATGTAACCTTTTTTTGAATATTGTAGAGCATGTTGAACATCATGGTGAATGAGTGGAGCATGTTTGAAGTGTTCAACATGTTGAGGTGGCGATCGATCAAAGTGTTATTGTAAATGATGTGGCATTTTTAGATAAAGAAAAATAAATGTTATGTTCTACGAGTTAATAAAATACTTGTAACAATTTTAAAAAGGTATGCAAATTTAACCCATTTACTTGTTATTATAGCAGACCTCCCTTTAGTGTTCTAGCCTTGTGCTCCTCAAAGTAGGAGCATCATAATTTGACATTACAACCACAAGAGAAGGAGAATGAGTAATATATTGATGCTCTTATCATTATTTTCCTTAAGAAATCTAAGGGAAAAAAAATTATTTTTTTTAAAAATGCTCTATGATAAACCTTGTTGGATAATGAAACAATGTTGTTTTGAGTAATTATCTATGAATATTGTGTATTAATATTGAATTTTATGTCACATTAATGAATATTATTTTTGATTAAGTATTTTTTATCCTAAAACCCAAATTTTTTTACAGCATATCTAAAATAGAAATATTAAGAAAAGTCCAGCTGCAATGCATCTGCTTATTAAAAGCCAAACCCAAATGACAGGCCCACGACCAGGGTATAAAAAACTAGCTACACTAAAAAAAAACCAGCTACACTAGAAAGAGACGAGACAAAAAGAAAACACTAACTATTAGTTCTCCCTATCAAGAGCCTGCAAGGTCTTTGCAGCTTCATTAGTCTTCTGGTTGTTTGTGTCCTCCTAGTCCTGGTTTTGAGCATCCGCCAGATCCTTGGTTTCTTTCAAATCATCCTTAGCCTACCCAATATCCAAATTGGCCTTCTCTATCTTATCCCTTCCAAATCTAGCACTCATCAGTGATTCACCTAGACTGTTAATATTCTCATTCAGGGCATTCAATGTAGCAATCACCTGATTAGCCAGGTTCTAATGGGAGAACTCCATCCTTTGGACTCTTTGTTCAACCTTGGTGATTTTGTCCTCCTAGTCAGCATTGTGTCCCTAGACATTGTACTGTCATTGACTTCCATCCTAGCTTCTCCTCTCTTCATTGTGCCCCTGGTCACTGTCGATTCTCTGGCTTCTTTTCCCTTTAAAGTCTTCAATTTGATGGAACAACCATTTGATAGATGGGAAATTGTTTATCATGTTGTTCTTTGCATTGTTCAAAAGATTAAGCCCAGTTTCCCTTGCACTATCAAAGATAACAACTAGTGCAAGATCAATGAGCTCATCAAAGTGGGCTTTGCCATCATTGTCTTCCATCACTTGGAGATTCGTCGGCTCCGTAACTATCCCCAATTCTGCAGTGTTCATGTTAAAATTCCTCTAAGGCCTTCTCCTATTTTTCATTATCACCTCCCCAGTCTCTTTCCCCAAAATTTCTATCTTCCCCTCAGATAGAGAAATAGTAGGGCTAGGGCCTAGAGTCTCAAGACTCTGGTCATTGGTTTCTAGCAACAAAGCCTCATCTGCTTTCCTTTTCTTGGGATTCCTTGACATGTTAGCTAAATTATCCTCCTCCTTTTCACTTTCCCTCCCCTTCTCCTTCTCCTTCTCATCATGCTCCCCCTTCTTCTCTTCCTCCAATTGTGTATCCTCTTCTTCATCATTTTCCTCCTCATCCTCCTGAAGCTCAAACTTAGGGGGAATGGGGGGTAAGCCTTTGGGGCTCTTTCTATAGGGAATGTGGGCAAGAGTGACTTTCCTTTCTTCCTTAGGGTTTTTACCTTAAGAGGAAGCATTATCCTCTTCTTTTGATTTTATGCTATGCACATCCTCTGAATCTGAACTCCTAGTTTCCTAAGATGCACACCCAGTATCACCAAGGGATTTTCCCCTAGTTTGAGTCTTCAGATACTCATAGACCAAGAGGAGTAATCCCTCATGAAGGGCTGGGTTAGTAGTAGGTTTCCTTTTAAAACCCTCGATACCCTTGCTCATGGAGGTGAAAATATAAAAAGGAAAGGATATTTTGATTCCATGCCTAAAGAGATTAAGCAGAACAAAATGATGCATTCTGATCCTATCAAATCTAAGATCCAGAGAAATATATTCAATGATAATCCTTAATACATACCTCCAAATCTTTTTAATTGACTCCATCTCATAATATGTCTCCTCCTTGATGAGTTTGTTCCTCTTGGCTTCGTCCTTTGCAAAAACTTTGACAGCATTGGTCGACATTTTCTTATCTCTAAAGAAGTTACTCCCTTCTAGAGGGATCTCCATAACCTGGGCTATCAAATCCATATTGACATGGTGGGTGACCCCATTGATTTTGACTCTACCATTTTTCTAGGAACCCACCATAATAATGAATATTGTTATGTGATAATGAATTCTTGATTGAATGTTATAGTTCATAAATGGATGAATGAATGACTTATGTAATTAGATGTTAATGGAGAATTTATATTGATGTTAGGGGGAGGGGGGTGAGGCTAGATGAGCTTCCACCTTCATGTGGTTGGCCTTTTTAAGTAGAGAATATTAAAGTATTCTTGAAACCAAGTGAAGCTCAAACTAACATACCTTTATTATTTAATCAATTTCATTTATTCTAGGTCTATTCTCATAAGTGCATTTTAAATGTGTCATTTTTTGGAAACTATCAAATAACAAACCAAAAGGGCCAATACTCAATTTTTATAGCATGATCTAGCTTCATTTTTTGTAAGTATTCTCTTCTTGAATGCATCAAATTTGAATGGTTTATGAACGATTTGAGATCTTATTAGTCAATATCATTTTTCAAAACTCCCTTTGCTTCTAAGAAAAACTAACATTAAAATCATATTCTATTTCATATACAAATAAATTTATAGATGGACACATTGACAAGGCTTGCATATAGGGATACTCTATGTTTAATCTTGAACAATTAATTTTTGCTTTGTGATGATGCCTAAGTTATTTTATCTAAATTTGACTATAAAAAAATGTAAGTAAAAATATAAAATTGCATTAGAAGAGTGATTTAAATACTCTATTCACACTTATGCTATACTGAACTAATTTTACTAGTAAATCATATGCATGATGCAAACACCAACATAATTTGATAGAGTTTTAGATTTGGGTAGATTAGTTTAGTAGCTATTTTGATCGTATGTTTAGAAAAATGTGGACATCAAATATTCTTTGTGAAATTCATCTTGTACTAATTTTACAATCATATCATTCCTTGACAAGACATCTGATTGCAAAATTCTATCAAAAAATTTAGGTTCTTTGTCTACGATTCCATATTTTGCATGATTTTCCCCCACAAGATTTCCAACATATTTTTGTCACTAAAATATCCCTCCATTTTTCTTAGATGAATTTACACACCCTATTCCAAAGCTCTCATTTTGACATGGGTAGGGAGGACATAGGTGGAATGTTTGGTTGTATAAATTTCAATTACTTTTGTTTAAAATTTTCATTCTTTTACATGTATTTCGTACAAAGCTTATGACTATTCAATTCCATGGAAAAATATCTCTTTGAGGCATTGTACCAATACCATGCACCTTATTATTATTTCTAAATTTTTAATATACATCTAGAAAAGCATATGTGAAAGTGGTACTTGACAAAAGGTTCCATCTTCATCATGCTTTTGGATGTTCATACCTCTTTCTTAAGCTTCCAATTTTATTACTCGTAGGGAGGGAATTGTCAAAGGTTGGTAAGTCTAGCTTTATACACATCACATATATTTTCTTAAGATTTTTCAAACCTTTTACAACAAATCCTTTTTTTATATCTGACAATCATTGCAATTCATGAGATTACATTCCTCTTTAAAATTGTGACATTGAAAACTCGTCAATTTGATTTCCTAAGTATAAAATTTTCAAGTTTTCTCATAAATGATACAAAATATTAATTAGAATTTTAATTTTGAGTAGATTAGTACACTAGTCATGTACATAAGATAGTTGTGAAATATATGAATCAATGTTTTGATGTTTTGTAGAGCTTCTTTAAAAAACCATTCTCTACGCATTCTCTAAGAGATCAGTGGGTTGCTAGAATTGAACAAGAATTGACATTTCTAACTTTGAAAAAAAATTTAAGCTGCAATTTGAATGCACTAAATTGGAATGGAATTTGCATTAATTTAAATTTTGTATTCCCATTTACTCCAAATACTAGAATTCAATCTTTCATTTAAACATGTGGAATTGGAAAAATTCTCATTCTAAATCCAATTCCATGAAAATGAACATTAGAAAATAAAATAAAATGTATAGTTTTTCAAGTCCACCTATCTATTTTATCTATTTGGTTTTCATTTTTAGACAAAATCTGAGATTACCACCTTTACCCAGTTGCTTTGCTTGCTACTTACAACCTTACCCAATTGAATGTTTTCTTTCCCTTGCCACATAAGTTACACAAAATCAACCAGCATACAAGACAAACTTCAATGATACATTTTGACCTTTGAACATGTTAGTGAATAATTTTTCCTTGACATAAGTGATTTAAACTTCATAGAGAAAATACCAAATTAACACCAATTGTTTGAGTTCCCATTAAACAATATGGGACTCTCTACATAATAGTATTTTTCAATATTAAAAGGTGCAGCTACCAAATTGAAAGGTACTCATTAATATCTCTCTATGCAGGAATACCTTCCCATGAGTATTTTTACCAGAAAATACTTAAAAGGTTATAACAATCAATTCATCAATATGAAGAGAATGTGCATTTTGAAAAACCATTCAAATTTAACAATAATAATCATCCACATGATTACTCATTAAAAATGAAATCTAATTATGACTTCACTTTCTTCCCTCAATTTCTTCTTATTTCAAAATAAGATTTTATATGCAATAAGTGAAGAACACTTTTACACATAACTCATTTCCACAAGAAAATAAATCACAGTTTGAATAGACAACACTATCTATCTAAAAAAGCCCCAAACATAAAACTAGAATAATATTATATTTCTTATCACCAAAATCTTACTTAGAATTCAAATCATAGATACTAATAAAAAATAGTTATGTCTCATATGCACTGAAATTCGACCCTTTCTAGTAGTTAGTTATTACATATATATCCTTTTTAGGGCTGGATAAACCATGATCCAAAATTACCCCACCAGGAGTTAATAGTTTTTTGGTTACTTAACTATGCTAACTACTTAAAGCATGATAAAGTAAAGGAACTAAAATATGATAATATTTTCTAGCTAGATGGCTACAGGTGTCAGAGGATCCTAATATTTCTCTACAGTAGCAACATAAAGTTTTCCTAATTTTGATCTCTTGTATGCAGTAGTGAAGGCAAAGATAACTGATTGATGTGGCAAACCAAGATATGTGATCCTCTATTTCCACACCTCTTTTTCCTTATAAATCTCACCAATCTTTGCTTAGTGCATTTCCAGGTGTTTTTGATTAATTATTAGCATGGCTTCCACGTGAGCTATGTTGGAGAAATCCTATTTTTTTGGCATTTTTTTTCTTTCACCTCCAGGAACTTCTTTTGCATGTCTTTGACAATCTCTTCAGCAAGAACAACTAGATCTTTGCCCTCTTTAGACCATTATTTATGGAACCATTTTAGGTCACCCTGTATGTTATCATCAATGTCACAAAGCCATTAAGTAGATCTTTGATTTCCAAAATCCCTTGTGTGATATCTTCATTCCTCAATTCAATGTAGTCTTTGTTTACATAGAGTTTTTTTTCATCCAACCCTATCACCAACTATTCTATAAGGAAATTTCATAAACCATATTCCTACACTTCATTCATCCTTAAAACTTCTATGACCTAGTATCCTTTTCTTTTTCATAAACATCAGCATTTGATTCTATCTTTCTAATCATGTTGGTAGTTTCCATTGAAGTTTCATTTAGGAGATTTATCTACTTCACTATCTCATTATGGTCAAATTAAATCCATTCTTTGAATGTTTTAGTAACTTTCTTGCTCCTTTGCAAATTGTCTAAAAACTATTGGTTAACTAGTGATTTAACATCAATGATGGTAGACATTTCATGGAGTGGCTTTGGCTCTAGATGTAGGATAGCATTAATGTACTAGGCCATACTCTTCATTATTTCTTTCATATCATGTTTGTCTTTAGCATCCTTCCAAACTTATTCTACAATTTTCTTGTTGGAGACTTCAAATATCTTCATATCAACTACCCTACTACATTTTCCAAGGTCCACCTTTGTTACTAGGTAATCCTAAGGAGTTATCTCATTTTCAACTTTGTCTTGAGGAGGTTTGATGATCTTGGCCAACCAATGCCTTGTATCTTTATCAAAATTGAGCTTGGATTTAGTTTTTGCCTTATTGGTTTTAGAATATTTACCTAGGCATTTTCTCACGAGGTCATTGATGGGTAGGGATAATGGCACTATTCTTTATTTCTTCACAACTAAGGTTTCCAGCCACTTTAGTGCTATGGGGTTCTTCTTAGGCACAATGAAAGCATTGGCTAGGGTGATGGAATCCATGGTTACACTCCCATCTCCAATTGACATTTGTTGACTTTCTTCTATGCTTGAAATATTGTTATTAGGGACTTGCTCTATTTTAGGTTCAACTGTAGAAGAGTCCAACTCTATCATGACTTTTCCTCTAGTGCTATGTTTGACCTTTTTCTTTCTATTGCTTGAATGAGTCATTCTTCTAATAGTTTCTACCTTAGGCCAAACTTGAACTTGAACTTTTGAAATGACCACTTCAGCTTCAACTTCCTATTTAACTATAATAAAATCATTTACACCATGGTTGAGGGAAACAATTATCTTTTGAGGGGATTTCTTTTCTCTAGTCTTTGAATGCTCCTTTAATAATTTGGCAATGCTTCCCTAGCCTTTCTTCTTTTTGAGCCATTCCTCTATTCTTATGAGAACATCTATTTTTTGGGGATGTAGATCATCTTCTTCCCTTTTTCTCTAGTCTAATTTAGAAATTGGAAAATATTCAATTTGTTCAATATACTAGGGGTCTATTACCTCCTCTTCTTCATCATCTTTCACTCTACCAATTTCTAGGTTGATTATGAAGCTTGTCACTTGGCCTAAGTTCATTCTTGACCACAACCCTTTTCTAACCTCTAATTCATCAGAGTAGTTCACACAATAATCCTCTAAATGGGGAATATTCCTAAAAGTGGATGCAACTTTGAGTTTCTCTTTAGAAAATCCTACATAGTCAAAATCCCTCTTGGCAACATAAGGTTTGAGACTAAGGTTAGACATCTCTACCTTTACCATCATAGCATGCTTGAGGTTTGGGCATCTATAATGACTCAGTTCTATAGGGAAAATAATCAAATATATTTTCTTAGTGCTTTTAGAAAAAATTCAACAATGATGAGTTTCCTGCAAATCTCCAATAGAAAGACATTGTCTAAATAATAATGATGTAGCTTGAGGGGCTCGCCATCAAAAGCACCAACTGTAAGATAGGTAAACCTAGGAAACTGGATGTAATAGAAACCATAGGTTTGTATTGCTTGCATGGATTCCTCTAAAAGTCTACTAGTTTCTTTTCTTTGGAGTTCAAATACCAACCTTCCTAAGAACACATAATTGATCCTCCTAAATTCTTGGGAGCATTTTCTAGCTTGCAAGTGTTTACAGTATTGATATATCATCATATCCTCTAAGTCTACTAGTTTCTTTTATTTGGAGTTCAAATACCAACCTTCCTAAGAACACATAATTGATCCTCCTAAATTCTTGGGAGTGTTTACCAGCCTACAAGTGTTTACAGTATTGATATATCACCATATCCTCTATCCATGGTTCATGAGGAAGCCCTTCCCAATCTGTGGACACAGCTATAATGTAAATAAGGAAAGATGACATGAAAAAGGGAGTGAAGTTAGTTAAACCTAGAAAACGTTTATGCAATCCCTCTGCTATCAAGTTAGCCCAATCAATAAATTTCTCGCCTCCTACAATCTTCTAGATGAAGAGGTACATCTAGTTCTCCTAGTGGAAAGCATGCTCATTTCCTTTTACTTTATTTCAAAGGAATACTATATCAATGATTTCTTTAATAAAATGCTCAATAGTCAGTGGCTTGGCAAAACTTGATCCTCCTGAAGTTGGTTTTAAGAGCCAACTTTGCACCACCATAGAGTCATAGTCCTTTTTATTCTTTCCATATAGATGCTCTCCTTATTTAAAATTCCAAGGCTCATAAGGCTCTTTGTGGGGAATTTTCAGAGTTGACACGACAGTTACCTTGTCAATTCTTGCCAAGACTTCTCCTAAAACTTTCTCTATGCACCTACTCTGAGGATCATAATGATTCACACATTCTATTACCAATTCAAGACATTCCATATCGAGAAGAAAATTTGTAGTTTCTAACAACCCACTACTGACCAACTTCTAAGATATGGTTCCACTTTGGGCATTTCTGGTTCTTTCTACTACCTTAGTTAGGTTTGCATTTATTAGGAATGTATCTCAAATTTTTGGTAGGAAGCTCAACAAACATACTTTTCTAGTTTTGGGAGCTTAGGCTGAAATAGGGTCATGTTTTCTTGGGAAAGAACAATGACCCACTAAAACAATTGCTTGAAATTCTTTAAAGGAAACTAGGAATGAAAATGGACAAGGAAAGCTACTTTGTACTCACTGATTTTATAATGCTATTTCTCCTACCCAGTCCTTACCATCTTGGTGCTCCAGACTCAATAATAACAAGTTAAGAAAATAAGTAGGAAAATGAGTACTTAAGGTGCAAATTCTAAGAAAGATCATGAATAGATGTGGCAATGAAAAATCATTAATACACCTATGCAAAGATTTATTTGACAAGACATTCTAGTCTTTTCAATTAATTTCTTCTATCAAACTGGCACACGATCTTGCACTTGAGTGACATCAATTGGTCATCACTTTCCTTCTAATAATAACTTGTACTTTAACCCATCTATCACTTTTATCATGCTTCCAACATCTAATTCTGGCATAGTGTACAAATTTCTAGAACTCCATGCCTAAATATTTAGAAAATCCTTACAAAGAAAACAAGGTAAAACTTGTTAGAAAATGGGTAGTCGAAGTTGAACTTGAAGTTGAAACTATCAAGTTCAAGTTCATATTAAACTTGACAAGAGGATAGACTAACCACCAGAGACTTTGAAAAATGAGGTTTTAGCTTTCAAGCCCTCTTGACCACTTGAACTTGAACTAAGTAATGATAGTTCAAGTTTGATTGCAATTTGACAACCCTAGAACACGTAAAATGGGAAAGGAAAATATGAGTGTAATAGAACACACACAAACATAAAGGATCATAAAGGATTATGATGTTTAAAAAATTCAATGACACAATGATGGAGACATTTGTCACAGAGTACCCTCACAACATTTGATAAATCTCAAGTAAAAAGATGGAGAATTAATTGAAAGGCTATTGATGCAAGCTCTTGAAAGATTTTGTACGGTCTCATTTTAGCTTGAATTCTCTGCGAACAATATGAAATCTAAACTGGAGTGGAGGTCATGAAGTTAGCCAACAATTTTTGTGTGCAAATGATTTGTGTGTAATTAATATGGAAACAAGACTAATGGATGCATTTAAAAACCTATGGATTACCCAATAGATAAATATTAACAACAGTAGAAAAATGCATACACAATCAATATAGGAATATGCATTTAGCTATCTAAAGGCTATTAGAGAATCATATCCATGAGATCTAGAGGAAGAAGTATAGTTCTACAATCAAAATATAAGGTATAGTCTAAGTTGCACCAAAAACCAAAATGGTCACATTACATTAACCTTCAAATCACTAAATGAGTAATCAATGAATGAACAGTCTAAGAGGCCACTTTGGAAAAAATGTTGCCTCCAACATTGCAACCATATGATAAATGGGAATAGTAGATTCCCAAGCCATAACCTAGTTAAATTTTTCTAGTTATTGATTAGCTATGTTGATTACAAACTCATGTAGAACTATCAGCAGATTAGGTACAATAATAGTTGTTACTAGCTAGAAGGATCAACTACAGTTTTCTAAGGTGATAAAATTGCATATGAAGATGCATGACTTGCATGCCATACATGAAGCACATTCCCAACTAATTGATGAATGGTTAGATATAAAGGCTCCATATGTTGGCCCAAAAATGGAAGCCAAGGATGTAACCATGCATGTATTGGCACAGTCTCCCTACAAGGATCCCAACTATCTACTAATGTTGTTAATTTGGGCATCACTATATGATCTAGAATATTATGAAGTATTGGTGCTAGTAGTAACTTATCCTATGTCTCCATAAAATGTAGAATAGGTCCAAGGTCCCTTGGCTCCCATGAATTTGTAGCAGCTATTCTCACTATGGGAAGAATAAATTCAATGAATAGTTGAGTGTAAGGAGTTGAAGAAGAAAGTTCTAGTTCTATATAAATGCCATAATCATGGGGCTTATTCCCTTGCAAAAGCCTTTGCCACAATGACATTACCTCTAAACCATGCACAAGATGTTGAAGTGGTTCCCAACCTTGAAACACTCTTATAAGCGATGGCAAAGAAAACATAGATGCAATACATGACACATTGCACAACCTGTAGTCCTCTCGATATTTGGACTATAAATTATCAAAGACACTTGCAAGTGATTCCAATGACATAGTACCTACCACAACACTTTTGTGGATTATATCCATTGCTCCCATAATGTCCTCTATATTGTCTAGTTGTTGTTTTGTCATGTAGTCTCTTTCTGAAGCCATTCCTTCTCTTTCTGGTATATTGTTACATACTATCTCTCTTGTGCCTTAAATTCTAATCAAACTTTTGAATATTTTCCTCTACCATATCTAAAATTAAATTCACATTGTGTTGTAACTCTAGCATAAGTGTTTGATGCTTGATAGCTTTCACTTCAGTATTTTAGCATTCAATTTTTTAAGTTTTCTCTTCATTATATGTTTGGTTTATCAATGATTTCCTCCAATTCGACCATGTTGCATCTCAACTAGCTTCTCTAATGATGCAATTACCCATGTATCTCTAGATTGTGCAAGCACTTGTTTTACAAAATCTAGATAGATACTAACAATCCCAAATCCATAAACCTAAAGACCATCATGTGTGCATCCCACTTTAGGGAAAATTGAATGTCATGTTCTTGTGTATATGTTTCAATCACTTCCTTCAAACTCAACTGAGGTGTGCCCATGGAATTATTCAGGTGAATACCACTACCCATGGAAGTTGAGGCTTATTGTTAAGGATATGTTGTTGCTACTAAAGTGCCTCAAATTGGCACTACTTTGTCTCCCTAAAATAGATTACATTATCTCTAGCCCTATGTCATTCCACAGTCATACCCTAAGACACTTATAAGTGATTTCAATGTCATAGTACCTACCGCAACACTTTCCTAGATTCTATCGAGTGATCCCATAATATCCTCTATGCTATCTAACTATTGTTCCTATTATGTAGTCTCTTTTTGAAGTTGCTCCTTCTCCTTCTATTATATTGCAATAGAATTTCTCTTGTGCCTTAAATTATATCTCTCATGCCTTAAATTCTAATCAAAATTTTGAATGTCTACCTCTACCATATCTAAAATCAACTTCACATTATGTTGTAACTCTGGCATAGGTGTTTGATTCTTGATAGTTTTCATTTTAGCATTTTAGCATTCAAGTTTTCTCTTCATTATATGTTTGGTTTATTAACGATTTCTTCCAATTCGATTACAGTGCATCTCAATTAGCTACTCCAATGATGCAATCACCCATGTATCTCTAGATTGTGAAAGCACTTGTTGTTTTACATAATCTAGATAGATATTGATTGTTCCAAAGCCATAAACCTGAAGACCATCATTTGTGCATCCCACTTTAGGGAAAAAATTAATGTCATGTTCATGTGTACATGTTTCAATCACTTCCTTCAAACTCAACTAAGGTGCACCCATGAAATTATTCAGTTGAATCCCATTGCCCATGGAAATTGAGGCTTTCTGTTGAGCATATGTTATTGTTCCTTATTTCTACTAAAGTGCCTCAAATTGGCATTGGTCCATCACCCTAAGATAGCTTACATTCATTCTCTCTATCCCTAGATTTTTCCACATTCATACATAGATTGTCTTCTCATGGATTGGGTATTTAGAATGCAAAGGTGTACATCCCGCCTTAGGGAAAAAATTGATGGCATGTTCTTGTGTATATGTTTCAATCACTTCCTTCAAAATCAACTAAGGTGCATCCATGCAATTATTTAGGTGAATCCCACTACCTATGGAAGTTGAGGCTTTTTGTTGAGCATATATTGTTGTTGCTTGTTGTTGTTAAAGTGTCTCAAATTGTTGGTTCTCTGTCACCCTAAGTTAGCTTACATTCTCTCTAGCCCTAGGTTGTTCAATAGTCATACATGGACTAGCTTCTCATGGATTGGGTATTTAGAATACAAAGTAACACATGAAGATAAATATCTAGACTAATCATTGACCAAGATGTCGTTGGTGATTAGTCTAGATATTTATCTTTAGGTGTTTTTTTTTCAAACCATCTATATTTATCAAACTCTCAACCCAACTTGGTCAAAATCTAACCAAGCTTGGTCAAGAGTTTGACCAACCATAGTCAAAATTTTGACCAACTCATCAACTAGGGCACTACCGTAGGTTTGGCATCCTAGTCAGATGTGCTAGTATTTCTTGCCAGCATTGGTCAAAGTTTTGATGACCACATATGGAAAAATGTATATGTTGATTTCTAAACCTTAGCCAAAGTTGATTGACCTTTCAATCTACCTTCATTAAAATTTTGACCAAATGATCGATCATGATATTGTTGTGGGTTTGACATCCTAGTCGAACGAGCCAATCTTTTTTACCAACAATGGTAAAAATTTTGATGACTACAATGGCCAAATGTAGATACTAATTTCAACCAAGACTTGTATGGAAAGTTTGACCTAAATAAGGATTAGTCAAAAATTTGATGGGAAAATAATTGGCAAGGCCATTTGTGGATCATTCAACTAATTTGGCTAGAAAATTTGACCAATGTTTGTCAAAAATAGCGGCACATTCTACTAGTGTGACCTAAAATAAAATATAACTTCAAGATCCATGATCTAGCTATTAGAAACAATAGTCCACCGAGATAATTGAGGGGGAGTGAATCAATTATCCAGCAATTAAAACATTTATCCTCTTTAAAAAAACTTAACCATTCAACCAAAGTAAACAACAACCATAATAATATGTGCACAGATAATTACACCAAATATGTTAACTAGGGAAACCATTGATTAGAGGGAAAACCTAGGTGGGAATGATGTCCACAAGATGATGTACTAATATAAATATTCCTTGTTAGAGAATGGACCCTATTAGGAGTCTGTTACAATATTTAGTACATTTGAGTCCTTGTTAGGAGACTGTGAATCCCTATTAGGATATTCCAACCCTATTAGGAGTTGTAGTACAATGTATGGAAGAAGAGCCCACTACCCAAACATACAATTTCAACTACAAGAAGAGCTCACTGCTCAAACATGCAATTTATTGTTATGATTCTCTTCTCCTTTATTATTTCAACTAAAATAATCACTATCAAACCTTGTAGACTAGGTCACAAACCTTAGATCCAAATATCAAACCTTAGATCACACAATAAAACCTCGTCAATGAAGTTTCCTTTACTTCCGCTCTACTCTTCTCAACTTCACATTTTGCTCTCTATACTACTTATAATCACTTCTAATCAATATAATTCCATACCTCATGATAAAGGAAAATTCCCTTCCTTTATACCGAGTCCATAAAACTATTCCTGAGTCAACTGTTAGGCCTTCTCAATTAATCATTATAGGACCACATTAAGAACATGTTACACTTAGTGATAACATTAATCTTTCATCTTGCAACTTGAATATATTTGTGTACATATAATATTATGATGAGAAAACTTAGCCATGTCATCACCAACATGTCTTCTTCACATACTCAACCTTGATTCTTAGAATAACAACTCTACTAAGAGATTTAAGAAGTTTACTAGAACATGCCTCTGTAAACTCTATCTTAGAACAAACATCACCAAACTTACATAACTTCTTCCAAAATTATCATTTATTTGTTTGATGTTAATAACATATACTAGATACTCAAAAGTATCTACCATAATTTTAAATAGTGAAAATACTCAACTAGCCATCCATACCAACTTGATCTTTCCATTGTTCTTCTATCAAATACCACAAAAGACTGCTATATTGACATCAATGAAAAACCTAGTCATGAATGTAACATATCATCATAGTAACATATCTATAATACTCCCCATAGGAATATCATCAACATTCATGCTTTCAACAATCTCCCCCTTTGGCATTGATGGCAACATAGATGAAAAACATCTAGTTCCAAGAATATCAACAAGACTATTAATCTTCCTTTTCAAATCCTCTTCATCAATCATTCTCCCCCATTAATATACCTCAACGTGATTTCCATCAAAATATCATTCCATGTTGTACTTCTTCTTGCTTTCCTTTTCTTTCTCTGCATGATGTTCTTCCTTATGATGTTCTTCCTCATGATGTTTTTCATGTCGTACTTCTCCCCCATTGACATCAATGTCAAAGGTTTCAGCAACCATCAAACTCTACAACAATTGATTCTTACTAGCTCAAGTGTCCAAAGACACTATTCAAAACAACATCTAACAAGATTCCTAGATGACTCTATCCATCATAGATACTCCCCCATATAGGAAGCATAAGAATTCAATCCAGACAAATAATGGTGCTTTTTTACACTAGACTAATGCACTCTTGCATCTTCTATTATAATATAGGAAGTGGCGTAACCTTGGCATACCTCACAAATACTCAAAAGTCTCTTTGGGAAGAGGCTTAGTGAATATATCTACAATCTGCTCTTTAATACTCACATACTCCAATCTAATTTCCTTTTCTACAACTTTCTCTCTCAACATGATACTTAATATAAATGTGCTTGGTCTTCAAATGCAACACTAGATTCCTAGACATATTTATTGTGCTTGTATTGTCATAATGTATGACAATAGGCTCACTAATTTCTATCCTTATATCTTTCAGCATCTACTTCATCCAAATAACTTAATTGCAATTGTTTGCTGCTACAACATATTCTGCTTCCACTATACTTTGTGATGTACAATCCTACTTCTTGCTTATCCAAGAAACCAATCTTCCTCCAAGAAAGAGGGTTCCACCATTGGTGCTCTTTCTGTCATCCATATTGCTTGCCCAATCAACATTAGTATAAGCACTTAGAGTAAAATCATTATATCTGTCATACCACAATCCAAACTCTGGTGTTCCTTTCAGAAATCTAAATATTGTATGGCCTACTACATAATGTGTTTCTTTGGGATCATCTTGGAATCTTGCAATAATTCCAACTGCATTTTCTATATCTAGCCTTGTGTGAGTTAGATATTGCAAACCTCAATGATAGATCTGTACTTCTACTCAATAGTGTGTGTCTCATCCTATGTAGATAACTTGTGTCTAGTTACCATAGGTTTTCCTATCACATTTTTTTCTATTGGTTTGGGTATCAATTCCTATGTCTCATTCTTTACTATTGGATTCAATTCTCGTTTCATAGCTTACTTCCAATGATCATCTCTACATGCTTCATCTTCATTCTTAGGTTCAACTTGAGATATCAAGCATAGTTCTTCATTGACTCTACTTCTTGTCATCACACCTTTATCTTTTCTTCTAATGATCTACTTGGATGGGTGATTCTTTATCATATTCTTTCCTAAAGTATGAGTTGCTATCTCAACTCTTGGTTCTACTAAAGGTTCTAAGCTTTGTTCCTGCCTTGGCTCTCCCAACTCTTGGCTTTACTAAAGGTTCTGAGCTTTGTTCTTGCCTTGGCTCTCCTCATTCTATAAATCATTGTTAGTCTCAAGAAATACTTCATCACTCCTTAGTTTAGTAGAAACATCATCATCTAAATTATAATCAACTATTCTTTCTTCTATCTTGAATTTCTTATCAATTCTCACATTTGCACTTTCTATAATAGTCTTAGTTCTCAGATTATAGCATCTGTGAGCCTTTCTTTTCAATAAATAATTGAGAAACATACCTTCATCACTTCTAGCATAAAACTTAACAATATCATTGTCTCTTTTGATATAACACTTACTACCAAAAATTCTAAAATACTTAAATCTAGGCAAGTGACCAAACCATAGTTCATAAGGGGTCTTGTTTGTGTCTTTCTTGACATGTACTCTATTCATAGTGTAGACTATTGTATTCACATCTTCTCTCCAAAACATCTTGGATACATCATTCTCAGCTAACATAGCTCTTATTACTTTTGTAACTAACCTATTCCTTCTTTTTGCAATGCCATTCTATTCATAGGCTCTCAAAGCTGATAACTATCTTTCGATTCCATTTCCTTCACAAAACATGTTAAACTCATTTGAAGTAAATTCTCCCCCTCTATATAATCTTAAACATTTAATCTTCATACCAGATTCATTCTCAACCCTATTCTTGAATATCTTGAACTTATCAAATGCCTCAAATTTCTCTTTAAGAAATGTAACCCACATCAGTCTAGAAAAGTCATCAACTAGAATCATAAAATACCTTTCACCATAGAATCCTTTAGTCTTTTTAGTACCACTGAGATCTATGTGTACAATCTCCAATTTTTCTATAGTAGTAAACTTCTTGCTAGGAAAAGAAGTTCTGTCATGCTTTGCCAAAACACACTCCTTGCAAATTGTATTAGTAGGTTTTACAATCTTAGGCAAATCTCTAACTGCAAACATACTAGTAGTCTTCATAATACTATCAAAATTTATATGACAAAATCTCTTATGCCATAACCAATTGATATCTACCTTTGCAACCAAACATGTCATTTTAGTAGGATTCAACTGAAATACATTACCTCTAGATCCAGTTCTTGTTTCAATTACCTTTCCATCTTTATCTCTGATTGTGTATATCTTTTCTGTGAAATACAATTGATAACCTTTTTGCACTAGTTTTCCAACACTCAAAAGATTGTTCTTCAAACCATCAACAAAACATACATCCTCAGTATTAGTTTTACCATTAAGAGTTAAAGATCCAATACCTTTAACTTGGCATGCTACATTATTTCCAACTCTAACAATGCCTTCATCCTTACTTTTGAAGTCAACAATGTCATGCCCTAAATTTAACAAGGTAAAATCACAACCCAATTTATTTTTATTTTTTTAAAAGGTAACTAAAGGCAATGTGCATAGAACTAAAACTCAAATTTCAATTTTCCATGAAAGACTACCTAGTTTTCTATCATAGATTGAAATTCCAAATCATAATGACAAAGATAGATGATGTTATTATTCTAAATTTTCATCTTCTAAACCCCAAAGTGAGCCACTTCGTATATACAAGTGAAATATAGATTTTGTATCAACATAGTTGCAATGATCCAATGAGTGTGAATGTGAAGATGTTCAATGGTCCTATGTGTTCTGAATACAAGTCGCAACCTAATTATGTGCATAGTCCATTTATCTTCCATTTCCATTTATTGAGCATAAATACATCCCCTTTAATGAACTTTTTACAACTTATCCCTCTTTGACTTTGATCATATTGATACTTTAATAATTAGGTATTATTAATTATTCATTGAATTTTATTCTAAGATTAATTATTAATTATTCATATGATTTTATTTTAATCGCTTATTTATTTATTTATTATTATTACTATTATTAATTATTATTTTGACTTTCCAAATTACATATAATTATTTTTAGATTAGAAAAAAAAACTAATTATCATGTGCTCCCATAACTACCACCTCAAAAGCTATACATGTTTCCTATTAGCACATGGTTTTTAATTAATATTTTAACTACAAAAAAAAACTTATAGTAATCCCATACATTATAAATTTGATTATCACTTAATCATAACTTGGGTTGTCGTAGACCAATATTTAACTAATCCTTTATCCTATCATTAACCCATCAGCTGACCTAAAGGCTAACCTACTAACTACCCCTTTCATACCTAACTAAACTATTCTATCTAAACACAAATCTAACTCCCTAAGCCCACTTGCTAACTACCACTAACCTATGCCTCATACATTAATCTAATTCTAACAATAACTTTTAACATAACCTTCCCACCTTATCTAAGTGTCCAACTCCCCATGACAAGACAAGCTCCCTCCCTCTTCATCCCCTAATGACTATTCCTAGGAGACCACACTATGATAGGCACTAGGATTTAGGTAGCACCTTTTTCCCTTCTTCCAAGGGTGGGAATAGCTAAGGAGGGTGTCTTCTTACTCATGTCAGTATTGACCCCATATTTCATGCATTTGGTGGGGTTCCCAAGCCATAGGCACCTAGGTTGGGCCATCACTTTTTTAGGTTTGTTGATTTCCCTTTTCATCTTGGGTAAGGGCGCTTAACTTTATGCCTTGGTTTATGTCCTTTTAAAAAAAAAAAAAAATCTTTATTTGAAATTTCTTTTATTGTTGAGTCATGGGGATTTCCTACTTAACTACTTCCTAGTTTTCGTGTTGAGTGTCTAGGTTTATTTTCTATTTGATTTGACATAGCCTTATTTTTTATTTATATATATTTTTATTTTTTATTTTTTGTTGCTTTCTAAAATGATGACCCAAGGGTCATGAGATTTATTTGACTTTTTCATAAAAACAAATTAGGGAGTAGCTCATCATCATTATTTGAGACTTACAATTAGTACTTGTATTATTTTATTAACCCTCCAAGCACAAGATTCTTAGTATATCCTCTTTGATTAAAATATTGCTCTGTAATCTAGGGGAGAATTTTTTTTTTTCCCCATACATTTTCTAGAGGCTTAATATGCACCTACAAGCTTGTCCCCTTATGGGTTTTGGACTATGTATTCATTCTCAAGTTATTTTCCCTTTAATGCTACCATGGCATCTTAGTGAATATGTTTTGAGGATGTGATGGTGCTACTTAACCTAGGAATTAGTTAGACTTAGAAACCAAGTGATCTAATTTTCATAAACATAAAATGAATTATCAAGTAAGTAACTTCCTTCCATTACATAACATGTGAACTTACAAATCAATCACCTAAACTTTTGAATTGAGTCAACTACATCCATGATAATCTTGTACAAAACAACTATGCAATGTTTCTAACAAATCACCTATAGACCATCAAAAGAAGGAGGGTTTCATTTCATAAATTTCTCTCTATTACATCCAGTCACATAATGTGGAAAAATTTAGAACAATTATTTCCTTGCAAGTAACTATATACAATCTCTCAACCTTTTTTTACACAATTTCAACAATATACAATGATTAACAAATCTCTTTTACATCTCAATGAAATAACAATGGAGACTTGAAATCACAACACATTTGAGATGACATGGAACATTGGTCTCTCTTTACACACTTGAGTTTTTCAACTTTGGCAAGGGTAAAACCCTAATTTATTCAAGAAGTCCATCTTCACAAAACCTGCATACACACACAAACTAGGAACCATGGAGACTCACTTCTCATCCTAGGCTTTTATGAAGCAACCCACTGAGTAGGGGAAACCAGGTCTAAACCAGGTTTCATTCCAATCTTACAACTACATGAACATCACATTACAAAACTTGAACAATCCCATCCTAAGGGTATTTCACAAAGGTTCACTAATGGAACCTTGAATATAGGGTGAAGGTGTGCTTTCAAGAAGGGGACTTGCCATATCATACCATACCTATAGTAAACAATTTTTCATGCCCTTTCGGGGCTTTTCACAATCAAAAAATTCCATGCCCTTTCAAAGCTTCCACAAACATCCTCCAACATACTTCCAATAGCTATAGCTTCCTTTAAGCCCATTCTCCATTAACTTCCTTTCTACACCATTTTTCCTCATCACCCCCAAAGCAAGATATGAATGAATATGGCATACAATGGAGCCCATACTCCAAGGTTCTCGACTATATTTCAAGCCCAACTAAGCCCTTCACCTTGGACTTCTCTTCCCTTCCCAAAGGGTGAGTGAAGCCCTCACACCCATAACAACACTTGATATTCAATTGCAAAAAGAAGGAGATTCAAGAAAGAAAAACCAAGAAATTTCATGAAAACACAATGCACATTCATACCACCACAACACAATAAAAAGATTCATAATGGCACAACACAATACCGAAATCTACCATCCAAAGATCCACAATACAATGTAAGATCCATGGCAAATGCTCCATGCTTGTAGATTTATTATACAATTCTAAAAGAAAGAAAATACACGTGGTTTGAAACACCAACCTTGGCCGAAGCTAAGGCAATGATATTTTTTGTAGAGCACTCTTAGTCCTTTTCCAAACCCTAACTATCTATAAACTTAGAGAATGGGTGAACACCACACTAATTTGATGAAAACCCTCTAATAAGGCCTTCCCACTAACTATTTTAGCAAAAACACCAAGCCACTTCTTCTTACAAACTTGTCTCCCTCCAACCTTGCTATAATTGATTTAGTGGAAACATGGGATGAAACACATGTGACAACTCAAATTTCGAATTGAAGGAAGAATACATGTGTAAAGGGACCCCCTAGGCCACCTACGCACTAACAAGGTCAAATTTAGGTCCGTAACATGTTATATTATCATGTGGGTAACTCATTTTGACATAAAAGACACTTTGGGACCACCTAATGACCCCTCAAAACCATAGCCAAGTCCAATTTCGATATTGCTTTGATTGTGACCCATCCTATACTTTGTCAATTGGGTTTACTTACTCATTAACAAGATAATTAGTTTTAGGGTAAATTGCCACTATGACCAAAACCCTAAATAATATGTTAATTACACACAAGTCCACAAATGTCAAGTGACACATAAAAGAACATTCTATGTCACCATGACATGTTCCTAATGCATCTTTATAGACAAACAAACTTAAATTTATGAAATTAGATACATCACAACAAGGCTTTTGAATCTTCCAAAGATTCTCCCTAGTTAAACTATGTTCACATAGGTTTGGATCTTGTTTCCCCCAAAATTTCCATGGTTCCACTTCCTACACATTAAACTTGAGCATCAGAAGTCCAAGGAGGTCATATAAAATGTATATCATAAATGCATATGATTTCAAATGTTATGAAACCCAAACTAACATAATTCAATTAAATTTCCTTTCCTAATCATTCCAAATGTTAGAATTTCAAAATCTGCATATCATGAATCATCATAATCAAATCTACATATCACAAATCATCATAATCCAATTAAAATTTATCTGTATATCATAAATTATCATAATCAAATTAACATTTCGCATCACATCATAATCTAATTCTATCATGTCATAAAGTTGCATCCATATGTGTTTGATCATCCCATTCACAATATTAGGTTTTATTGCATAACAAAATCTATCCTTTAACACTAACATTAATATTTGATATTTTAAGCATTTCTACAAATTTAGTTTAGAACATGAAATGGAATCATTAATTATACCAATTAGGTCCTCATGTGTGAATCATCAAAATAAAGATATTAAAATAAAATAAACCTATAGTCTCAAAGTATGTTAAAACATCAAATTAGAAGTATCATAATGCAAATATGTTATCTATACTATGGCGGATCAGGTGAGGGCTCACAAACAAACTTTTGCATATTGTCAGTCATATGATGTGAACAACCACTATTAATTATCCAATTAGATTTATTTTCAACCTGTAACACTAAAGCTACTTTCTCTGGACTTTCTTCTTTAATTTCCACAAATCTAATTTCATCATCACTAGCACTTACTACTTGTTCATAAAAATATTTTCTTCATACAAACACTCTCTGTCTCTTTTAGGTTTGTAATTTCCTTTATACTTTATCTTTCTTTTAGGACACTTAGATGCATAATGACCATATTATTCACAAGTAGACCATTTAAAGATTTTCTTACCACCTTTTTCTCTTCTTACCAGAAGGGCTTCTCCTTCTTCAATCTTTCTATCCTTGTCAAATCTGTTGTTGTTAGCAAAATCTCCTCTAGCACTTGTGCTCCTTAATAAACTAGGTCAAATATTCATGGCACCGAAGGCTATTTTAGTTTTGGTTAGTTCCCCAGACTATCTAAGCTCATTCTCAACTACTTCAAGTCTTCTAAGCTATGTCTCCTTTGTGAAATCTTTGGTACAAGATATCAACAATTGTATCATTTGAACTACTGACTTAAATGGTGGTGTTAAAGTCTTCAATATCTTTCATATAACCTAATGATCTTCTTTGGTTCCTCCTTGAGATTTAATACCTGTAGTAATTTCTAATATCCTACCTACATATGTTCTTGTAGATTCATCTTCCATCATTTTGAGCATCTTGAAATGCACAAATCTAACTTTGTAGCCTCAACTTCTTAGAATGCACATCACCTTCAAAACTAGTTTCCAAAGCTTTTCAAATCAAATGTGAAGTAACATGTGACTTTACTTGGTTTATTCAATTTCATGAAGTGAAGTCAATAGTGCTTCTTTAGCTCTTATGTCACACATAAAAAGATCTCTTTCTTCCTCAGCACAAGTTTCCAAATCCTATTCAACAACTATTGTCTTTGCTGATTTTGTCAAGATCCAATATCCAGAACCCATACATAATAGATGTGTCTTCATATTTTCCTTCCATCTATCATAATTTTTTCCATTGAACTTCAGACTATCTGTCCTAAACATTTTTTCCACGGATCTCCCAAAGTTGTTAAACTTTATCTTAAAGGACCTGACACTTTGATACCAATTGTTAGAAACTATAGTCCACCAAGATAACTTGGGGGGGAGGGGGTGAATTAGTTATCCAAAAATTAAAAAAATTATCTTCTTTAAACAAACTTAACCATTCAACCAAAGTAAAAAATAACCATAATAAGATGCACATAGACAATGACACTAGATATGTTAACTAGGGAAACCCTTGAACAGAGGGAAAACATCGATGGGAATGATGCCCATAAGATGATGTACTCATATAAATATTCCTTGTTAGAGGATGGACCCTATTAGGATTCTATTATAATATTTAGTACATATGAGTCCCTATTAGGAGACTTTGAATCCTTGTTAGGAGATTCAAACCCTATTAGAAGTTGTAGTACAATGTATGCAAGAAGAGCCCACTGCCCAAACATGCAATTTCAACTACAAGAAGAGCTCACTTCTCAAAAATGAAATTTTTTGTTGTTTTTCTCTTTTCCTTTATTCTATCAACCAAAATAATCATTTTCAAACCTTTTAGACTAGGTCATGAACCTAAGATCCAAATATCAAAACTTAGATCACACAATAAAATCTCAGCAATGAAGTTTCCTTTACTTCTACTCTGCTCTACTCCACTTTTCATTCCACTCTCTTTGTTGCTTATAATCACTTCATATTAATACAATTACATAACTCATGATAAAGGAAAATGTCCTTCCTTTATACCAAGTCCATAAAATAATTCTTGTGTCTCCTATTAGACCTTCTCAATGAATCGTTATAGGACCACATTAAGAACATGTTACACTTAGCAATAACATTAATATTCTATATTGCAACTTGAATATCTTTTTGTACACATAATCTTATGATGAGAAAAATTAGCCACATCATTAAAAACATATGTTCTTCACATCATCAACCTCAATTCTCAGAATAACAACTCTACTAAGAGATATAACAAGTTTACCAGAACATGTCTCAGTAAACTCTATCTCATAACAAACATCACTAAAACTTACATAACTTCTTCTAGACTTATAATTTATTCATCTAAAATTAAATGCATATACTAGATACTTAGAATTATCTCTCATAACTTTGGATATTGAGAATACTCAACTAGTCATCCATACCAACTTGATCTTTCTGTTGTTCTTTTGTCAAATACCACAAAAGACTTCTATGTTGACATCAATGACAAACTCAATCATGAATGTAACATATCATCATAGTAACATATCTAAAATGCTCCCCCATAGGAATATCATTAGCATTCATGCTTTCAACACTAGCTTCAAATTTTCTTTTCTAGAAAACATATGATCTAAACTCTCTAAGTTCTCCCCCTAACCTAAACCAATTACCTCTACTTATACTTTCCAAAATAACTTATAGAATATTCTAGATCATTACATAATAGAAAGGATGAACTTAAAATGACCTACACTCATCCCAAGATATGATCCTATCATTAAATTCACAATCCAAATTAAATACATTATTCATCTCAAACTAAGAACTAATCACAAACAAACTTAGTCAAAGAAGGAATCAAGCATTAGCAAATATCAAGTTCACTAGGCACATGAAGGAACAATCAATCAACATTGGAACTCAGTTAACGCTAGAACTCAATTAATACTAGAACTTGGTTAACACTGGAACTTGGTTAGCATTGAACTCAATTAACATTGTTGGTTAACACTAACTTGGTTAACATTACACTTGGTCAACACTGTAAACTCGATGATAACTTCTAGAATAAACAAAATGAGAAGGATTAAAAGGAAACCCATGATGTTCCTACATCATATATATTCAATTTCTATTGAAAATTAATTATGTAATTATGAATAAAATTTAACATCTTAAATTGCAATTAGTGTAACCTTTACATGACTTTTTTTTGGTATGCAAAATGTCATCGTCATGGAGTTGAGCATGATGTTAGTATTGATATATTGAGGTTGGGGCTGAATAAAATGTGATACTAGATAGTGTGGCACTATCAGGTAAAGAAAAATATCTTTTATATTCTTTAGATTAATGAAATTCTTATAATATTTAAAAAAATGTTTTGAATTAAACCCATTTTTTGTTATTGCAAGGGTGCATCAGGCTTGTGCTCAAAAAAAGAAGAGGAAGCATCACATCATAAGATCAAAACCACAAGATCCAAAGGAGAATAGCAAATATAGTCATGATGTACCTATTAGCCTTAATCTTCAACAAACATCAAAGAAAAAGCAAGAGAAGAAATGAATGTTAAAAACCTTGAATTTTTTATTAATCTTGCTTATTAATGAATTTTATGTCATGTTATTAAATATTGTTATTTGATTATAATGATTGATGTGTTCATGAATTATTTATGAATATTTATACATATTAATGAATTGTATGTCGTGTTAATGAATGTTATGTGATTATAATGATTCAATGTTATAGTTCATAAATGAATAATTGAATGAATGAATGAATAAAATATTTAATTAGATGTTAATGGGAAATTTAGAGTGATTATTGGTGGAGGAGGCCAAATGAACTTCCATCTTCACATGGTTGGCCTTGTTAGGTAGAGAATATTAAAGGATTCTTGAAACCAAGTGAAGCTCAAACTAAACCTATCAAAACTAAATACCAATATATCATCCCATCATTATGTAGGTGGAGAACTTACCATAGTCACTAACGACTATCATTTATTCCATGCTGATGTAGATGTGTCTATGATGTTTGTTGCTATAGACTTCATATCAATTGACACTATAGTTTCATCTCATGTCTACACTATTAGTTATTATCGCTAAATTTTCATAATGAATCATAATCATCTCTTCTGTGATAAATATTATCTATTGCTAAAAAGATTTGTCACTTTGAGACTCTTGACAATGTGCCCAATGGAAGTGTGAAAAAACTAAATACAACTATATGATAAGCCACTTCAGAGTGTGATATTCCCTTGCATTTAGGAGGGGAAACTCCCTTGCATATATTTTAAGAATGAAACTTTCAAATAAAATAAAGGATTTCTAGAATTGCAAGATAAACCTCATTCTAGAATTGTAGGATTGAGTAGGTCTCCAAAAGTTACAAACTTGTAAATATACATGTTTACCTCTTAATTGGCTTGGATTTTGAACAATATCAGGCAAGTTTTTTAAATAACCAACTTGTTTGATATACCTACATTCATGGTTATGAGTTGTTAGTAGCCTCTTTAGCCATGCATCTAGTCATACAAGATTATAATAATATCATTGGATATTACCACACATAATGAAAATATATATACATTTTGAAAAAGGGTAATGGGATGGACTCATTAATACAATAGATACATGGATTTTGAGACTTTATTATATGTATAAAGTGGGGTTGGAAATGAGATATCCATCAAGCAGTGTGAACAAACTCGTGATGTTGGCCTTGAAATCCTCAAATTTGGCTTCATTAAGGGGAATAGCAGGGAGACTTTTATTATTCATTGTAAAGCACATTTGTGACATCTCCACTTTCATCTAGCTCCATATTTAGATCAAAATATCCTACAAAGAGGGAGGCATGCAAAAAATTTGTTAACTTCATTTCTCTTGCCTGTGCATTGACATCAGTAAGAATTTTTGACAATCTAAATCTTGTTTATCACTATGATTGGGAGTAAAATCTAAGCCTTTATCTTTAAATTTATCACAAATGACATCATTTCTTGCAATTGTACTAACTTTAGACCCTCTTACTCTTCTTCCCCTTTCTCTCATAAATTCACAATGTTTACCTAGTTTATCCCTTTCCACATCCTTCTCATCACTTTGATTCCCATCCCCTTCTTATTCTTTTCTTCCCCTACTACCATTATTTTCATCCCCACTAGCAACATCTAAACCTACTATGCATGGAACTTTCTTAGCAATCTCAAGACCTCCCA
Source organism: Cupressus sempervirens (assembly GCA_028749045.1). Classification (NCBI taxonomy): domain Eukaryota; kingdom Viridiplantae; phylum Streptophyta; class Pinopsida; order Cupressales; family Cupressaceae; genus Cupressus; species Cupressus sempervirens. The sequence goes on from CM053792.1 coordinate 566,309,317, forward strand.
CATATATTTGAATCATCGATCAACATCCCCTCAATTCATTATCAATTTTTCTTCCAAAATAGGGATATCATCAAAGTTTTTATGAGGCCTACTATCGATGGCATGGCAAGCTTGTCAAAAACCACTGATAATCGTCAAAGTTTTGATGTCTGTTGGTTATGGTCTAACACTGTCTACCTAACAAAGATTGGGCTCATTTTTGGAAATTTCATTTGTCGATATATAGATAGCCCTATCTTGCATCAAAATTTTGAAGCTTATAACAATGAAATATTTCCACCATTTTCTGTCAAAAAATTAATAAATCCTCATTGAAAAATAGGTCCAAATTTACTAGTAGATCATTACTATGGCATCCATAAGGATGACTTCCAGAGATCAAATAAGAGAGGCACTACATATGATTTGAGTTAGTAGTATAGTTAGTGTTATGTTTTTTATTAAGGAAAATAGGTTTTAATGGGGCCCTGAAACCCTACAATAGTAAAAGAAAAACATAGATAAAGTGCTTAAAGTATCATCGACATAAAAGCCATAGACAAAAACAACTTCTTCCCATAGAAAACTATGAAAAAACATAAATAAATAGGGAAGAAAAGAAAAAAACTAGGAGAAGCCCAAAAGGCCAAGAGAAAGGCTCAAGTAATTTCTCTGAGGATTTCCATAGCCCAAATCTCTAGCTCAGTCATTCTTCTAGCCACCTCTTTCAGGTCTAAAAGATCTTTCTCAGGTTCTTGAATGTCCTTTTTCTTTGTGTTGGATTTGGTTCTCTTTATTGAACCATCCTCTAGAATATTATCCTTCCCACTATTGGGAGATTGGTCATCCTCCTTACTGGCCCTGTGTTCTTCAAGTTTGTTTATGAGCACTTTTATGTTGTCATTTGACTCTTTTAGAATGTTATAGTTTTTCTCAGAAATTCTCTATAGAGTGCCCTCCATAGTGTGAACTCTACTTTTCACTTCATCCATGTTGTTATCCATTTCCTTTTCCTCCTTTGTTTTTTTGTTTTGCATGCTACAATTATCCCTTTCTAGTCTACCCACTCTATATTTAAGCTCATGGATTTCATGGAAAGTCCATTTAGTGGTTTGATAACTATCAATAGTACTATTTTTAGCATTACTAAGCACATCCATATGAGGGTTTTCCTTTGTGATGTCACTCAAAATAAGAGGGGCAGGGTCAATTAGCTCCTCCATTTGAATTTTTCCTACTTTGTTCTCCTTAACTAGAGTTTTGATCATCTCTCTCTTGAGCTTCATCCTTGCAAAAATATTATCAAAATTTCTCCAAACCACATTCTTGTCTTTTCCCAAAATCATACATGTGTATTGGTTGGACCCAAATTCCTCAAATTCCTGCTCATTCTTTTCCTCCCCTGCTTCTCATCTTCCTCATCACTATCCTTCCCCTCCTCTTGCATGTCCTCCTTAGAGTCAATATCGCTCCCTCTTTTCAAACTCTTGTTAGGCTTGCCTCAAATTCCTCATCTTTGTTGGCAGGCATCTTAATAGTGATGTTTCTCTTACCCCTCATCCTCTCCTTACATTCCTCCTCTTTGAGATTATCTTCCTCCCTATTAGCATTGTCTCCCTCAATGTCCATGCCCTCTACCCTCTCATTGTAGCCTCTATCTGATGAAATCTGAAAGCCCTATTTAGGTTCGAAATTATCCATTTTCCCTTTTTTCTTCACTTTGATTCTCTTTTTCCCCTTGTATAGTTAGTGTCATGTTTATGCTTATACTTTTGGTTATTATTAGGGTTTATATTACATTTAGGGTTATGGTTACACTTGATATATGGATAAAAAAATTAGTTAGGGTTTAAGTGGAAAATATTGATCCTAAATGCTAAACCCTAATTGCTAAACAATAATCTTGAATACTAAATATAAATCTAAAACACTAAATCCTAAATCCTAACCTTAAAAATAATCATAAATAATGAACCCGAATTATAAATGCTAAATATGAACCATAATTTTAATGATAAATCATAATTGTAACCTTAATCATAAATGTTAAACCCTAACCCTAATACTAAATGTTAAACTCTAATCTCAAATGTTAAACTTTAATCCTAATCATAATCCTAAGCCTAATTATAATCTTAAATTGAATACAAACCATGATCCTAAATGTTTAACCCTAATCTTAAATTTTAAATGTTGAACCCTAATCCCTTCCTTAAATCATCATTAGGACTAGTATTTAGGGCTATGATTGAGATTAGGGTTTAACATTCAAGATTAAGGTTTTTAATTTAAGATTAGGATGATGGCTTGACATTTAATTTTAGGGTTAGGATTTGTTAATCTCATATTGGTTTTGACATATGAGTGTCTATACACTTAAGTCATTTACAAGTTAGAACTCAGTTCATACTGAACAAGTAATGCATGCCAAGCATAACATGTCGGATAGTGCATGTTAAGTGAGATACTTAGTATGTGTTGAGTAAATAGTTAGTGTCAATTCACTCAAGTAATGAGCAGATAGATGATGTTGAGTCAATCAAATGTTAGTTACAACATTGAAGTTGTAGTTGATGCTGAGCATTAGAGACTTCAAGTTTTGAGTAATATAGTTTTGATATAGTTGTTTGTAATGGCACAAACTACTATGTAAACCATTTTGGAGCTGACTTGAGGATTGTTTTGTGATTTTAGATGATGAGAACAAATCCTAATTGAGAATCCCTATGCAAAACACATAGCCAATTAGAAAAAGGGAAGGATTAAGTAGAAATATGGGTGAATCACAATCATTGATTCATACCTAACCCTAAGTCACCTAGGTCTTCTTAAGGAGGACAAACTCAAATTTTTTTATAAATGTAGAAGGAGAAAAGAGAGAAGTTTTCATGCACAAACATAGCATTCATGGTGACCAAGGTATTGTGAATTGAGATACATTGTAGAATCAATTAGAAGAGAATAGAAAGGAGGTTAAAAGATAGAAGATATACATTTGATCTGTAAGGATCAAGTACACATCAAGAAGATATGTTATCTAGCAGCAAAGTGCTAACCATAGGATCATTGTTGAGACATTCTAATAGGTGAATCAGTTCAATCTCTTAACATAGTAGTCTTAACAGGTTGTTGTAAATCCTTTAACAGGGTTCTTACTTCATTGTAAGTTAAAGTCCTTTTATTAGGCACACTTCTAAGAAGGTGTTGAAATCCTTTTACAAGGTAAGATCTAAAAATCTTGTAAGCATTTAACAAGGTAGACCTTTCATAGGGTAGATCGTGTTTTAGATTAAGGTAAAAACATGTTTTGAAGGGGACTCAAAACCCTTAACAAAAAATCAAAAGATAAACCTTTAAGTTCCACCAGGTTTTACAAGGACCTGACACTAGTAGTTTAAAAAGATTCAAAATTTGGTTTTATAGGGACTTGAAACCACAAGATAAAACCAAAAAATGAGACCAGGTTTTACAAGGACCTAAAACCTAGTTTTAAAACAAAAAAACTAGATAAAAAACCTAGACAATCAACCACAAACCAAGACAACTACCATGATAGAGACTCAAAACCAAAAACACAAAAAAAATGCTACTGTAGTTCTTTGATCATTTGGACCACCTCTTTTCCAACCTTTGTGATACTTTGGATGGTATTAACTGTAGATCCCACAGTGCCCTTAGCAACTTTTTTCCTGGAGCTCTGTCTAGTTTGTTTACTTGGACCACCTGGGGATATAATTTCTTCATTAGTTCTCTTCCCTAGGCTGGCAATAGTAGTACAAATATTGGAAGTTACTTGCTCCATCTTATTACTACTTTCTTTGATCAATAACTAGAGCTTGTTTTCATATTCCTTTAGTTTGTCTAGTATATTACCAATCTAAATTTCCAACTGGGTGGTCTTTGCACAATTTGTTTCTTGGTTCTGCTCCACTGTTGTGATTTTCTTTTTAGGTTCATTAATTCATTGTACACCCAAGAGTCGACTTGAAGGGAAGAGTCTGCCTTGAGCTTTGCAGTATGTAGGAAAGAAAGCCTAGTATCTCTACCAACATAAACATCCTTATCCTCCCCCATGACTTCCTTACCCATTGACTCCTTCTCTTTCCTTATGTCTTCCTTCACATTTTTAGCATCCTTATTAAAGAGATCCTCCTTTCCTTTCTCCATTATTTCTTCTTCATCCCTCACTCCGAGGGATTATTCACTCTGATTGGTATCCTCTCTACCAAAATTACCTAACGCAGTATTTTTATCATTGCTTTCATCCATCTCCTCCTTACCAGATTCACCCTTGCCACTTGGGTAACCTTCCAAATTAGAGCTAAAATCTCCCACATCTGTATTCTCCTCCTCATCCACATTTTTTTCATCATTATTATCTGAGTTATTAAAGTCAGTAATCTCTTCCACATTTTTCTTAGAGGTTTCTTGCTTCAGATTCTATCTTTTGCCACTAACCCCTTTCTCACCTTTACTCTTCCTAGAGTAGGTCTCAGTTGCAAAGCCCTTCTTTTTCTCAGAAGGAGGGTAAGAAACAATAACCTTGTTCTTGCAATAATTCTCAATTAGTAAAATTAACCCTTCATGAAGAATCAGGTGGGATTCTTTTTTTCTATGAGCTTGGAGACTATGAAGTAAAGAAAATCTCAAATAAAAAGGAAATGAGATTTCATCTTTGTGCCTAAAGTCATTCAGAAACACAAAATGAAATTTATGAATGCGTTTAGTTCTACCATCTAAGATAAAGTACTAAAAAATGCATGAAAGCACATCCTACCAGATAACCTTGATTTGGCCTAGTTCGTAAAAATCACCATTCTTCTTTAGGTTCTTTTCCTCCTCATCCATTTTTGGGAACTTCTTAAATGCTACATTTGAAATACTCATTTCCTTACTAAATTTTATGCCATCCTTTGGCAATCCCGTCATCTCAACAATAAATTCTTCTGTCAACTACACCATCACTCCATGTAGAGAAACCCTATCCTCCACCCATTTTTTTGAAGAAATCCATAGTGACATGAGGTATACATCCATAAAGTCATGCCAAATAATTGGTGACCTTCCCCTTCTGTAGAATTTTCCAAAAAGAGTTTTTGGCTTTCCAAGCCTTGCAGTTATTAGGCTTCTATTTATGTAGTTCACTGCCCATTTTAGAAGACTTTGTTATGCTAAGGAAATCTAGAGTCAAGTGAAGAAGAAGAAATAAAGAAAAAACCAAAACCAAGGTATTCATAATAATAGCTAAGGCGCTCATAAAAAAAAAATATGTGTGAAGCCAGGATTGAAGTCACATTAATGTCCTTTCTTGGGAATGTAACTTTGACTTCCATATATGCACCTCCAAGTTTCATTATATTTCTAATCTTGGTAAATCTTTCCCTCGGTCACATGAACTCTATCATAATTAATGAGAGATTTAAAATCCATATCCCTACTTAAATCATCATGCCATGTCATCTTGCACTCTCGTTGGATAGCTTTGTTGGCAATTCAACCAGCCACTATGCTACCTTCACTGAAAGAATGGGAAATAAAAACTTTCTCAAATTTATTCATTAATGGTTTAATTTCCTTTACACAATCGTCAATTGACCACGTGACCAAAATTTTACCATTTAGTATGTTAACAATGTTTAAGGAATCTCCTTCCAGCCAAAGATTCCAAAAACCAATTTCCACAGCAATCCTTATTGTATATAGAGTTGTAGTGGCCTCAGCTTTATGGCTATTAGATATACCAATAGGTATAGTAATAGCATCTATTATATTTCCTGAATGATCCCTCAAAACTCCACCACACCCTGCTTTACCTGGATTTCCCTTAGTAGCGCCATCAAAGTTCCCTTTAAGCCATCCCGTAGGAGGAGCCTTCCATCTAGTTTTAAGTCTAAGGTCTTCTTTCTTTATATTTGAATTTGTGGAAAGCAATGGGTTGTCAATTTAAAAGTCTTTATTACAGTTCCTCTAAGCCTTAAAATTTTCCTTTATTGCCCTAATAATGTTTTTTCCAACCACCCAATCTGGCATTTCTTTATTTCGAAAGATTCTCCTTTTTTTCTTTCCAAATACCCCACCAAAGATGGGGGAGGGTAATTTTCCATAGGAAGACAACATCAGTATCCTTATAGGGATAAATCAAACTTTTAAAACATAGATTTGCATTATTTTGATGGACCCAAGAAATATTCCAATAGTTGAGAATAGAGCTCCAAACTTGTTGACTAAAAGTGCAATTCAAAAACAAGTGATCTCTATCTTCAAAACCATCTTTACAAAGACTGCACCTGTTAACCACATTTATGCCTCTCTTTTGCAAATTGTCTAGAGTTAGAATTTTATTTTGAAGCAAGATCCAATAAAAGATATTTATTTTTGGTATAAGACCCTTAATCCAAGCTTTTGTCCAAAATGGTTGATTACCTTTCTCTTTTGAATTGAAAATAGAGGAAACTTTGAAATGACGACTGGGATTAGTACTCCATATTATCTTATCCTCATAAAGGGGATGCACAGGGTAGATCATGTTTCATAATCAAACATTGTAACCTTCATTAGATACACTTTATTACTACAATATTGGAGATTTGTGGGTGTCATCCCTACCCCAGTTTTACATTCTCATTGGAGGGTTTCTAGGTAACCAAATGTCTTGTGTCATACATGTGTTGAATGTTATTTGCTTTCATACTATGGATGAATATGTTTAGCTAGCTATTTCAGTTTACATGCAAATTGTGAGATGAATGTGTGATGAATGAATTTATGGTTAAATTTTTGAAGCACTGATTCACTTCCCCCCCCAGCCCCCACTCTTAGAGTTTACTATCCTATTGTATTTCCAACAAGGATTATGGTTTAGAATTTATAATTAGGTTTTACTATTTAGCACTAATATGTAGGTTAAGATTTAGTATATAGGATTTAACATATTAGATTAAAGTTTCACCATTCAAAATTAAGGTTACAATTTAGCATTTAGGGTGAGGGTTAGGCTTGCATTTAATATTAGGGTTTGATGTAATGCCTACCCCTAGTTTACTTTTCATGTCTTATTGCCAAATTCTTCTTTTAGGCCAGCTTTATGGTTGTGTTTTATGAATAGTGGTGTTCTGTTACCTAATTTGATTGGATGTTGTTTCATACTCAATTGATATATATGATGAGCTACTTGATACTTAGTTATTTCATGTGTTCATGATTAAGCTTTCAATGATGATGCATGTATGTTAATATAGTGATTTCAGTTATTTCACGATGATAGTTAGATGAATAATTTATATGCATTTTCTATGGATACTTACCCCATACTTGCATGTGTATGGTGTACTTGTGTGTTTTACTTTATGTTTGACTTTTTTAATGTGGTTGAGGAAGGAGTCATAGTCACCTACTAGTCAAGATCTACATGATGCACCACTCCCCACCATTGCCTGTTTAGTTTAGATTTATATGTATATGTACATGCTCAGATTTTATGTAGATTGTAGGTACCAGGCATCAACTTCCCTGAGTTGCCAAGATGAGCATACCTTATCATAGTATCTCAATGGTAAAAGAAGAGAGATAATTCTTGAGTCCAAATCCTAACCCTAAGCCAATTGGCCTAGAAAGTAGGACAAGTATCTAAGTTATTTACCTTCTAAATTTATCAAGTGACATGAACTCATGATTTTGACCCTTGAGTTTGATTTAGTAGTTGGTCCTTCATATGGGTTTTCTTATTTGGATTTGTGGGTCTGTTGTGATTTTCAGTTAAAATTAAATCAAATAAAAAGATTATTAAATTATTTAATTTAATAAAAAATTATAAATAAAAATCAAATTTTTAATTATATTCAATTAATTAAGAAATTAATTGAATAAAAGAATTAAATTTAAATGATTTAATTAAAGTTCTAATTTTGGTGTAATTATATTTATTTAATTTAATAATAATTTATTTAGGAGTTTCATTTTTAATAATAAAATCTAAATATTAGTATTAGTTAAATTAATAAATATATTATTAAAGATGTCTTTTGATTTAATAAAAGAGAGAAAGAATAAATTTAATAAAGTTTATTTTAATTAAAATGCAAAGAGTTTGCACATAAAATTAAAATAAAATAAAATAATAAAAGAAAAAGAGTTTGTGTGATTGCAAAACCGAAACCCTAATTGGAGAAGGCTCTTTATTAAGAAATCAGAGCTAATTTCTCCACACACATGGTTTAGAGGAGAAAATTTTGAGAAAAGGGTTTATGAGGAAATGAGAAATTCTTGCAATCTCCGAGCATTCGTCTGGTTAGCATAAAAGTGAGGTAGGATTGTTGCTTGAATTTATCATAGTAATTTCTCTTCATATTTATCTCTATCTTCTTTGTATTTTTTTTAGAATCTTGTTTTGGAAATGGTTTTTTTTGAAATCTTTGTTTGTGAAATCATTGTTCTTTGTTTCAAAAATATCTGTGGTTGAAATCAATATGAAACCCTTGTACTAGGGGGTCAGAGTCCAGAGGCTGTTAGGGTAACCTTAAAGTTGACTCATGTGATGACACTTGCCCACTTGCTTAGTAGATTTCCTCCATGTCTTTATTGCCTCTAGGACTAGATGATACTTGTGCCTTGGTAACTTTTAGATAGATTACTATTAAGACTTCCTTGACCTAGATGTTGGTTATGACTTCTGAGATTGATATTTGTATGGCACTTGAGATTATCTCCTCAGCACGGTGGGAGTGGGCTATTTAGGTTCCATAAGGTTGGTTGGTAGTGTTTCTTATACCATTGAGATTTGACAGCTGGATGTACTTGTGCAGTTGTTCCTTTCATTCTGATCTTGTATTTCTATTAGATGGTTGTATTTTTTGTATTGTACTTGATTATTAGATATCTTATGAGATGATGCATTTTATTCATGATGTATATTCTTTGAGCTTTTCATACCATGTGACTTGTACATCGGATGATTATGCATTATGGTTATGCCATGTGGCATCTTATGTAATTGTATATTATTTAATTGGATTTGTACTTGTGATTATTCTATGATGTGGATTTTTTTATGTATTAGATTTAATATTAATAAAACTTTTGTGTGTGTGTGTGTGATTCAATGTCATGGGACCCTTAAGAGATGTAATCTATTTATGATGGTTGTATGTATGTGAGTTCTTGCTTCTATTATGTTATCTCTTATTGTTTAATTTTTTCAAAACAAAAAACTTAGTGAAACTTTAGGTTAATTTCTTTTGGGTTCCCTGGCGGGGCATTATAGTTAGCATCTAGTATTAGGGTTTAACATTTGAAATGTAATTTTAGCATTTATAATTAGGGATATGATTATGCTTTATTGTTGACAACTATGTATTTAGAGTTAGGGTTTACATTTACAATCACCATTAACTATTTAAGAATATTGTTTATGTAAGGATCTAAATTTAATTATTTTGATTTATGTTTATCTTTTAGAATTAGGTTTAGGGTTTGAATTAGGGTTAGGATTATGGTTTAACATTTATAATTAGGTCTTATTATTTAAGATTATTATTTAAATTGAGATTTAAGGTGCAATATTTAAGATTTAAATTTAACATTTAGAATTTTTGTTTAGTAATTATGGTTTAGCGTTTAGGATCAAAATTTTGCATTTAAGATTAGAGTTATTTTCAAGATTAGGGTTAGGTTTAGGGTATGGGTTTACATCATTATTAGTGTTGTGATTTAGGTTGGGGTTTGTAGTAAGGCTGGGACTTTGTATTAGTGTTTAACATTTAATATTAGTGTTAGCTAGGGATGGGATTATGGATTATCATTGTTGATTACTATGATTTAGTATTTAGGGTTAGGGTTTTGTATTACAACTTTTGTTTACTATTTAGAAATATTATTTAGGTAAGGATCTAAATTTAGGATTTAATGTTTTAGATTTACGTTTTTATCTTTTAAGATTAGTGTTAGGGTTTGGATTATGGTTTAGATCACGATTTAGCATTTATTGTTTAAATTAGGATTAAGTGTTAGTATTTTACATTTAAGATTAACATTTACAATTTTTGTTTAGCAATTATGGTTTAGCACTTAAGATCAAGATTTAACATTTAAGATTGAGGATTATTATCAAGATTAGAGTTAGGTTCAGGGTATGGATTTACATTATTATTAGTTTTATGATTAAGGTAAGGGTTTATATTAAGGCTAGGATTTAGGATTAGTGTTTAACATTTAAGATTAGTGTTAGGTTTAGGGTGAGACTTAGAATTATGGTTAGGGTAATATTTTACATTATGGTTAGTATTATATTTATTGTTAGGGTTTACATGTACTACAATTGCTACTATTATAAACAATCATTGTTATGAAATTGTTTAAAACTTTGTTTTGGAGTAGGGAGTTAATTTATAGTTATTTAAAAAATAAAGAAACAAAGGGATAAATTGAAACAATTCTTCAAATATATTAGCCAATGTCAAAATATGACTCATTTCTTAATTACTATTTACATTAGTACATTGTTGTTCTGATTATAACACTACTTTATATCAAATTACTTGATGTAAGTTTAGTATATAGCATTTTTAGTAAAATTCATTTACACAAAAAACAAATATTAATTTTAATATGTATTATATTTAATAGTAAATATATTAGATAAATCAATATTATCAAATAGTAACTTTATATTTTTATTTTTATTTTTTTAAACTAATATAAGAATAATATCGTTTAATTAGATAAATTATGATTTTAGTTGTGAATATATATATAATTTTATTTATTTTTTCTTTTCTTTTCTTTTCTTTTCTTTTTTGCAACAAAATCAATTCACATTCTAAACTTGAACTAAATTTTATTTCAATTTTAAAAAATAAATCAATGACTTTGTTTTCCAGAAAAATCTAATAGAATCATTCTAATTTTTTCAAGTTATATAAATCTGTCTATTTTTTTCAAAATTCATGAGAAACAATTGAAATATAAATTCTAGCTTTTTAAATTTCAAATGAATGTTTTGATTTTGGATGAATGGTTGAGCACTCACCTATAAAAAATGAATCCATTTAATTGTTGTTATTGCACATCTAACTACATTTACTCCCTATGGTTTACTTGTCATTTTTTCACTTTTGAGTCATATATGAGAGGTTAAAAATTTGTGGAACCGTATTGATTGACATGTTAAATTTTTAGAAAACCATAAAATTCATTATCAATAATATTTTTAAAATATACTATAAAATTTATTTTTACTGATTTGAAATATTTATATGCAAAATATAAACTTTGAAACTTCCTTAAGTTGTATATATTGTTGATTTATAATTATTTTCTAGAATTTTATATTATTTTTTAGAACTTATGAATTTAGAGACTTTGAGATATAAGATTTTTGTAAATATTAATAATTTATATGCAGAGCATTAATATGATCAAACTATCATAAAAAAACAAGATGACAAGCAAGGGTGAGCACCAAATTCGAGGCCTATTTAGAGTAACTATAATACTAAAATCTAAAGAGGAATGGAATATTTCTATATTTATCTACCCTTCATTTTTCCCTACTGGCCTTACAAATATCTTGCATACAAATTATTCCCTGAATCAAAGCCAACAAAAAATTGACCCACATGCCCATCCATCTAGCCCATCTATTCAAAGCTTTTGAGTCTATATCTCGAAGTGGAACTATAATTGGTCATAAATTTAGATTAATAAAGTTGATAAAAAAAATCATAACTTGTAATAATGAATTCATATTCTTTCTTAGACACGAGTGAACAATTGGTTCGAGTGGAAAATACAAGAAATCAAATGAAATGCTCACATTCATTATTAGTTCTTGTCGTAAGTTAGTAGACTTAAGTTATTGGTTGTATTTTGTGTATTAGTTTAAGTTTTGGAAATTGTACAACAACCATTTTGCCTAAGTTTCTTATTGTAAGAATTTTCCTTAGGGAAAAATCACCCGAGACCAAGAAGCTCAGCAACTAGCACAAAATAGACCAATAGAGTATGATCAGAATAACAATATGAAATTCAATTGATGTACAAGTACACTAGGAGTACCTAACTATAAAGGCCTCTAGAATGCTTCTAGAATATCTAGGAGTTAGCAAAATGATAAGCCTCACAACTAAGCACATGTCCACCAAGAGTGGATTATCCTCTGTTGAGCATAGGAGCTAGTGCGATGATGAGAGGATAAGCCTACAAAGGCATGTCACATAAAATTATGTTGTAGACACCACGTGCTCAATTGAGAGTGTGAATAATTGTGTTGTCTACATGAAAACTTGGTTGATTATGCAAACTCCAGTGTTGTAGACACCATGTGCTAAAATAGAGTTGCTTACTCTTGTGTTGTCAACATGACAACACATATGAGTACACAAACTCCTAGGTGTCTAACCTAAGAAACAATAAAATAATGCTTTAACCTAAGTAAGCTTAAGTAAAGTGTAAATAATAATTATTTACACTAACACCTATGCATTTTTCTATTAAAGTTCTTTTTTATTGTTTTATTTCTATTTTCTCATTGGTTGAGTTTATTTTTGCTAGTGGTATTTTATTTTCTCCACTAAGAAATTAAAGAAAAACATAGAAATGACAAATGTCTTTTAAAAGATGGGAACACTAAGAAATCTATAAGTACATGTGCTTTGTGTGTTTTGTATCATATATATGGCAAGGAACAGGTGGAGGTTTAGGATAATTCTAGAATGAAATACATTTCATTTTGTTCTCGTAAAACCTCCTCTTCTTACTTAATACTCAGCATAGATCTCTCCTACTTACAATCCTAGGTTAGTCAATTATCTACAATCCTTTTCACATTTCAAATAATTTATTTGCACCATCAAAAGGCTATTCAAAGCAGGAAGATGAATGTCTCTTCTACTAATTTGGAGGCTGCAGAGGGCACTACTCATCTCATAAGTCTAGGTATGCTTGAATGTTCACAACAAATGCATTTCAATTTAATTTAAATTTGTTTGACTCTTTTAAGATTTTTTTGGAATGCTTTGCAAATCCATTCCAATTTAATTTAAGTTTAAATTTGTTTTACAAGAGGTAGGAACTATAATTTTAGAAATTGTTCTAACCTCCAAAACTTTGAAAATCATGAATCATTCCAACTAACTATGGTCTTTTAATTTATAGCTATTAAAATGAACTTTTAAGTTCAAAGCTATGATTTTCTCATTGGTTGAGCCTTTTTTTCTAGGAGACTTTTTAATTTTTTCCTCATAAAATTGGCAAGAAAAAGAGTTTTGAGAGGCATAGCTAGACTGGTGTTGGTGGCAGCTTATAAGGGCATGAATGCTCCATGTATCTATACCATTCACTTTGACATTCTATAGAATAGTTTATGTGTCCTTTTTGGATGCTTCCACATTTTTCATGTAGTTGCTAAAATTGAGATGTTCAATCTATTCTCTATGCTTTTGAGCCTTTATTTCAATAACTAAAATTTAAAAAAGCTAGGACAAGTGATTCTAGATAGAAAAGCTTCCTTTGGTTTTATGTTTAGCAGATATTTTGTGTATATGTCATTCCTTTTTTATTAAACCTAGGGCTACTTTTAATTTAAATTATAGAGATTCTAAAATGTATTTATGGATAAAGAATTATAGTTCTCTTTAACTCTTGGGTTATCATAGGGCATTTCTATTTATAGGTATCTCTAGGGTACAACCAATTTGCAAAACATGACAATGGATGTTTTCATTCTACCTCGATTTGGTACTTCATGATTGGGAGCAATGTAGGAAAGATGGGCTCTAGTTTTTTGTGATCTTGCATTGAACTTATAGAACATAGTTGAGGTAGAACTCTTTGGGTGAACTGATTGTGGTGTAGCATCTAAGGCATTTGTGTGTGTATAAAGTTTCAATTAGGTAAATTTTAAAAGTTAGGTTTATTGGTACATAAGAATTTGGAATTTATAATTTCAAATCATAATATGTGTGACTTCTTTGGCAATAGCTCTCTGTCTCAATATGTATTATTTTGGTTTATCTATTAGATTTGATCTTTGATTGAATAATCTTGCCATTGTAGGTTTTGATGCAGGCCAAGATCAAATACACAAGACGAATTCCTTGAGCACCTTTATCTATCATTACTAACCATCATTGTCACCCATTGTACTATGTCACCTCAAGTCTAGGAATGAATTCCTAAATATTTTTTCTTAATGGAGGAGAAAGTCTAAATCATTTCAAATAAATTATGTAGTCACATTCTAAGGTTTTTAAATGACAAGGAGGTTTTCTTCCTAAGACTTATCTATATATGGTATTATTTTTCTTGTGTCTCAAGGATGCTTGGCATGACATGCATCAACATAATTGTATGTTTCAGGAAAAACACCTATTTCAAGTACCCTAACATAGGTGATTTTCACATTCTGGATGTATTTTTAGGGTACTATTTATATTTTCTTCAAAGATATATTTGTATTTTCAGGAAAGTCCACTTAGAAAAAGGCTATAGAGTCTTCTTTTCCAAAGCAATAAAGTTTCTCTCTTTCAATTCTCCAATGGTAATAATCTCATTGTTTCTTTTTCTTATGAGGGTTTATGCAGTTCTTTTCAAAATGGATATTTTATTATATTGAAGGCATCAAATGGATTGTCATGTTTCTATCCATATTTTCCTATGTATCTGCTTTTGTGGGTTGAAAAGCCTATGACGAAGGTTTCAAAAAATTGCAAATGTCTTTCAGTGAATATAAATTGGATGTATCTTCCACAACACTCTAAAATTGCTTGTCAGTCTGTAGAAGTGGTGACATACCTCTGTACATTTAATGATGATGTTTACCAAAAACACTGACAAAGTTGTGATGGATTAAAAAAATAACTAAAATGTAGCTTCTAAGCCAAAAAGATATTGTAAACTTGGGATATTTTACCTATTTTTAGGTAGCTTACCAAATTTGTGTCATAGTGTAGTTGAAGATAATCCAAAATAACTAATGTGATAAGATATTATTTGATGACTATTAATTCTATGCAACAATAAAATGTATATGAAAAACTATGCAGGATCTTGTCCTATTAGAAACCTAGTGTTTCCAACATGCTTATGCAAAACTGTCATGCACAAAATATTATCAGATACCTACAAAACTATAATTTCTATTTTGTTAGTGCTGATGAAATGATGAGATAAAATTGCACTCAATGTTGCAGACATGTATTGGGGCATTCCATGTGAATCATTCAAGCTTGTTTTGAATTCGACTATGATTAAAAGTGCAAGTTAGAGATTGATGTAATTATTGATTTTGGTGATGTTATAAATTCACCTTTTGATGTCATCAAAGTCAAGATAGGCAAGTGAAGATGAGAGTTGAAACTTTTGGCTAGTATGGGGAATTTTATCTTTGAAAACATCAGCTTGGTGATTTTGTTAGAATCGTAGATAGGAATGGGTTAGAGAGCTTATCTTGTAATGGATTTAGCTAGTTTTTTTGAGCTTTTAGGAAAGAAACTAATTTGTTTTAATATTTGGATGATGGAGAAAAAGAATTTATATTTTTTCCAAAGAAGTAGTCAATTTATTTTGACAATCGATAAGTGTTAGGTTATGTTGGATTTTAGATTTTATCAAATATAGGTAACTGTACATTTTTATATTTTTCTTTCAGCTAGTAGGGTTGCTAGTTAAAGGATTTCATTGCTAATATTTGTAGCTTCTGTTGGAAATCTGATTGAAAATGAATATTATCAAAGAGGAAGATTGTTGCAAAGAAGGAAGATTGTTGTTAAAAGAATGTTTTCAATCATTGTTTTGTCATTGATGTCAAACATTTTATTTGCTAGAATGCCAATTGCTCATAAGATCCAAGTATTATCACTTAGTTGATTGATGAAGAGGATTTAATCAACAAGATGTAACAAGAGCACCTAAAGGAAAGGTTGAGTTATGGTTTTGTAATGAAGTGCACAGATCAGTTAAGACAATGGTTAAATGATGTATTGATAACACACTCAAAGGTATAGAGGTTGGTCACACTTAGAAATATTGGAGGAATAAGTTGAAACAAGACTGACTGTAAAGCTTAACTAAGTTCATTAGTAAGTGCCAAGTAAGTTAGTTCAAGTCGAGAAAATTTTTAGTTAGTGCTAAGCAAATCAAAAATCTAGTGTGTATCGAGTGATACAGAAGGAGCCGAGCGTGTTCAGGTGTCGAGCATCAAAAAAACTTAGTGGATGTCGAGTGAATCCATAGTAGGTGTTGAGCATCAATAAAATGTAGTTGATGTTGAGTAACATAGTATGTGTTGAGCACTAGAATTTCAATAGTGCCCAGCTACTACATTATTGGAAAAGTCAAAGATTTTCCAAAATTGAGGTAACAAGTTTGCTACCTTGAATTTTGTGAACCAATTGGAAGATAAGGATGATGAGCTAGTGGTGCAAAATTCTATGTAAACTATTTTAAAGAAAATTCAAGAGGATCTTCATGATGTTTCTAGAAGGAACAAGATGTGGGTTAGATTCAATGAATCCTACCTTATCCATCCAAACTAAAATTAAAGGAGGGAAGAATTGAGCAGGAAAAGCAATTCTAGACTTTTATTTAAGGAATCACAAGCCAAGAAGTAAGAGTTGTTGGAGTGCCAAATTGTGAATTGGTTGAAGGGTGTCAAGGAGAAGGAAGAAAAAAGCACAGAGACTCTACTTTGATAAGTGGTCAGAAGGAAGATTGCACTAGTACATCAAGCATGAAGACTCAAGGAGACAAAGCTTGAAAAGAGGTCAAGTTGTTAAGAGTTGCAGAGACTAAAAGCCAGGCAAATTGTGAAGAGCTAAATTATGATTTGAAACCTACAAGATAAGTTGTGAATTGTAATCAAGTCAAAACCCCTTATTGTTACTCTCTAGCAATTGTATCAATTAGGGTAAAAATCCTATGGACTTAGGTTGGTTTGACAGCCATTTGTAAAACCTTTAACGAGGTGGCATTCCAAGTGAATGTTCTAAAGTCCTCTAACTAGGCCCACTTCTAACAGAGTAGTTAAATCATTTAACCAAGTCACATTTAACAGTGTGTTGTAGCCTTTAACAGGGTAGGCCTTTCATAGGGCATCACTTCAGAAGAGTGAGAATTGAGTAGCATATTACTAGTGGTTTTTCCCAAATTGGGTTTCCAAGAAAATCATTGTTTTATGTGTTGATCTTTTCATATGTTATGCTTGCATGATGATTTATAGTAACTTGCTAAGTAGGAAAGTTTAAGCTTGGATGAAAGAACAGTTTTAAAGGCTCACTTTATTTGATGAAAAATGTTTTAATTGGACATTTGGACCTTGAATAACTAATTCATCCCCCCCCCCCCCCCCCCCCCCAAATTATTCTAAAGAATTTCTAACAATTGGTATCAAAGTCATCTGTTGATTTAGTTGAAAGGTACTAGAAGTAGGAAGATCAAGATGTCCAAGAGAGAAGTTCCCAAGCTCAATAAAGATAACTTCACTGCATGGCAAAGCTTAATGAAACTACACCTTGGATTAATAGATGATTATGAAAAAACCTTAATTGGAGTGAAATATGTAGATCTAGTTGGAACCCTTTCTGCAGATGATTTGAATAAAAGGAAGGAGCATAATCAAGCAATGCTAGAGATTGCCTCTGCACTCAACTATGCTGAATTTGATGACATCAAAGGATGTGATTTTGCTTTCAACATGTGGAAGGCCCTATCAAACATCTATGGAGGAGATTAGAATGTTCAAAGAGCAAAAAGAGAAAGCCTCAAAGGAAAGTTTGATGACATGAAAATGGAGGAAGGTGAGAATGCTACTCAATATGCCTCTAGAATGAAAGAAGTGGTAAGTGCAATAAGAAGTCTAGGTGGTCATTTGGAAGATGACACTATTAATAGCAAATAATTAAGAACTTTGCTCCCTATTTATGCTATTAGAGTTTCAACCATCCAATAATTAAGGTGCATCTACCAGGAAACACACTAACCTTTGAAGGTATAGTGGAAATACTTACTGCATTTGAATTGTTCAACTTCGATAACTACATACCTGAGAATCTTGAATCTACTTTCAAGGCTAAGCTATCATTGAATGATACTAAGGAGGTGAAATCAAAGAAGAAGAGTAGAAAAGGAAAACATGCATCCAGTGACAACAACACAAATGAAGAAGATGTAGAACAATTGGAAGCACTACTAGCTAGAAGATTCCACAGAGACAAAGGAAAATTTAAAGATAAGCTCCCTATCATTTGTTTTAATTGCAATGAAGTAGGACATATTTTTGCAAGGTGTACATAGAAGAAGAACTACAAAGAAGGAAACAGGTACAAGAAAAATAGAGAAGATGATAGCAGAGATTACAAGGACAAAGGAAAAAGATGTTATACTATTGAAGAAGACTCTAATGAGAATGACGATAAAGTAATTTATGTAGCCATGAAGGATGAATCAGATGATGATGAAGCAATAGCACTGGTAACCTGTGTGAACAAGAATGACAAATGGATCATAGACAATGGATGCTCACATCACATGATAGGAGACAAAAGTAATTTTATTACCTTTACCTAGTATGATGGAAATAGTGTTAGATTTGGAAATGATGCTCCATGTCAAATCAAAGGAAAAGGTTCTATTAAACATACAGATAAAATTTCATTTGATAGTGCATACTATGTAGAAGGACTGAACTACAATTTGTTGAGTGTGTCACAATTAGGCAATATAGGTTGCAAAGTAGAATTTGGAAACAAAACTGCCAAAATCTATGACACTAATGGAAATCTAATAGGAAAAGGTGAAGAAACTAGGAATAATCTATTTTACCTAGATATGGAAGATGCAACATGTCTTATTGTTAGACTTGATGATGTTTGGTTATGGCATAAAAGGTTGTGTCATGTTAACTTTGATAATCTGATCAACATTAGTAAAAAGAAGAAATTCAAAGGTTTGCCTAAGCTGAAGAAGCCTGAAATACAACATGCAAATAATGTCAATTAAGAAACATGACTAAGTCTAGTTTCAAAAGAAAAACCTACACTTCCAAAGAAGTACTAGAGCTAGTCCATACTGATGTATGTGGCCCAATAGAAGTACACAACTACCAAGGAGATAGATACATAATGCTATTTGTAGATGACTATTCCAAGATGATGATTGTCATGTTCTTAAAGAAAAAATATGATGTATTTCAAATGTTTAAGTGGTATTTGGCTAGAGTTGAGAAGGAAATAGGAAAGAGTCTAAAGTGCCTGAGATCAAATAGAGGAGGAGAATTTACATCAAAAGAATTTGAGATATTTTACAATGATAAAGGTATCAAAAGGTGAACATCAGCACCAAGAACCCCCCCATAGAATGGGATTGTAGAAAGAACTAATAGATCAGTAATAGATTGTGCCAAAATATTGATGATGGAGAAAAATGTTGTTTTGAAGTACTGGAGAGAAGTTGTAAGTACTATTTTTTACATCCTAAATCGAGTACAAGTCAACAAAGGAACAAATGCAACACCTTTTGAACTATGGTATGGTCACTCACCTAATGTAAAATATTTCAAAGTATTTGGTTGTAAATGCTATATTCTTAAAGATGCTAGAAATGGCAAGTTTGATGCAAAAAGTGATGAAGGCATATTCCTTGGATACTACACTAGAAGCAAAGCATATAAGTGTTTGAATACTAACACTAAAAAGATTGTGGAGAGTGCAAATGTAACTTTTGATAAGCATGCAGAAGTCCAAAATGATGAATCTAAGAAACCAAAAGATTATAGATCTATTGTATAATTCTATGAAGGAATACCAATTGAAGATGATGCTACCAATCAAGTTGGGATTAAGCAACAAATTTCAGTATCAGCTGAGTCACAGCTAGTGAATGTTGAGTTGCATTTAGAAGCTGAATTGCAGAATGAAGAGAATGCACATTTTGACTCTGAAAATAGTACATATGAAAGAGATAATGAAGTACCAGAAGGAGAAGTGCTAAGTGACTCTGAAGTTGAAGGATCAAATATGGAAAGAAGGATAGAACCAAGACTAGCCAAGTATGTGAGAAGACATCACCCTGCATATCAAATCATTGGTGACAAGGATGCAAGACCAATGACAAGAAATAGACTAAGAAATGAATCATGTCTACTGAGAAAAATTGATCGCAAAATAGTGAAAGATGCACTACAAGATGATCATTGGCATAAAGATATGGAAGAGGAAATAGATTAGATTGAGAAGAACAACACTTGGACCTTAGTTCCAAGACTAGTTGATAAGAATGTAATTGGTATCAAATGGGCCTTTAGAAACAAACTTGATGAGAATGGTGAGATAACAAGAAACAAGGCCAGACTAGTCTGTAAAGGCTATGCACAAGAAGAAGGACTAAACTATGGGGAAACATTTTCCCTTGTTGCAAGAATGGAAGGAGTAAGAACACTACTTGCATATGCTACCTACAAAGGTTTCAAAGTCTACCAAATGGATGTGAAGTCTACTTTTCTAAATGGTATACTAGAAGAGGATGTCTACATAGAATAACCAGAAGGATTTGTTGATGACAACAACAAGAACATGTTTTGCAAATTGCATAAAGCACTCTATGGCTTGAAGCAAGCACCTAGAGCATGGTATGAGAGACTGCACAAATATCTTGTGAAGATAGGATTTGAGAGAATAGATGACAAAAACAACCTGTATATCAAGGCATAAAATGGTAAAGATGTTCTAAAATCTAAAATCTTTGTTGATGATATAATATTTGGAGGAAAAGATGCTCTGTGCAAAGATTTTGCTAATCAAATGAAACATGAGTTTGAGATGTCAATGTTTGGAGAAATCAAATTCTTTGTTGGATTGCAAGTACATAAACTGAAGCATGTCATATTTGTGACCCAATCAAAATACATCAAGGAGATACTTAAGAAATTTGGATTAGAAGACTCAAAACTAGTTAGTACACCAATGGTAACAGGACATAAGCTATCCAAGAATGATGAGTCAGCTGAAGTAAATCAGACAATGTATATATCAATGTTAGAAAGTTGCAATATGATGTACATAGTATACCAGACATTGCATTAGTTGTTGGAATAGTGGCAAGATTTTTGCAAATCCAAGAGAAAATCATTTGATGGCAATAAATAGAATACTGAGCTACCTAAAAGGAACTAATTACTTTGGCTTATACTACAAGACAAGTGAAAAGTTTGAGTTAAGAGCCTACATTGATGCAGATTGGGGAGGTAACATTGATGATAGAAAGAGCACCAGTGGAGGAGCACTTTTCTTAGGTAAAAGATTGATTACTTAGACCAGCAAAAAGCAAAGTTGTATCTCACAGTCTATAGCAGAAGCTGAATATGTTGTTGTTGCTATCAACTACACCAATATTGTATGGATCAAACATCGGTTGCAAGGTATGAAGGAAGAGGTAACTGAACCTGTGATACTCTATTGTGATAATACAAGTGCCATCAACATATCAAAGAATCTTATAATGCATGCCAAAACAAGCATATTACAATCAAGTATCACTATGTAAGAGAATTGGTGGAAGATAAGCAAGTAAGGATGGAATATGTCAGTTCAAAAGAACAGATTGCTGACATCTTTACAAAAGCACTACCTAAAGATTCTTTTGAGTATCTTAGAGGTAAGTTAGGGGTGATACCCCTAGCCAAGGCTACTTGAGATAAAGCAAGATTGCCCTACATCAAATGAGTTAATTGTTGGCATATTACACATTGATGCAGAGTATGTTTACTTTAGGATCATACTTAAAGTAATCAAAGTACTAAAGTTCCAAATCAGTCACAAAGCAAGGTGACAGAGGGAGAAATTAAAGTACCTACAAATGCTACACTTGCATACTAATATGTTGAAATAGTATGCCTTTGGAATTGTTGTCAAAGAGGAAGAAATTATGTAAGAAATTGATCAATAGGTGAGAGAGAAGTAACAAGAAACTAAACAAATGGACAGAGAGAGAAGAAGTTGATACCAAAATACCAAAACATGATCAATACATATAGAGGGAGAAAGAATCAAGAGCAATACAAGAACAAAGTGAACATCAAAGTGAATAGTGGTAAGCCACAAAAAAGAGGGAGAAGCAGGATGATCAGAAAGAAAGGGTGGAAAGGAAAGAAAGAGTCAATAGTAGCTTAGAGGGAGAAATCAATACAGATAAAAATCAGTCAAAGAAATACATTTTATTAGCAAAAGAATCCAAAGGAAGCATAAGTTAGTTTATGCTGCTGATAGAATGAATAGTTTTGAATATAGTTTTCTTTTTGGCATTTGATTTACTATTTTAACCTAGGTAGCATTTTGTTAACTTGATTGATCAGTTTGGTTTTCCATCAATGCCAAAGGGGGAGATTTTTGGAAATCTAATTGAAAATGAATATTATCAAAGAGGGAGATTGTTGCAAAGAAGGAAAAACGTTGTTAAAAGAAGGTTTTCAATCATTTTTTTGGCATTGATGTCAAACCTACTATTTTCTAGAAAGACAATTGCTTATAAGATCCAAGTACTATCACTTAGTTTATTGATGAAGAGGATTTAATCAACAAGATGTAACAAGAGCACCTAAAGGAAAGGTTGAGTTATGATTTTGTAATGAAGTGCAAGGATCAGTTAAAACAATGGTTAAATGATTTATTGATAACATACTCAAAGATACAAAGGTTGGTCACACTTAGAAACATTGGAGGAATAAGTTGAAACAATGTTGACTGCAAAGCTTAACTAAGTTCATTAGTAAGTGCCAAGAAAGTTAGTTCAAGCCAAGCAAATTTTTAGTTAGTGTTGAGCAAATGACAGAAGGAGTTGAGTGTGTTTAAGTGCCGA
Organism: Cupressus sempervirens; assembly: GCA_028749045.1. Lineage (NCBI taxonomy): Eukaryota > Viridiplantae > Streptophyta > Pinopsida > Cupressales > Cupressaceae > Cupressus > Cupressus sempervirens. The sequence goes on from CM053792.1 coordinate 566,332,138, forward strand.
GAAAAGTAATAGATGCCAAGCATCAAGAAAACTTAGTGGATGTCAAGTGAATCCATAGTAGGTGTTGAGCATCAATAAAATGTAGTTGATGTCAAGTAACATAGTATGTGTCAAGCACCAGAATTTTAATAGTGCCAAGCTGTTGCATTATTGGAAAAGTTAAAGATTCACCAAAACTGAGCTGACAAGTTTGCTACCTTGAATTTTGTGAACCAGTTGGAAGATAAGGATGATGAGCTAGTGCCACAAAATTCTATGTAAACCATTTTTGAGCAAATTCAAGAGGATTCTTCATGATGTTTCTAGAAGGAACAAGATGTGGGTTGGATTCAATGAATCCTTCCTAATCCATCCGAAATGAAATTAAAGGAGGGAAGAATCAAGAGGGAAAAGCAATTCTAGACTTCTATTTAAGGAGCCACAGGTCAAGAAGTAAGAGTTGTTGGAGTGCCAAATTGCGAAGTGGTTGAAGGGTGTCAAGGAGAAGGAAGAACAAAGCACAAAGACTCTGCTTCAATAAGTGGTCAGAAGGAAGATTGCACTAGTACATCAAGCATGAAGACTCAAGGAGACAAAGCTTGAAAAGAGGTCAAGCTATCAAGAGCTATAGAGACTGAAAGCCAGGCAAATTGTGAAGAGTTGAATTGTGATATGAAATCTGCAAGATAAGTTGTGAATTATCATTAGGTCAAAACCCCTTATTGTTACTCTCTAGCAATTGTATCAATTAGGGTAAAAATCCTATGGACTTAGGTTGGTTTAATAGCCATTTGTAAATCCTTTAATATAGTGGCATTCCAAGTGAATGTTCTAAAGTCCTCTAACCAGGCCCACTTCTAACTGGGTGGTTAAATCCTTTAACCAAGTCACATTTAATAGTGTGTTGTAGCCTTTAACAGGGTAGGCCTTTCATAGGGCATCACTTTAGAAGAGTGGCAATTGAGTAGCATGTTACTGGTGGCTTTTCCCAAATTGGGTTTCTAGGTAAATCAATGTGTTATGTGTTGATCTTTTCATGTGTTATGTTGCATGATGATTTATAGTAACTTGCTAAGTAGGAAAGTTTAAGCTTGGATGAAAGAATAGTTTTAAAGGCTCACTTTATTTGATGAAAAATGTTTTAATTGGACATTTGGACCTTGAATAACTGATTCACCCCCCCTCTTAGTTATTCTAAAGCATTTCTAATAGCTTCCTACCCAAATTATCCATCTTGGTAAGATTATTGTTCATTCTTGTGAATAGAAGAAACCTTGGGTTTCTCTATCGTTTAAGGAATGCTTTTAATGTTATTTTCAATAATTAATTAAATTGATCTAAGGCATGTAGTTGAAGAAAAATCTATCCATGACTGAACCATGAAACTTATGAAACTTGTGCATCTTATCTTCTCCAAGTGGATAATTTTATTTTCATTTTAGGTTCAGAGAAGGTGGTGCAATACTAGGGATCTAGGCTATAAATATAGCCTATTGTAGTAAAGATAAGTTCCTTATGATATATTGTTGAACCACAACACCATTACTACAATAACTAGGTATCTTTTATAATATATACTTATTCTAATTTGAACTAAAAAAGCTAATTTGTAGAGCTTAATTGTCCTCGTAAAATGAGCCTTGCATCTCAACTTCTTTGGAAAGAAATTGACTCATCTAAATAGCCTCAAATAAATATTGATTGTCTTCCTTTATCAACAAAATGTTCTAAGGAAAATATACTTTCCAATAGTTGCAAATAGCAGATAGATATAGGGTTAGACTAAAAGATTAAGCTAAAGAAATTTAGATAAGCCATTTTTATCTATTGTCACATAGCTGACATCATTAAGTTCTAGTAATTATTACCAATTCTAGATTCACATAACCCTATATCACTATTAGATTTCTAGCTATCACGTTTATTTTCCCTTCACCTCACACAAGTCTAATAATAGAAAAATGAATATGAAAGATATATATAAATTTAAGATATATCAAGCCTTTGTAGCCATGAGCTCTTTCCCCAACACTAGTAAAATGTAAATGCAATAATGAAAGTTCACAACACTTGGACATCTTCATTTGAATGTGTATTTAAGTGGCACAAACCATTCACTCAATTTCTACCTCTTATGCTTGATTATAACTATGACATGATTTAATCAAACAATATGCTTGATTATAACTATAGCATGGTTTAATCATCAAATAACAAGATTGTGGATTACATCACCACTAACTCAATTTCAAGTCTTACATTATTGTAGGAGCTAGACCAAATAAAATTGACTATAACAATCTATATTAAAAATTGTTCAAATTGTCTTCCCTTAAAAGAAATGTTTGATTATTCCATGGAACAACATTTTTTTTTTACTCAAATGGAATAACAAATTTTTATATATTAAAATATAAATTACTTGATAAAATTAACCATAAAGTTAATATTTGATCTTAGAGTTATGTTATTGCCCTTTATTGTTTTTGGTGTTCACTAACTATGATTTGACCATTAAACAAATGTATTTTTATTTCTACAAAAGGCAAGACTCAAGCTCCAACAGAGCTCTTGTTTCTCAAAAAAATTCTCAATACAAAGTATTGGAATCTCAAAAAATAGTTCAAATATTGTGAGGATTTAGATCCATGAATCATAGTAGGAAGTGTAAAATTCAAGGATAATTTATTGCAATCAAAATGGTTTGAGTTTGGATAAGAAGTATCACTTTGGAGTTTCTTGTTCCATACCTTGAAGATCCTAATTTCTTGCCCAAAATTCTTCAATTCTACTAATTTTGCATTAGGTTTGTAGAATTTAACAACAATTTTTAACATCTTTCATAACACATATTTACCTTAGCACATGATATCTGCGAAGAGATAGAGAAATTAGCAAATCAAAATTTGTTTGTGAAAAATAAAGTGAACATGAAATAAAGTCAAATTTGGCAATCTAAAATGATGGAGCTACAATGATTTAAATCATTCCAAGCTACGAAAATAATTCATGTTTCAATTACCATATGTTACTTTCGCTTTCATGTCAATAAATAGTGGCAAAAGGTTTTGTAATGCTCACTGAACATTGATTACTTCCTCATTCATATTTGTTACGATCCATTTCCATTTGGTTGCTGGAATAGGAATAAAAAAATTGGAATACATTTTTTGTTTTCTATTTGGTTTGTCAATTGGAATAGGGAATAGGAATACATATTCCCATTTTGCCTCTAAAATGAGCTTATACCCATTCTAAAAAATAGTTGTTATTAGAATAGTTATTCCTATTCCCAATATTACATTCATATTCTCTATTCATATGTCTACAAGCAAACAGTTAACTCATCCAATCAATGGTGAGAATATGGATAGCTAATTGCCATGTTGAAATGAATGGGAAATTCAAATGGCACCCTATTATTTCGAGTGGTCATGTGTCATCCTGTCATTTGGGCATGGTCATGTGTCACCCTATTATTTTGGGAATACATTTCTATTTTCTTAATTTATATTTATTTAACTATTAGAATGTTAGAATGCCAAATGAATCTACTTTTTTGTTTTGAATTTTAATATTTATTTCTTTGTAACCACCATCCATTCTTTTTTATTGATGAGAATCCTTTTTGGCTTGGGATTTGTGCTGCCATTATGTAAAAGGCCCCTCGACACGATTATATTTTAATTTACCATTCACTTAATGTCTTTATAATTTGATTAATCAACAAGAAATGTGAGTTGTGTGAGGAAACAAGTGCTCTCAAAGAGCATTGGAGTCCATACCTTGTGAAAGGGTTTGAAGATATAAGAAAAAGATGGTAGTTTGTCATTGCACAACACATATTTAGATGAAAAAATAGTTGCGAAATAGAAATAGTAGGAGAAAATTGATGTGTGATTTTTATGAAACTAAATCAATATTAAATTAAAAATTAGAAGAGGAAATATAATGGAAAATAATGATAATTATAGAGGGAAATTAGTAAAAATAGATAAAATTAAATTGTTGCAAAAAAAATTTTAAAAATTTGAGTGTAAAATATTTTGAAAAATTGTTAATATCACAATTTTTTAAAATCTAAATTTATACATATTCTTATTATTATTAATGTTATTTATATACTTATTTTAAAGGAATTTATCATTTTTATAATAATTTGAAATAGAAATTAAATTCAGATTACTATTTTTTCTATTTGAAAGAAATTTAAGATTTTATACCACCATTCTTCAAATTAAATTAAGAACAATATTAACAATGGTCATTAGCTATAATTATAAATATAATTTCACTAATTATAAATTTTTAAATTATATTTAAAAAATATAAGACACTTTTGAGTAACTAGAATTTTAGTATTGGTTTAGTAGTGGATAAGTAATGGAGAAGCAAACGAGTGAAGTGACATTGACCTCCGCCTTTATACGCCCAATATTTTTCTTTACTCGCGCAATTAAGTTTTTAAGAATATTTCTGATCAGAATGGAGGATATATATAAACTAGGATCCATAGTATCTATGGATGCTCTAGAAATTTCATTTGGAAAATAATTTTTATTATTCTTAATATATGCATCAAATTTTTTTAAAAAAATTTCTACATACAAAATTATAATTAAACCCTAGGAAAATACTAATGCACCAATAAAAGAATTAAAATTAGCAGATCATAATTGCTTTTTAAAATCTAAATTTTGCAACCTTGTAAAATGACATTGGTTTTCTCCAGCATAAATTAATACAGCTGGATGGAGGGGGGCTAACAAGAACATTTGTTCCCTGCCTTCCACATGAGGTAGGGAGTAATAACAAGATAAAAACTTATGAATGGAAAAAGCCATTGGAACAAAGAAATAATTTTATAGATATATTTTGTTGGTCTTTGAGGTGAGAATATCATACCATGTTATTTCAATTCTCTTTGGCATATGATGTTTGGCCTACGTGTATCATGACTCCTCCCATGTCTTTTGACCAGTTATTAGAGTGGCATTTGCATCAACCCCTTCTTACTACATTCTTCCAAATAGGCTTCCTTATAATATGTGTGAATCTTGGTGTTTTCTCTATATAGGTAGATTTCAGTTAACTCTTTTTCTTGAAGCTTCCTATTTGTCAAACTAAATGTTTTTAGGGGATAAGGGATATATTATATATATCAAAAACTTACTAGAATTAAAAATTATAATATTGTAAGATAAATTAGAAATCACATGGTAATTATTTGACACTATACATACCCTTCTAGAGATTATTGATGGAAAGTACAAATATGAGTGATATATTAAGTATTAATTATTTATTAGTTAAATATAGAATTATATTTAATTAATAGGTCTGATTAATTATTAAAAATAATAAATAAACAAACTATTAAATGTTAATCATTTTATTTAATGGTAGGAATTGAATTTTTGTTTATTAATAAAAGATTTTACAGAATTTTGTGTAAAATTGTTTAGTTAGAAATGTAGATAAAAGTGTCAAATTGAATGATAGAATTATTTTTTAATATTCTATCTTTTGTGACTTATTAATCTTGATGTTAAAAGGACATTGGAGGTTTTCAGTCAGGAGCTTTAAATTCCCTACCAATATCACTAGTGTGGCTATAATTATATTATCCAATCATTTTAGAGATTTATAACTCTAGTGTTGGATTGAATATGTACTAATTGCTATCAATGGTAAAACCTAGGTCACATGATAATAATTAATTAAAAAATTAATTATTATATGCCCAAATTTGAGCTAAGTAAACTAGAGATAATGAGTGACTTAATAATTAAATCAATATGGTTTAATTAATAAGAAAATACTTTATTACTTTAACACACACCCCCTTAAGATAAACTTAGGGAGTAGTCAAAAACCTAGAAACTACTACTAAAAGTAAATTTGGGTCTCGACAATAAGGCCTAATGAGATACCCAAGCACAACCAAATGTCTAAAAAGAGGAGAAATAGAGAAAACCACATGGGAAAAACCATACTCCAAAAAGAGATGGAAATAGTGTTGAAAAGAACTAGTGAAGGACTGAAGAAGCCTCCAAACTAGGGAATTTCCCAGAAGATAGGAAGAAAAAATGATCATGAAGAACACCACTGAAGCATGAGGCTACAAACACTGCCAAACTGTTGATATGAAGAACCTCCATTGTATAGAACATGACCAGGTAGAGAAGAATAAATCTAAAGAGTTGATCAATCGAAGATGAAAGGTATCTTCATGGCCTCCAAAAATAAGAATGAAAGAATCTCTATATGGTAAATGATCCATCTCACTGAAATGCATAGGTATTTAGCCACTACAATTGCCTAGTACATAGGATAAAATATTGAGTACATAGCTCACTCCATTGAACCAAGAAAATAATATAACCAACATAACCCCCCTATAATGTTGAGAGGTAAGACATGAACACTGAAACTAAATGCAACATCTCCTACAAAAAGAAGAACTAGGAACATCGATAGTGCAAAAGAAGTACAAACACCTCTAATGACACATGGCATCGACACATCATGAGGCTAATATCATGGAAGGAACACTTACTTGACAAAGGAAGATGGTGAATATAGACAACATGAAACCCCCAAGGCACTTTATAATGTAGTGTGAGTACAATAAAATACAAAGATGTGCAAGATCCCAAAATGCAATAAAGTGACACTTTATCTTAATGCGTTTGCAAAAATACTACAACAGGATGTCAACAAAGATCAAAAGAGACATAAGGATGATTGAAGAGATAATACATCCCATGAAAATTCATCTGAAGCAAAAAAAAACCAATCCTCAGACCTAAAACAACCAAGATATCCACTAGAATGCAAAAAAAAAAAAAAAAAAACCTGAATAGAATGTGTTTGGACTAGAATTTGGAAAATAGAATGTATCAAGACATGTCTCTTGGAGTGAAAAATAGAACCTCTAAATATGAATGCATAAACTGGCAACCAAACATCATCAAAAGTCTAAATAAACTGCACCATCACGATGAGTTCAGAATCAACTTTCTGATTGGTAAAATTTTGGATCACTACAAATGTATTAACACTACCATTATATTTGGTATGTGTTTTCCAAATGACAACATCCTTGTATTTAAATGAGGAATAAACCAAGAGAAGAGTGATGGGATATATATGTCTATTCATCGATATGATTAATATAATTGAAAAATTAATTATATATATATATATATATAGATATATATATATATATATCATTTTAATTAATTAATCTTTGATCTCATATGTTTATCCTATTAAAGCTACCAAAACATCAACACCCCCTCTTAGCTAGGGAAGATAAACACATTACATGTACCACACCATTGGTAATATTAGGTATGGAAAATTTTATGATATCTTTGATCACAAGATATCCACCATTTGATATCACGAATCTTGGTCTCCCAGAATATTGACATTCAATAATCACCAAGTACTCAAAAGGTTTTGATATCAAGAGTATTGGTCTCCCAGAATACACAATATTCACTAATTATTCAAAAAAATGTTTGATATCACATTTGATATCAAGATTATTGGCCTCCTAGAATATCAATGATATTCACCAAGTACTGAAAATAAGGTTTGATATCACATCTAATATCAAGAGTATTGGCCTCCCAAAATATCAATAATATTCACCAAGTACTCAAAATAAGGTTTGATATCACATCTAATATCAAGAGTATTGACCTCTCAAAATTTCAATGATATTCACCAAGTACTCTTTGAGTAATGGCCTCCCATTATGTTGAGATGCAAGCTAGACATTCACCATATACTCAATTTGTTTGATCTCATAATACAAGTTATTGTAAGATTGTCACCTCACAATAAATTCTGCAAATACAAGTGACATAATTTGGAAGTCTTTACTTCTTAATGATGTACATAGGGGGTAGGCCCATTAAAATCACATAGTCACAAGGTATATTCATAAATCACAATCCTCCTGGCTGGTATAATTTATTGATCACTAGAGAATCCATCACAACATGGTTTACTCCTTCTAAATCAATATGACCAATATCACCAAAGGTTGACTAAATCATATCATCTATCCACTCCTTTAGACATGTGTCACACTCTCTCTGAATCTCAATCTCCCTCTCCATGTAATAATGTTCTCAGAGGACAAGATCAAGGTGCATAACTCTTATAATATGTAATGGAATAAGATAGACTAATATAATACTCAAGGATCTATTGAGCCCCTTTCCATCAAAAGTAATTTCCCCTTCATATTCAAAAGAATGTGGACTTCCCACCAAGATATCTCTCTTTATATCTCAAAGTGGTGGAATATTCACATAGAGGGCACTACTATGTTCAAGGTGGCCAAGAAGTTGAAACATATCAAAAACAAAATCAAGAAGTGGAATAATTCAAATTTTGGTAACATATTCCAATCCAAGGCTAAGATCTTAGAGGACCTTAGCATCATTCAGGGTGTTATTCAGAAGGAGGGCTATAATAAGGAGCAACTAGAGGAGAAAAAAGTCATTCTTTTCGAGCTTCACAATATTACTGGTCAAGAGGAAGCTTACTGGAAACATAGATTGAGAGTTGTCTAGTTAAAAGAGGGGGACCCAAACACTAGATTTTTCCATATCTCTACTTTGAAACATAGATTCCATAATTTGGAATTAGCAGAATGAAAAAGGGGGTTGTTGTTTTGGATGAAGAAAAAGATATAGCGGCAGAGGCCATCTCTTTCTTCTCTAATCTTTTGACTAGAGACCTTAATCTTTTGGAAGATGATCGGCATGATATTATCTCTAACCTCCCAACTTTGATCTAGCCATAGAACAACACTATGATTGAGGCTATTCCTTCCCCTTTGGAAATTGAGCAAGCAATGTTCTTCCTCCTTGTAGAAAAATCCCCAGGTCCAAATAGTTTCCCCTCTTTCTTCTTCCAATTGTTTTGGGAAGTGGTTCAATAGCATATTTTCAAAGTGGTCCAAGAGTTTTTTTAGAGATAAAAGTATGCTCAAGGAAGTTAATGCAACATTCTTAGTGCTTATCCCTAAATTTTTGGGGGTGTATTCTATGGATACTTTCAGAGCTATTAGCCTCTGCAACTCTTTCTACAAGATTATTTCTAAAGTCCTAGTTAATAGGATTATCAAGAACCTCCCTATTATAATTGCTCCTTAGTGGTATGGTTTTGTTTTGGGGAGGAAAATACTAGATTTTATCATGAGTGTTCATGAACTCATTTACTCTTTGGAAGAAGGAAAGAGAGAAGGTTTTCTCCTCAAGATTGACCTATCCAAGGCTTATGATCAGGTTGATTGGTCTTTTCTCATCGAGGTTCTTAGAGCCTTCGAGTTTGATTCTAAAGTCTGCAAGCTTTTCAACCAACTAATTACTAATTCCTCTTTTCCTATTTCATAAATGGTTCTCCTTCAATGTTCTTCAAACCCTCAATGGGGTTAAGGCAAGGGGACCCCCTATCACCCATTCTCTTTATCATTCTAGTAGAGTGCTTGAGAAGAATGATTTCAGCCAACAAAATTTTAGAGGCATTAAAAGGAATCAAACCTTCTTCTAGTCCCCTGGTCTTCTCTCATCAACAATTCATGGATGAAACCATTATGGGGGGTGAATCTTTAGTTATGGAAGCCAGGGTGCTCAAAAATATTTTGAGCTCTTACACTAGGGGATCAGGGCAACTTATCAACTGGAACAAGATCTTTGTCTTCTTCACCAATATTTTACCTATGAGACAGATGTGCCATAAGTATCCTTCCCTCTACTTATTTGGGTCTCCCTATGGGTCTCAAACCCCCTAATTCTTTCTAGATTAGTCTTATTTCAATAGGTTTAACAAGAAATTGGCTAGTTGGAAGGGTATCACCCTAAGGAAAGCAATCAAAATTTACTTGGTCAAATCCACCCTTCAAAATCTTCCAACCTATATGTTGAGCCTCTTTGGGATTCCCAGCAAGTTTACTGACCTAATGGAGAAGATCCAGAGGAATTTTCTATGGTCTGGTTTCAAAGATCACAAGAGATTTCGTCTCATTGCTTGGGACAATGTGTGCCTCCCCAAACAATAAAGCTCTTCAAGCTAAATGGATTTGGAGAATCTTTTCTAGCTAGGGGGATTAGAGAGATATCATAGAGGAAAAATATCTTCAAAGACCTTCCATTTGATACCTGTTCAATGAAGAAACCATTCCCAATGACTCAAATATTTGGAATGACATGCTCAAAGCCAGAGATACTGCCAAAAGCTATGTGAAGTAGAGAGTGGAAAAAGGTAATGAAATTCTTTTTTGGCAAGAAAATTGGTTGTTCAAGGGGCCTCTCCTCAATTTCCTTGCTTTTGACAGATGGGCTAATACTTGCATTCAGAGGTTTGGTATTAAAGTCAATGACTACAGATTAGGCCAAGAGTGGAGAGACCTTTATTCTATCTCTGAGGATCTCAAACCTATGATGACTATCCTCCACTCTCTGATTTCAAACAATGATTAGGACAAGTTAGTGTGGGAGAAAACTTCTTGTGGCATTTACTCAATGGCTTATGGGTACCAAGCTTGGATGAAGCAAGATTCCAAACCATTATGGGAGAATGTCTAGTACCTTGACCTTATTCCTAAAATAAACATCTTCTTTTGAATTTTCCTCCAGAATACGGTTCTAACTATTCATAATCTCCGCAAAAGGAGACTCTATATTCCTAACGAATGTGTTCTATACAAAAATCAAGCAGATTCAGTGGATCACATGTTTATTCATTGCACTTTTATGAGAGATTTGTGGTCTAGTTGCAGTCAAGATTTTGGTTTGAACTTGTGTGCCCCAACCTCAATTACTGACTTCTTCAGGCAATGGGACAATTCTTGGAAGGGAATTGGTCTTTATTCCATCAAAAAATGCACTCTCCCCCACTTTGGTTGGGGAATATGTAAAGAACACAATAATTATATCTTCAAGGATGCCAACCTTCCTACCAAGATTGTGTTGGGTAAAATTCTAAATGCCCTTATGGAAGATTATCTTTTTTGCAAAGGATCTAACCCATTTGTAGGAGGCAACTGAAGAGGTAAAGACACATAGAAAAGAAGAAAATAATGCCATTAGTAGTTACCCCCAGATGGGTGGCACAAAGTGAATTTTGATGGGATAGTAAATGGTAATCTTAGAGAAGCTAGAAGTGGTGGAGTGATTAGAAATTTCTTTGGTTATGGCATAGCGGCTATCACCTTCCCTTTGAGGCATCGAACTAACCACTTTGCTAAGGTTTGTGTTGCCCTTCACACTACTAAGCTAGAAAAATAAATTGGTGTTAGATGCCTCTAGCTTGAGGGGGATTCTAATAACATCATAAAGTGCCTCAAAGGTGAACATTCTCCTTCTTGGTCTATTGAGAATATGGAAGAAGAAACTAAACAAATCCTACTTACTTTTGAGAGATTCTACATGTCACATGAATATAGAGAGGCAAAATTGGTAGTTGACTAGATGACTAATGAGGTGGTCAAAAAAGACACATCAACTAGGTGGATTAATGGTGACAAGCTCCTAGTGGTAGTTAAAAGCATGATTGAGAAAGATAGAATCCAGGGAAGGATGGGTAGTATAAACAGTAATGATGAAAGGTAATGTTGTCAGTTCCACATATCACCTAATGAAAGCTAAGCATGGGTTGAACATGAGGAAACTTAATTTGGTGGCTTATTGGCATGCTTTCTAGGTGTTTAGTAGTCACAATTGCTCTTATATTCTTGAGGACAAAAGCAAGCTTAGTTTTGGTGAGAATTATCAAATTTTTGTTCTTCTCTTTCAGATTTTGCAGATAATCATCCCAACCCTTAACAACACTATGGTGGGAGAAAGACATTGCAGAGAGCCGGAGGATGAAGTGACAAAATGGAAAAGGAGGTCAAAGGTTTGTGAGAAGCTAAGGGAAGGTGGAATTTCAAATTACATTGAGAAATTGCATGGCTATAACCAAAAGGTGACTAAACTTATGGTCATGTCTTGGAGAGAAGGGAAAGTTAAAATTGACAAAAATGATTCCCAGGTTAATGAAAGTGGTATTGTGGAGGCCACTAACTCCCCTTCCAAGGGCATCGCATTCTTTAGGGATAAGAAGGTTTCCCTCAATGCTGTTAAATATTTTTCTAAGAAACCTAAGGAGATAAAGGATTTGGTGAAGAAGGGAGTGTACTATGAACCAGCTTTGATAAAAAAACTCTGGAGGTTTTTTCTTAGGGTGATCATCTCTTACATTACACTAGACACAAGGTAGGATAGATTCCATACCCATCACTTTGTCATCCTTAACCACTTCAGGTATGGTACTAAGATCTCCATCCCCTACTATATCTTCTTCTCTGTAAATAAGAATATCATGTGATATAAAAAGAAATCTTATGCTAACCTAGCTTACAATGAAGGCTTGTTGTTATTGATTTATGAGCACTTTAAGGATCAAACCTATGGAAAATCCATAGCACATGAAGTGGAGTCCTCAAAGAACACAAAAAGCTTATATCCTCATCTAACACCGAGGATAGTGTTGTGCTTCATTCAGATGATGAAGAGGAGGTAGCAAAGATTATAAAGGATTTGTGAAAAAAATAAGAAGAAAAGTGAACCCAAAAAGAATATAATCAAGGTTGGGAAAGGTTTGATGGGGAAAATTATTAAGTTTGAGGTTACTTATGCTGAGGACTATAACGAGGAGGATGAGGGAATGGACACATAGGAGGAGAATAATGTGAAAGAGGAGGTTACTAGCAAGGTCCCTATTTGTAGGAAGGTGGAAATCCCAACCAAGAGGAGAAGGGGCACTGAAATGGACGCAGATCAAATTTTTGGTAAGGGATAGGAAACCACCCTAAATGCCTAGGAGGAGAGAAATGAGGATTATGGCACAAAAAAACCACCTATACTTTTGGCTCTAAGAACAGGAAAATGGTCTAGAGAAACTTTGAAACTTGGACTGCAAAAATTAGCATTATGAGAGAAACTATCCAGCCTGAGGTCTTGGAGGGAAATGATGGCAGAATTCATCTAGAGGAACTTATTAATCCAACCATGGTGATTCTCAGTGATAATGTTAGGGAGGTGGAGATGAATCTCCTCAATAATGCCCAGAACAACATGATAGATAACTTCTGGTCTATCAAGTGGATTTTTTTATGAAACTAAGGAGATAAAGAATAGGTTGTAGGATCTAGAAAGGAAGGAGGGGGAAGATAGGATTGACAGAATCAACAAACTGGATAACAAGGTTACTAAGGTGGAAAAAAGAATGGAAAGAATGGAGAGCTCTCTCCACAACACTGCAAACTACAGCTTCAATATTATCAAAGCATTAAATGATAATATCGACCAGCTACATACTATGATGAAGGCTAGCACAAGGGTCAAAGATGACATGGAAAATGTGGACAACATGGAAACTAAAGATGATGTCAACCCCCTAGATGAGAGCTTCAGCAATAAAACGAGATCTGACAAGAAGAAGAGGTAATGACATACAGTTGATTAGTGAAGAGACTAAGACAATGTAAATGAAGAAGCTCAAGGCTGCTGAGCTGGTAAAAAATACGGTGCCTTGATTGGTTCCCCTAGCTTTTCTGATTTTCCTTTGGTTTTTCATTTGGTAGACTTGCCTGCTCTTTCAGAGGCTGTATTTTATTTGTCATGTTCTCCCAGCCTTCTATGGCCTATTGTTTCTTTGTTGATTACCTTCATGCTCCATACTTAATGTTGGCTTCTTTTGTTTACTATTGGGTTTCAGGCACGCGTTAAAACCCATTTTACTTAATCAAAAACATAATACTCAAGGATAATTCTACATAGTGATATAAGATCATTCCAATGTAAGATAGATAAAGATCTATTTATGGGATCATTATATTATTATTATTTTTAAAATTCTAATTATATCATCTCATATATTATAACTAAAAAAAATTAATAATAATAGCACATATTATCATAATATAAAATAGAGATAAAACAATAATAATGTAAAAATAAATGCATTACCTCAACATTATCTTACATACTCTATGGGACTTGATGCTTTGTTAACAGTCACCACCGAAAGGGTTCTCATATGATTCGACATTAGAAATTATTTCTCTCAATTGTTTGGCTTCAAGTATTAATATTTCATGTCTTTACATAGTGTATGAACTTTTCATTGGATTATTACTAATCTCAAGTAATCAAGTGATAATTCCCTCCATGTATATCCTCATTATCTTGTAAGAGTATCACCCTTTCAAAATGGACACATCTCTCCAATGAATATATTTCATGATTATTAAAAAGAGGACTTGTATATTGCCACCAATGAAAAGAGTCCTTAAAAAAATTAAACTTCTCACAATAGTCATTCTCATAAACGTTATGCTTCACTTTAATAATTCTTCCTTCACATTGACTCCATGTGAGTTATGTGTTATCCTTAGAATGTAGAAGAGTAGATGTAATATGGAAAATTTATCATTGTGTGTTTTCAACAATTTGGATTGCTATTTTTCGTGCTTATATATTATTGTATTTAGTCACTTGATCTATGATTCAGGGGTCCCTTTTATGTCTAGTATAGGGCATTTGCAACTTTTATCAATTTTGGATAATTATTCATCCATGTTAGATTCACTTGAATCCCACCACCTATCCATGCACAACTATGGGCTAAGGTCATGTATGAGATGCACCTGGCACATTTAATTAATTAATTCATAATGTTTAGAGTAAAAAGAATTTTTAACTTAATTAATTTATTCATAATGTTTAATTAGTTAATTTAAAAAAAAAATTCTTACTTAAGTTAAATTGAGGAAGCTTCAATTTGGATTTAATAGTTCTTTAATTTATGTATGCATCCTAGAGTTTGTTTCAAAGCACCTTGTGTGTTTAGGATTTCTTGCACATGATAGGTTATATGCATGGTGTCTACTAGGTTACATGAGAATTCACCATTTCTAAATTCTAACAAATCTCACATTATCTTCACTCGAACCTTTCTATAAACTAATTCGAGAGAAGAAAAAAATGACAAAAAAGTTGAAAATCAATATAGAAAATACAATATAAATGCCCCTAACATTAAAATAAAGCAACTTAATCACTTTATACCCTGAGCATAATAGAAAAAAACATACGGATACTATATTCACCTTTAAAGTAACATAGTATAGTTATAGGCGTTAGATTTCGATAGTACATAATACTTAAAGCATAATAGAAAAATACACAAGAATGAAATTTTCACCTTTAAAGTAGCATATTATAGTCATAGACATAGGTTTTTACATTCTAATAGTAGTTAGAGTATGCAATTGTGAATTCAAGTTTGTGAATTTTGTTAGCATCAATGATCCATGCTTATGATGAAAGAGAGATGTAGCAAGAGATCATTAAATATGATCTAAAACATTATACTAACAAAATTAACATAGTTGAATCTAGAATTACGTACTTTAACTACAATGCGATTTGGAATATAATGTCTATGACTATAATCACATACTTTCTATCTATGACTATGAAACATTACGGTAACAAGATTCACATAGTTGATTCTACAATTGCATACTTTAACTACTATGCAATGTGGAAATCTAATGTCTATGACTATAACTCTAAGAAAAATTTCATCGTTGCATTTTTTTCTATTATGCTTGATTATACTATGTCATAAGAATGCACACCTAATAAGTTTTAAACGTGTTGTATATCTATAACAAGTTCAACATAGTGGCGAGTATTTGCCTATAGTTAATTTTAGTTTTAATATAAAATAATTAATTGATATATTAGTTTTTTAAATATTATATTTTATAAAGAATAACTATGAAACATAATATAAGGCAAGAACCTACAACACAATGATAAATAGAAAACCTCTTATCAAAGAAGTCTTGGGTTCGAATCTACATGCATTTAATAAATAATAATAATAATACTAATTAATCACAACACATAACAATTAATGTTGGCTCCTTCCTCAATGAAATTAGTGTATAAGATGTTAAATCTATTACTCAATCATTGGTAGTGAGTCTCTTATCAAAGAGGTTTTAGGTTTGAATATACTTGCATTTAATAAATAATAATAATAATTAATCACAATACATAACAATTAATGTTGGCTCTGTGTGTTACTGATAAAGAAAAAAATATTAAACATAATATATGATTATAATATAAACTTGTAAAAGATTAAAATTTGAAACTAAATATTATTTTATTTATAATATAGTGAAATAGTTATTTATTAAATTAATTGAATGTTAAATTTTAAAGTAAAATTGGTATATAAATAATATATATTTTTAAATGATATGTCTACAAATGCGAGTAGTGCCTTCTGAAATATTGGCTCCTTCCTCCATGACATTAGTGTATAAGATGTTAGATTTATTAGTCAATCATTGGTAAGATAAATAATTTTGATCATTTTATAATTAAAAAAATTATCATGTTAACTTTGCAATATTTTTCAAATAATAAAAGAAAAAGTATTGAATAGCAATTGTTAGACTAGACTTAGATATCTAATTAAATTAAATTAAATTTATGAGTATATTATTATTTCTAATATAATATATTAATATTCATTTTAATTGTACTGCTACTCATATTAATACTCATCACAAATTTCCAGTATCTAATGGTAGACATCATCTACTTCGTGTTAGATTTGCCATCTGTTTAGTGTCATTTCCGTTCGTAAATATATGTAATTCGTGGTTTTGGTCTCAATCCACTATTTCTTCTCTGAAGATGAATGAGAAAATTGAATAGGGTGTGCCACCTAATGTGGGTCTGTAGATTATACAAATTCTATTATTAAATGGAGGATTCTAAAGCTTCTAGATTCGTCATATTCCTCTCTCCTTTGCATTTTGGATGAGCATGTTGCAAGATAAAAATTGTTGGTGGAAGGAGATAAAGGCGAAAAGGTTGAAAAGCCATGAGAATGAGGATTCCAAAACTCAATTGGATCTGGTAATGTAGTAATAGTCATCATCATCCTCAACCTTAGTGAGTGTGCATATGGACCAGGGCTTTCATCATGGAAATCAATATCTTTCAAAAATAGGTGGCTAGGGTTTTAAGAAGAAGATGACAGAAGATTCTCGAAGAATCGCTTATCATCCATGGCCAGACTACTTGTTCTGTGGCTTTTTTAAATGACCTTAATTTCCTAGACTCCCTTAAAGGAAGTGTTTGAATTTCAGCAAACAAGTCTATCAGTGGACAATGAAGAGCTCAGATGCAAATATAAAACCAACCTATGTAAATTGTGGAAAGAAAATCAGGTGCACTTCGACTTATGTAGACTTTCAAATGGGTTTTTAGTGGATTAGAATTTTGTTAGTTGAGCTTATGCCCAAGTCAAAATTGAAAGTAGTGAACAAAAAGAGCTGAGGGCTATAGGCTTCTTTTGAGAAGTTGCATTGTTTGATGTTATTATTATCATTTTTTTGGATAGTTGATTGCTACTAGTGGTTTGTAAGCACTAGTTATAGAGATATGGTAGTGCAGGTGGGTGGGTAGGGCCGTTGATTTCAGACCATGTCGTGCTCTGTTGTTAACTTGATCTAGAATCTAGAAGAAGTTTGTAGAATTTTTTTTTTTTTCCGATTTTCTGTATCAAAAGATAAGTTTTACCCTGGCAAAATTGCTACTATCCAATCAGAAAATTGAAATTGTTGATTACAAATTAATTTGAAATTAATTTGATTTTTAAAATTTAGAAAATAAGTAGTTTTGGTTGTAAAAATTAATTGTGACCATAAGTGAAAATATTAGTAACAAGAGCTCTTTGTGAGCTGGAGTCCCTGCCTTTTGGGGTCATTGTGGGGGTTGTAGATGTTAGTAATTCTTTGAAAATGATTTTGCACTTAAAATTTTGTGTTTCTATAACAATCAAATAATATTTTACTATTTTGAATGATGTACTCTTATACGATTTATAAGTTTAAAACAATATTATGTAATTATAAAAAGTTCTCAAATCTTTCAATTGATGTCACGATTAGGAATTATTTTAATGAAGATAACCTAACTATTAATTTGCCATCAAATTATGGGGGCTAAAATTAATTCTTCCCAACACATTTATAATCTTTGATTCAACTTTCAACTCATGATTTTTATGATTAAGATAGATTTTAAACAAATTTTGAGTATAAAAAAGGAAAGGTGAATTTGTTCAATAGTTAAATCATTTAGTAAATGGTAAAAAGTATAGAACACATAAAATGTATAAATAGATAGAATTAATATAATATTTTAAAAATATATAAATAATAAGGATACTTGAACAAACAATTCAAATAAATTGGCAGCTAATGTTTGGATGGCTATCACCGAGGTCGCCACTTCATTATATTTGCATGAGCAGACAAAAGATAGTAGCCATTAAATCGGTTTGTTCTTATCCAATTTCCTTTAACACCAAATTGACACGTTGCTGAAGTTTGTATAAAATATCAAACACATTCTGACAAGAATATTAATTACATTCTTATCTTTTGAATTTTTTCTGAATTTTACTATTCTGGAAAATATATTTATGCCCAGGAAAATTGACTTTGACCAATCAAAAAATAGAATTTTAGTTCTAATAAATGATTTAAAAATATACAGCTCAAAACTTTAGAGATATGACCTTGCTTGCTTTAAAAAAAAAATACTAGAGAGGTCAAACAAAAACATTAGTTCGATACCAGGACTAACAAATATCTTATTAGAAGATTTTTTTTTGAATCACCAATATGTTTAATGTTTTAATTGACTATTTAGCCAATGCAAGACTTCTAAGAGGTTGGTCATTCCAACAACACTCTTAAGAGCAATAATGAGTATAAGAGAAAAAATAAATGAATTAACTTTAAAAAAATTAAAGATAAGAGAAATAAATGAAATAACTAAAAAATAGAATAAAATTAAAGACAACGATAGCGAGAGAGTTGGTTGTCACGGTATTGTAATGTATGAAAGAATATATATAGGGGGTAGAGGACAATTAAGATTACAATGATTGAATTGATGAAAGTAGGCAGCACATAGTCTCGTGAATATGCGAATACATTTTCTTTATAGGACTGGCCCCACCATCTTACGTGGCCAATATTAAAGCAGCTGCATTATTTTCACACCCGTCGCTTTCACCTTTTTACAAGATTGACAAGGACGTCGATGTGATGTTGGCACAGATCCCTAGAGAAGGGCTTAGCTGGAGTGTCGGCACTCGGCGGCTGCGTTAACTTTGACTACACCTCTAGTCCACTCTTAACCCCGCTTCTGGGTTAAAGAGTCTTTCGTTGCCGTGGGTTGCATATATAAGATCTCATGGTTAGTGGTCAAAAGGTTTTCAATAAAGGAGGATATATAATCTTTAGGCTCTGATTTGGAATATATTTTCTATTTTTCGTTTGGTTCGTCAATTAGAATAGGGAATAGGAATACATATTCTTATTTTACCTCTAAAATGAGCTTATACTCATTCTAAAAAATGACTATTATTGGTATAGCCATTTGTATTCTCAATATTCATTCCTATTCTCCATTCCTATGCCTGCAACCAAATGGGCCCTAAGTGTTTTTGAGTCACATGACTTAGTTTGAACAAGTTTTGAATCAGTTTGCACTTAAAATTTAACGTCTGCAAAATGTTGTCAATGTTGACACTATTTTTTTGATTAAGTAAAAGTAGGTTTTAAAGGACCCGAAACCTTTTCACAACTAGTATTTCAAGAAACAGATAGAGCAAATAAAAGTAAACACGAAATAGACCTCCAAAAAGAACAAAGATGAGGCCAAAGAGAGAACTGCTGACAAAGACAGCAAAAAGTTAGCACAAAGACAACAAAAAGACAACAAAAGAGACAACAAAGAACCAACTAGGTAGTCTTGATCATGTCCAGTGCCTAATCCGCTAGAATCTACATGTTTTTAGCCACTACCTTCACCTCGTCCTTCTTGCCTGTGTCTTCACTCTTTTTTGAATGAGCTCTAGTGCATTTGCTGTGACCTTGGCTATCAACAACCTGAGGGGAATCCTGGCCTTTATCCATTTCTAGTTTCTTCATCAGAGTACTCACATTCTCAGCCATTTGTTTGATCAATTTCTCCAGGTTGTTTATCTTTGTTTCCATCATCGTGATCTTGCCCTGGTTAACATTGAAATCTCTATCCATTGCCCTGTTATGTTGACAATATTGTTTGACAACATTATCAAATGCAATTCACATAAATTAACTATTAACCACCCCTCTCAACAATTGGACAGTTCAACTTTCAGTTGTTTAAGAAGGGAGGGGTCTATTTAAGACCTTGTGGATCGAATCCACTAGGAGCATTCATGTATTAAGAAGTTTTGGTTGGAAAGAAACAATAAAATAATTGGATTTCCTACAAATTCTCGTGTTCAAATCTTTTCCATTGTGGTGTAAGCATTGATTCTTACATTTTGTTGATTGGGATGGTTACAGGAATGAA
This sequence comes from Cupressus sempervirens, assembly GCA_028749045.1. Taxonomy (NCBI): domain Eukaryota; kingdom Viridiplantae; phylum Streptophyta; class Pinopsida; order Cupressales; family Cupressaceae; genus Cupressus; species Cupressus sempervirens. The sequence continues at coordinate 566,352,630 of CM053792.1, forward strand.
TTAGGAGAAATTTGACTTTTTGTTTGATTCAATTCGATAAAGTTTGGCTATTTTGTGAAAATTATGTTGAAACCCTCACTCTGGCTAGGGTTTTCAATTCAAATGCCTCTAGTTTGCATTTCCATCGTTGGGATTCAACAACCCTTTGTGGAATTCAGTTAGGTGCAATGGAATTTTAAGATTCCTAAAGATTTTTTCAAGAAAACTTGTTTTGCTATTTTTAATAGCTAACCACAGTCAAGCCTTTGTCTGTGATCAACCATAGAATTGATTGGAACATGATTTTGTGTGTGGACCAAAGCCACAAAATGATTGATTTGGAGGTGTTGGGATGTCACAATACTGTTCCAACTCTTGAGAAGTTTGTGCCAATCCATTAAGGGGTATTTATAGTTCAAACCCTCACAATTAGGCATAGTTGTGAAATTAAGACCAAATTAGGGCTTTTGCGTCAAATAACTAAATTTAGACTTAAAAATAATAATCCTATAGAGCTTCAAAATGGGTGTCTAAATTTGTAATTTTTCTGGGGGTCATTCTCAAGTATTGGAAGTTAAGTCCTAATTACCAAATAGGTTGACCTAATTCAATTAAGTCTCCCCTACTAGACCAAACAAGGACGTTGAACCAACCAATCTTTGGGAATAGCTTTGATAGTTGATTTGGGTCATTTTGAGCCTATGCAAGACATTTCGATCCACATTTTGTGTTATAAGCATCCATATTCACCGATTTGCCAAGTGATTGGAGGGATAAGGTTATCCAAGTTTGTAGCTATGGAGAAATGGATCTTGTCACACAAATAAATGGATTTTGATCAATCCTTTCAATGATATTTTGGAAAAAAATTTAAAGGTCTAGGTGCTTGAGGGTCTTCTAACAATATTTGGTAACCAATTTTTTCAAACTTTATGGGTTAAGACCGTGTACCAAGCCTCCCTATCACACTCTACATCAAAGAAGTATCATAGCCAAGCAGTTTGTCCTTTGCTAGGTGTGTGTGTGTGGAAGTTGAGTCTAAAGAACATGAAATTGAGGCACCAAACATGTCTCTCAAGGGGATGGCAACCAAAGTGGCAAGAAAACTCTAAGAGATGAAAGAATTAAGAAAGAAGTTGGCATAAGAGGTCAGTAGGTTGAGAGGATTGGAGGAAAGACTAGGAGAGTCTAGAAGGGACATATTCTTTGGAAATTAAGAAGGGGGTGAAGAGAGAGAAGCCCCAAGGTAGGAAGAGCTATAAACTAAAGATACTTAGTGGGAGCCCTTAGATTTGTTCAAAGGAAGTATGACTAATTAGAGGTTCCTAGATTTGATGGGAGACTAAACCTTGATGCTTTCATTGATTGGATTCAAGCCATCAATAATCACTTTGAATTTGAAGAGATTCTAAATAGTTAGAAAGTGAAGATAGCCAAGGCCAACTTAAGGGGTGTAACCCTGACTTGGTGGAACTATGTGCAAGATGAGAGGGGTAAGCAAGGCGATAACCCAATTAGCACATGGAATAGGATGGTCTATAAAATCAAGGAAACTTACCTACTAGAGGACTATGTAGTCCAATTGTATATGCATAAGAAAAACCTACAATAGAGAGACATGGGTGTCAATGCCTACACTAAATAATTTCACACACTAAACCTAAGATCTAGAAAAGATGAAGGAGAAGAGGTAAGAGTGACTAGGCACTTGAATGGTCTCAGGTACACAATAAAAGATGAATTGATCATTCTAGCCACTAATATAATAAATAGATGCTATCAATTCGCATTGAGGGTAGAGGAAAAATTGAAAAGGAGACAAGAAAAAAATAGTAAGGGAAAGAATAATGAAATTTGTAAAGGTAAAGGAGTACAAAATTAGAAGATTCAATCTTCTATGAACCAAAATAAGCATAACCAAGGAGATTGAGGTAAATCAAGTTCTAGATGGAAATTTGGAGGTAGAAGACCTAATGGTCGAGGTATATTTGGAGAAAAATGTTCCTGTTAGAAATAGGAAATATTGAGAGGGGGGTGGGTGAATCAATATTTCACAAACTTTTGCCCAATTATGGATATCATTCACAATCTTATTACTTGCATAAATGAATAAATTGATTAAGTTGAATAGTAAACACAACCATAAATAAATGCAACATATAACACCATATTTTGTTAACTACAAAAACCATAGCCAAGGGAAAACCCTAGTGAGTATGGTACCCACAAAATGATCCACTAATAAAATTTATCTTGTGAAAGATATTAACATTGTTAGAAGTCTATTGCATTTGTATAATGTTTTAGTCTTTGTTAGAGGACTAGACCTTATTAGAAGCCTCAATCCTTTTAGGAGTGGTAATTGCAATTAAATAATGTATGTAAGATGATCCCACTTCCCAAACATGCAATATACAATGATATTCAATACACAAAAATATAGATACAAAACAAGCCTCTTTCTCAATGCTGATATCTTTAATATTTGATATGATCTTTGTAGCTTATTGCGCCAACTTCACATACTCTACCTTTTACTGTTCTGATCACAAAGTCTACATCACAAAACAATAGCATAGATATCAATCCTTTTTGACAATTTATTGAGTTCTTTTTATGCCTTTTCCTTTCGCTATTATTTTGTTGGTTGTAAACACTAATAACTACTTAAGCATTTCCAATTCAGGATCTTTTGATGAGTTCAATGGGGTAGAACTCATTAAACTTACCATCAAAATATCCATTGGTGACTTTGAAGAACTTGTTGTATCTTGGCTTGCATCTCTAATAGGAGTAACTAATAAACTATCATCCTCATGTTGATAAACAACTTTGTCAACCTTAGTTTCACTATGTTTCAATTGTGGTACACACAAAGATGTCTCTTATGTAATCACTTTCCAAATAACTTTTAAATTTTGATAGTTTTCCTCAGCACATCTACTAGAGTAGTTAGATCTTCATCTTTCTTCACTTCTCCTTTCTCTTCCTATTCTTCCGGGCCCTCTCTCTTTTACACTTCTTGTTTTCTCACCTCAGTGACTTCATCTTCATCAAAGTTTGCATACCCTACCAAATTATCAATAATAGGTCCATAATCCTTGAAAGGATATTCATCTACATCAATAGTACTATTAGTACTATCAAAGGTCATTTTGTCTATGAAAATGGTGATCTATGGTGTCTCTGATGTTTTTGCCTCTAATTCTTTCATTTTTGTATCTACTACCTCTATTGTGGTTGTAGTGGCAGGTGTTGTTGATGGTTTTTCCTTCCTTACTTTTATTTCTGCCTCCTTTACTATTGTTTTTTTTGTTGGGGTAGGAATAGGGGCTTTTGCCCCTAACTTCATACTTTCCTCTATGTTGGGCATAAGAGTATTTTGATATTCTTTCACGAATTTTACTATTGTGTCCTCTATTTCTCTATTTACTTCTTCGTAGTTGCCTCCCATGATCAAAATGACTCTAGTCTTTATCCTCAAAAGAGGTTCAAGATTCTTCAATATCATCTAATTTTAATTTTTCACTCTGTTACACAAAGTTTTCTAACTATTCTTTCTCTTATGTGCTTGTCTTCCTCTCTCACTATCTTCTGCCTATTTATTAATTTTCCATACAAGTCAATTGGTATCTATCTTTCAATATCTACAAATTTCTTATTATTCAAAATCATATGTCTAATCACTATATTTTCTAACTGAATTTCCCAAAGTTATCATACAAGGAATAATACTTGTTCAACTGTACAAAGTTTCCATTATCAATAATTATAAAGTTCAACTTCTCAATCTTAGGTTTCCATGGTTTTGTTTCATATATAAAACATTGCCTAGGGTTTGTTAAAATGTGGTTGTAGGACCATCTTTGAAAGATGAATGGGATTTAACTTTATCTTAGGTCTAGTGATATCTTCTACATTATGAATCATATCTCCTTCTATCTTTAACTGATAAAATACTGAACACAATTTTACAATTAACTTCACAAGGTTGCAAAATACCTCTAGTTCATGTGAAATTAGGGCATGTTGAAAAAGTGGAGAAGAAGGCTTTGCAACTTGGTCCATAAAGCCCTCAAACTAATCCTTGGTACAAGGCATTTATGGCCTTGGCCTCACCTAGGAAAATAACCTATCTCCAACAATTAATTTTGGCAACGTTTATTAACTCCAACAATGGGGAGCTCTTTGCATTCTATTTGATGTCTACTAAAGAAGGAGGCAGTTATCATGGAAAACATGGGAAAATCTCCACTCATAGAGCAGGTGGAAGCAATGAATGCTCCTTCAAACAAGCCCTACAGGGAGCCCTAGCCATGCTTGTAGAGGCAAAATTTTTCAGAGGCATCAACCACGAATTCATTAAAGGAAATAGAGGTAAGGATCTATAGTTACCTAATTTTTTTATTAAGCCTAATGAACACATGAAACTAGAAATTAACAAGGTAAAGAGGAAATTAAAGAACATTGCGATCTTTTTTGCTATGAAAAATCTGTCTAACATGCCATCAAGGAATTTTTTGAATAGTTGGTTCCATAATATTTGGGGGAAGAAACTAGGGCATCCTTTCTCTTTTTTCGCATGCTATAGAAAGGTTTATATATTCTGGTTTTCTATCATCCTAAATTGCAAAAAGAGGTGGTCGATAAACAATTTTGGAGGGTTGGGAATGATGAGTTTAGAGCCCTACCATGGTCTTTGGATTTTTCCAATGATGTGGTTCTTGCTCTTGCTAGCCCTAGGTGGATTATGGTAAGGAATCTCCCTCCATATACTTGAAATTTTATCCCTCAATTGTTGGAACCTATTGGAAGGGTTCTCAATGTGGACCACTCTAATACCTTAATCCCTAATGTGAATATTAAAGTGATCAAATCCATCTATTCAGGAGTAGTTAGACTAGATAGTATTTGCCTTGATCTTCAGGATTCTTCCATTAGGTTCCATATTGTTTACATGGGTGGCCTTAATGCTTGCTATCTTTGTAGGTCTAAAGAAGGACATGTAAGAAAAAGATTGTCCTTTAATTCCTAAGAAACCTAACCCGAAGAAGAGTCTTGAAGCCACAACTACCTAAAGTCAAGTCAGTTTTTGTGCCTAGGTCTCCTAAACAAATTTCCATTGACCCCTATGCTTCCCTATGGTGAAAGGATGCAAATAATAACAAAGCCTCTCTAGATATTCTGAAAGGTAAATTTGGTAAGCCTTCTACTGAGTTGGAATCTATTGATCCCTCTTCTCCCTTGGAAGAATTGTAATCTCTTCCCCAGGTTAACACCATTGACTTTGGGCTTGAGACTAATCCCCCTACTAATAAGGCTTTTCCTTTGAATGTCCAATAGCTAGTGCTAAGATCTATTAATGAAAAATTTTCCAAGATGAAGAAATAAGAATTTCACCATGTAGAGAAATCTTTCTCTATCCCTATTTGGGGTAGTTAGGAGCCTATGTCCCATGTTCCTATTTCACCCATTGAGCCTATTATCCCAGAGAAATGTTAGGAGCTTTCTTCCCTTAACGAACCCATATTGAATTGTCTTAACAAGAATGAAAGGCTTCATGACTTTTTTGTGGTTGTTATTCTTGCAACCTCCTACAAGCCTTTTATGATAGGAGGGGACCAAACTTTTGATCATGCTTCAATAGGGAGTAATCAAAAGGAATGTGTGATGTCATTTGTTGGCACCGTTAAAAATGGTGGTGGGGAAGGCTCTACTGTTGATATCAAACCTAGTGAGGAAGCCTTTATGTTTAAATCTAGTAAGTCCAAGGAGAAAAGGAGGTCCAAGAAACATGAACCATTGATATTGGGTAATAGTGAAGTGATTTAGAGGAAAAGAGGAAGAACTTCCTTGCCTAGTGGCAATCTTAACCCTTGCAAGGTGACTAGGGTAAAAATGCCTAATTGTTTCAAAGGTTTTCAATCCCCCATGGAAATTGATCAATAATCATTACCATGGAGTTCCTAAAGCTACCCTCTTGGAATTTTAGAGGGTTGGAATCTTCTGTCAAGAAGTATTTGGTTAAAAGATTACTTAGATGGATCAAGGAAATTGACATTATTCTTTTGCAAGAAGTGAAATCTATTGGGTTTGCATTAGATATTGCCCTCAAATGTATTTGGAAAGATATTATTTTAGTTTCTACCAATAACTTGAGAGGGAAATGTGGCACTTCCATATTAATTGGCCCCAAATGGAGGGAGTCCATTGATAAGAAAATGAGTTACCCTTGCAATAGAGTTGCCTGGGTCTCTTTTAAATCAATAGAGTTTGAATTTGGAATTTGTTTCATTTATGCCCCTAATGAGCACACTAATAGAATTATCTTATGGCAATGGCTTTCTAGCCTATCCAACATCCCATGGATCTTAGCAAGAGATTTCAATATGGTTGAAAGGGAAAAGGATAATATAGGAGGGCTTAAAATGGAAGGGTAATCAGAAATACTTCTTGAATAGACTTATATCAAAGCTCAATATTATTGACCCCCTTGCTAATCTCAAGAACCAATCCAAAGGGATCTGGTTCACATGGTCTAATCTCTAGAAGGGTAATAGGAGGATATACTCAAGATTGGATTTAATCTACTTTGACAAGCATTTATTCAGTTGCTCTAAACCCTCAGATGATAACCTTGTTAAAGTTCTCCCCTTTGCTCTATCATATCATCATGTCATCATGTCATCCTAGTTGATATTATCAATCTAGGCTCCTCAATTCCTAATCTTAGGAAGAAGAACAGTGCATTTGTGCTAAACTCTTCCCTCATAGAAGACCAGGAAGTGTAGGTTGCTATGAAGATCATCCATTGTTACAACTATTCCATTTGCTAGCATGAAAACCTAATCTCTAGGTGGAATTAAACAACAAGATCCTAAAAAAATATGTTTAAGGTGGTTGGAAAGAAGAAATCCAAGAACAATCAAGCCCATGAATTGTCTCTTCTTAACTCTCTCCTAGGTGTGGAGTCTAATTGGCAAGCCCTCCCCTTGAATCCTAGAGCAGTGGAATAGGTAACTAAGGCCAAGCATGATCTCAAAGTTTTGCAGTCCAAAAAGAATCAAGGGGCCCGAATCAAAGCTAGAGTCAACTAGCTAAAGATGGGTGATAGAGGCTCAAAATTCTTCTTTAGAATTTTGGAAATCAAGGAGACTAAGGATAAGATAGATTGTGTACATGATAATGGGGATATCATCTTAGATCTTGAAAACATCTTGGATACCTTTCCTGCATTTTATAAAAGTTTGTTCTCCTCTAAAGACATTGGCTCTAGTATGAAGCAAGTTAGGGACAAAATTTCCAATATTATTCCTAGAAAGTTGTTAGAATATGACTCACTGCACCTTGGAAGGCATATTTCTATCAAGGAGATCAGATGTGCGATCTCTCTTATGGGTAAGGATAAGGCCCCTAGTCCAAATGGTATTACTGTAGAATTCTTCCAAACTAATCCCCTTTGGATCAGCCTAGTGTTGAAAGATGTCTATGACTTTTCCCTGGATCTAGGATCTTTGGGACAAAACATTAATTTAGGAGTGATTAATCTGATTCATAAAGGAGGAGACAAAACACTTATTAAGAACTAGAGACCAATCACACTTCTTAATGTGGTTTATAAAATTCTAGCCAGGATTCTGGCACTAAGAGTTAAAAATATTCTTCTTAAGATTATCAATCCTACCCAGACAAGTTTTGTGAAAGGAAAATACATTCTAGAGAACCTTTTCACATGCTGGAAGACTTTGGAGTAGGTAAAAAATTTAAACCAAAATGTGGGGATGCTACTGATAGACTATGAAAAGGCTTATGATAGAGTGGAATGGGGATTTATTTTAATGATGTTAGAAGCTCTTGGATTCCTTGCAGTTTTCTCCCATATGGTTGAAACTCTTATGAAGGATGTTAGAGCTACTGTGGAAGTCAATAGGAACATATAAGAATTTATTTCACTCTCTAGATCGATCTGATAGGGTTGCCCTTTAGCTCCAACCTTATTTGTTATTGTTGTTGATTCTCTACACTATATTCTCAAGGATTCCTCTCTTTCCCCTAGAGTTCAAGGGTCTAATCTCCCGAATGAGGAAGAGGTTTCCAATGTTAAGTTTTTTAATGATACAACCATTCTTTTTTTTAAAAGAGGAGAATATGGAACATTTGATGACTAACTTAGACCTATTCTGTCAAGCCTTAGGTAGTAAATGTTGGGTGATGCGACGCGCTCCCCTGCCCACAGGTGGTTAATTATGTGGTGTTCCATGTTCACTAACAGTCATGGATTTTGGTGCAACGGCAAATGGGCCCCAACAATTGGTATCAGAGCCTGGTTTTGGCCTAGTCATGGGTTCAAATCTCCCCGGTGCCTTCCCGACTCGCGTAAGCACCTGGTATTCGTGTCAAGGGGGAGATTGTTGGGTGATGCGACGTGCTCCCCTACCCACAGGTGGTTAATTATGTGGTGTTCCATGTTCACTAACAGTCATGGCTTTTGGTGAAACGACAAATGGGCCCCAACAGTAAAATCTCCCTTTCTAAATCATGCTTGCTAGGGTGGGATCTATCTCCTCCTCCTTGGTGTATTAAGTTTGGCATTGCTTAGATGGGGCCTTCTCATGTTGTGAGGTATTTGGGAATTCCATTTGAATTCAATCCTAATATCAATGATATGTGGAATTGGATCAGGGATAAAATCATTGCTAAACTCAACAAGTGGAGCTCTTTTTACCTTTCCTTTGCTAGAAGGATGCAAGTATGTCAAATATTCTCTCTTCTTACTTGGTATGCTTCTCCTCAGCCTAGTTGTTTAATGTTAATCAGTTTGAGATGCTTCAAAAGATTATCATAGATTTCCTTTGGTCAAATGGGAAAGGGGGTAGGAGAACACATGCAGTCAAGTGGGATTGGTGCACAAAAAGTAAAGAACTTGGTGGCCTATTGCAAAAGGACCTTAGACAACAAGGGATAGCTCTAGTGGTCAAATGGATTGCAAAAGAAGTCTAAGTGGAAGAGCCATGGAAGGTGCTTATAATACATAACCTTAGTAGAGGGAATCCTAGTGGTGCCAAATTTTGGGACAATTTAGATACTTGGGACTTCTTGGCACTATAATCTAGAACCCTAGTGGGAGGCTCTAATGTTTTTAAGTCATTATGGAAGAGTCTGGCATATGTTAGACCTTTTTTTGGAAAGATTCAGAGGATAGAGGAGGGAAATATGTGGTCTACCAAAGGGTCTATCTGGTAGAACCTGAAAAGTAACTCTATACCTTTGGCTATGGTTTAGGGATGTTATGCTAAGAAGTGGGCTAGGGTAGGCATATGCACATTTGAGGATATTCTTTGGGATGGCATGTTGATCTAGTAGGATGAAGTTAGAGACATATATCTTATTCCCTCTTCCCATTAGAGGACATACTATCTAGTAAAAAAAGCCATGGAGGAATCCGTTGTTAGACCCCTTTGTTGCTCTCACTCCTCATGTTGTTTTCTCCTACAGTGGCTAGACTCTTCCCCCTTTGAGCTTGTTAAATATAAATATTTCTACTCCTTGCTTTTAGCTTCCACTATTATATTAGATCACCTTAATTCCTACTAGAGCCTTGAACTTACCCATACTAAGTGGAAAGAAATCTTGTCTAATTATTGATCATGACCCATTGAACCTAAATTCACTTTTTTTCTATGGAGGTTTTTGTTGCATAAGTTTCCCTTCAAGAAACTAGGGAGAGAGTATAACATATATTCCATCAACAAACAACTTGAATCTATCCTCCATGTTTTTTTCCAATATCTTTTTGCCAGGGAGGTCTAGGAGTTGTTTGGATTCAAAATGGATGGAAATTTTTCTATTGATAATATCATTTTTGATAAAATTAGTGGTAGCAATAAATGGTCTAATATGTTCTGGTATACTCTTTCCTCTGTTATTCTTTAGTTTCTACAAAAATATAGGAATAATGACATATTTTAGAGTAAAAGTAGATGCTTTATCGAGTCTCTAAGGAGACTCATAGATGTTGATGTTGCCTTGCAAGCCACTATTGTTATCAAGATAAAAGAGAGCCTGTTCCTCTAGCTACTGAAGGACACAAAATTTATTCTAGAAAAGAAAGATCTTTCCCATGGATTCACTACTACTAAGGATGATATTAATCTTTTCAATGTGCCACTTTCAAACCTTATACAAAAGCTAAATAATGAAATGAACTGGAAGAGGAAACTAGAGGATGAGGATGTGTCACTGAACATGCCTTCTCCAATTCGGTTCACTACTTCAGAGTCTAGTGAGGAGGAGGAAGATTAGCTTCAAAATCTAGTTCTATGTTATTACATTTTTGGTTATATATATGTATATGGGCAATTTAATAGTGAAGCTTCTTGTCTAATATAACTTTTAGTTTGGGACATCCTCGTATATGGTCCCTTAATTTTGTTTGAACTCTTTTTTCATTTCTTGATAAACAATAGTAAAATTAGGGCTTGTTGTTATAACCTTCAAATTTTCTTCAAACCACTTCAATCCAGTCTTAAATTTTCCTTCAATTTCTCCTTAAATCGTTCCACAATCAAATGGTACATTAAAATCCAATCTTGATCCTTAAATCACTTCCAATCAATTTTTGCATTAATTGTGCAAGTACGCAGGCATTAAAAGGTTGTTTCTATTAACCAAAGATCTTCTTTCTCTTTACACACTTACATATGAACTCAAAAAATTATGCACGTGTAACCATAGCTTCCTTGCATCCTTTTCTACCTCATATTAATTGTGCAACTCTCAACTCTTCGCCTAAGGGTACAAATAATTTTCTAATGCTAATTCCTTTAGCTAATTATTGAATAAATTTCTCAAATAGATAAGCATTGGTTAGAAACAATTACTGACTTTATCTTGTTCTTAGGAGTTTCACTTAACCGATTTTCTATCACAACATATGAATTTTTTGGATCCCCAGCTTTAACAAATGTCTCAATAAGATCTTCTACATGCTCTTTCACATTTTCTTTCTGACCTTTTTTGTTATTCTCATTCCTTTTAACATTGTTCACATTCCTTCTAAATTTTGGGCTTCTCATGTGTTGGAATTCTTTAGAATAAATAAGAAGGTGGGGGGGGGAGGTGAATTAGTTATCCAGGGTCCAAATGTACTATTTGTGCACTCAAAAAGTGCACTTCCCTAAACCCTTCTATCCAAGGTTTTCCATAGATTCAAAAACTTCAAATGGTAGCTAAGGGTTCCCTATTCATGGAGTACAAGAAGCATACAAATGAGCATAAAATGGCTCTTAGCTAAGCCTTGGGAATGCAACCTTTGCTAGTAAACCATGAGATGGGAGATTCTTTAGACAAGAGCAAGAGTACTAGTGTCAAAGAACTCTATGCAAATGCAAGAATGAAACTATACTAGGATGCGAATGCAAAAATGTAGCTATTCTAAACAATGATGAGAGTGTTACAATCCAACTATTATGCTATGTGAACTAGATTATAACAAAGAAAACTAGGTTATTATGCAACTATACTAACATGCCATAATATATTAAGCTAAATGTAATAGAATGCAAGAATGAAGACAAGAAATAAAATGTTCTTGTCAAAGCTCCAAGAAACCTATCAGAAAACTTGCAGCATAACAATATTCTAATGATGATGGATGCCTTGAGGGGGAAAGCTCTCTCCCTTTTAAAGTTGTATAGATGGTAGAGATCAAGATTGATATGGTGGATGATCAATGGTTGAATTTGAAAATGGGAGGGATCCATGTGCACACACAAGTCAACCAATAGAAAATAAGTTAACTTGTCATATAAGAAAAAAGTCTCACAAGCCTTTTCTTTTAATTACAAAATAGAAAAAGGACTTTATGTGTGCACTTGAAGTGGGTTAGAATAATGGGTTCTTTTATTTAATTAAAAGCAGATGTGTTCTTTTAATCGAATAATGAACTTAGGATAGCATAGTCAAACTATAGGTTATAATCAAATTAATTGATTATTAGCAATTTGGTCTAGGTAACTGATTAATTAAATCAGCCAAAATGGTAAGAAGGGGGCTAATAGTCTAGATGACTATTTTTAGGTGATTACATTTGCTCCTCTTTGACTAATGTGTGATCGATCTGGGAACACATTACATCAAAGAAAAGAGAAGCCAAGTAGGTAGCAATAGATATAGATATCTGATTTCAAAGAACAAAATGTAGAAAGAGATAGAAAACCCTGAATGTACAACTTGATAGCAGTAGTACTGAAAACTAGGAAACAAGACAATGTCAGAATTCAAGAAGAATGCAAACACCTAACAAAGCAAATAGATCAAGAGCAAGTGAAAAGATTATATAAATGCTCCTAAGAAATAGATGGCTATAGCAAGTGATGATAGAGTATTTCTGCCCCCTCAGGATCAGAATTGAAATGAGGTAAGGGGAATGCAAAAGAAGACTAGATATGAGAAAATTGAGGTATAGCAATGTCCAAGATGACAGATAGATGATGATAACCAAAGAATGACTATTAAGAAGTGATAGAATGCCCCAGTTTGACCAAAGTTGACCATAAAGGATAAAGCATGAAAATTAGGTCAAATTGAGTAGAAAGGTGATTTTAGACATGAAAAGGTGAATTTGAGTAGATATGAAGCATAGAAATGATGAAGACATGAAGAAATGAAGATGCCCCAGTAATGATTATTTAGAGATTAGACCTTAGAAGGTCAACTAATTGCTCAGAAGAAGGTGAAATTTTAAAATGCAATTGTGACCATCAAGATGAACTTGGATTTCAATTTTGATCTCGAAAATGGATCTAGGACATTGAAATTAGCCAGGGGTGCAATTTTTGCAAAATTCTAAGGAGTTTGAAAATTAGGTCAAAATGAGGTTGAAGGCTATAAAAGGGGCCCAAGTGTCATTTTCAAATACATTGTCTTTTGTGATTTGTTGAGAGCTTGTGAGTGGTCCATAGAGCATCATGTCTTTGGTGACCATTCCACTTCATCGACATCATTTCAAGCGCAACCAATTGCACAACCAGCTAGAGAACTACGGGGCTCTAGTCAATGACTACTTTTTTGCCATTTTTTGGAGCTTTTTTGGTATTTTTCGCATATTTGGAGGGTTTTTATGAAAAATATTGCTTAATATTTTAAAAGTATCGCATGGTTACTTTATAAAATATTGTGTGATACATTTTGTTTCAAAATGTGTTGCATGCATGCTTTATTTTCTATCATTTGGGACATACCCATTTGTCGCCTACACTGGTGCAAAATATCGTATGATGGAATTATATCGCACAACTTTAGAAAAAGTATCACACGATATCCTTTCAACATATTGTATTGCTTGCAGTAGGAAAAAGTATCGCATAGATGTTTTGTTGTTGATTTTTTTGTTTTAAGATCATGTTTTGCAATATGTTACTGATGTGTACCTATTTTATGTGTATAGGAGGTATTTGCGATGCTACTTATTAGAGCCCCCAAAGTGGTGAGGTTGTGAGTTGTTGAGTATTTGATAGATGTTGAGTGTGCTACCATATCGACCATGGGATTGAGGTGGGTTATACGGATGCCCCATATATGGGTAAACCATGGGTTGCTGACCGTATTGGTTGAGTGGTGGCACAATGAGCATAACACCTTCCATCTACCGACTAGAGAGGCCTCGATCACATTAGAGGATGTGTATCATATACTATGAGTGCCTTGCTATGGTGATCCAATAAGTCATACATTTGATTTCTCTTGTTATGTTTTGCAAGTTTTGATTTTGATGTTGGGTATGTTGATGCTAAGTTTGGTGATATGTCACAGGTGTACTATAGTTAGACCTCGACAGAGGGGTGGGCGATTATGTAGTAGATGTATGGGTTGGGAGTGACTCATTGATGATTATGATTCTAACTAACCTTTGTCAAGTTTGTTGTGTTCTGTAGTTGCCCAGGCCTTAGTGACAGATAAGGGCCAAAAGAGCTTCCCTCTACGATGGGATTAATTAGTGGCAGATTTGATTGCATGGCCACGTAGGATGGCATGGGGGCTAGTGATACTAGTAGATACATACCACGAGCTTCATGAGATAGTGTATCATGGTGGTGGTTCTTGGGTATGTGGGGTAGTTTTGGCACAAATCTGGGCTTGGGAGCATATTGCAGTGATCTGACCATGGGTGCAGCCACGGGAGCAAAACCAACCATACATATTTGGATACATAGGATTTTTCCCTTAGTCACATAGTGGGAACGTCACCTGTTATTGTCATATTTTTGATGAGCTGAAATCATTTACAATGCGGCCCTACCGAGAGTGTAATAGGTGGTAAGATGACTGGGAGCTAGATTATATGAGATATGACAGACCACTAGTAGGGAGGCACTCAAAGATTGTAGAGTGGTTCATATTAGCTGAGTATGGTGGTAGTTTGTGGAGTGATAAGTGGTATCAGTGGAGACCACCACCTATGCTCATTTCCATTTTGATGAGGCATGGGGCTGGCTACCTATGCTAGATTACCATACAATAGTATGAGAGATAGTGGCTCTAGTTTAAGCTCCTTGGGATTATCATCTAGTCATGGCAGATGTAGGGGTAGACTTGACATATTTAGATGAGAGACAGAGGCATCCATTCCCTTAGTTTATAGAGCCTAATGTGCTACCTGTAGTGGGGGGATAGGGAGGTGGTGGAGGCAAAGGTTTCAGATGGATGGAGGTTGGAGAGGGATCCTGATTAGGGAGGAGGAGGGAATAGGCACATGTCACAAGGGGGGTGGAGGAGGAGGAGGAGGAGGAGGAGGTGCCATTGTGGTAGCAGCAATGAGTGGGGAGAGCAGAGGTAGAGCTAGAGTAGCCAGCCAAGGGGGATAATGAGTGGGATGCAAGGATCCAAGCCTTAGAGGTAGAGCTAAAAATAGCTTGGGTAGCTATCACAGTGCAAGATCAGTAGCTCATAGATGAGGGAGCATGGGGGAATGAGATCCAGAGAGAGCAAGATGCTACAAAGTGAGAGGCAACACATCATGGTGGGTTGGTTGCATACTATTATGCCACCTATAGGGGTGTAGTGCCACTAGGGTAGGGACTTCCTGACTATTTAGAGTGGGCTAATAGATTAGAGGGTGTGGTACAACTGTCAGATAGGAGGCAAACTCCACCACCCTGGCCACCACCTACTGGAGAGGGTGGGAGTTAGTTATAGACGAATTATGATAGTTTTGACATTTTAATTGTACAAAATGTATTCTTGAGATAGATATCTAGATTTTGGATCTCATTTTTGTATATGTATTGTGACACATTAAGATATATATATATATGAGATATTGGATTCGATTCGTAGTTTTGTGTACTTTTCTCAAATGGATGTTACATTTTAGTTTTCATGTGATGTTTTTGTTTTTGTTTCTTGCTCACGTATGTGTTCGTTTGGATACTTATGCTCATGTATCTCTCTTATGTATGATGTTTTTAGCTCTCATGATATAGAGTTTATGTTTCTAAAAATATGTGACATTTGGATAAATTGAATGTGATTCTTAGATTAACCCCTTGTGATGACAAGATAGCAAGATAGAGATGAAATGAAAGATCAAGAAGGTGAAAGACATGATAAAGAAAGCAAAGAAGGATGTGAAAATAGTTAGCTAATATGTCTATAAAATGATGAAGAGAGAGCTCTCTCCCACATGTAGGAATGCAAGATTAAACTAGAAAGATGAACCTAAAATGCAAGCTAATATGCAAAGTGGTTTACCAACAAGGGACACATAACATTTAGATTCTTATTTCATCATTAAGTGCTTATTAGGGACATTATGAGATCATACAACCTTCACTAGTATAACTATGAGGATATGAATATGATCGATATCAGATAGGTATGTGGAAATCTAATCTAAGCATCAAAGACATGTAAGTAGAGATAACTATGCAATAAGATTCCTTAAGTTTAGTATAGCAAGATTACACCTGTATCAAGGTATAAGCGCCAAGATAACCCCTAAGTGTGGTCTTACAAAAAATAGTCAAGGATGATATGTTTATAAGTTGAAGTGTCAAATGGGGAAAGCACAAATGCTTAAACACTATAGACAAATAAAGTATACCCATAAGCAGAAATCAAGAAAACATGCCCCATGCCCCCAATCTTCTAGTCAATGACATCCTCGAGAGACTATTAGGGAGGGAACACATAGTAAAGAAATCATTATAGATAACACACAAAGTAGATAAATATCAACATAACTCAATTGTTTAAGTGTTTAAGTGCATGTGTGTAAGTTACTTGGCCATTTCTTCAAGACTTTATTCTAATAGTGAGAAATATTACGACATCGGAGACCATAGGTAAACTATCTGAAAAGTGTTGAGAAACACTTAATGTCAAGTTGGGGGTAGTGTTGAGAAACACTATTTTGTGAGTTTTCAAAGAAAACCTAATGCACAAGAACACCTCAATAGGCTAAGCCACAGTGTCCCCAAGATGGAGACAAGAAACAATTCCAAGCTAGGAAATGTGTAGCAAAAAGGGTGATTGAGACTAATAGACATAGGTGCAAGGGTCTCAAGTAGTGCTTGTTTCTAGGTTTTCACCACTTGGCAGAATTTTTTTTTTTTTAAGGACTTTTTCAAAAAAAAAATTGTATTTTTTTAAATTTTTGAATTTTTTTGGTGATACATCAAAGCGCCTATTGCTAGGTTTTCACTAAGATGAGTATTTTTTCAAGACATTTTTTGATTTTTAGAATTTTTTCAAGATTATAAATATGTACAAGATAGCTGAGCAGTAATCTTTTAAGCATAGAACTTTTTTAAGTGTAGGAAATTGATAGGCTCTGCAAGCTCTTCACCTTTAGGAGTAGATAGTTGATAAACACTAGACCCAAATGCTGCAGTGATAATGTATGGGCCTAACCAATTGGGTTCAAACTTTCCCTTTTGCTCTCTATGTTGTTGATTTTTTAGATTTTCTCTAAGAACAATGTCACCAACTTGAAACTCATGTGGATGAACCTTTTTGTTATATTGAGTAGACATGTGCTTTTGATAAATCCTCATGTGATCAAAAGCTCCCTTACGACGCTCATCAAGAGTCTCTAATTCCTGTATTCGCATAACTCTATGGTCTTAATTAGTTATCAACCCATGTAAAGAGACTCACAAGGAGGGGATCTCTACTTCTAATGGGAGAATAGCCTCAGAACCATAGAATAAAGAAAAGGTTGTGGCCGTTATAGGAGTACAAATGGTAGTTATGTAGGCCCAAAGTGTTGTATTTATCTATAGGTGCTAATCTCTCCCAAACTTATGAACTATGCGATGCAATATTTTCAACAATGTTTTGTTGGAGGCCTCTACTTGGCCATTCCCTTAAGGGTAATAAATAGAAGACTAGTGTTGTTTGATTTGAAACTTCTTGCATAGCTACCTTAGGTCCTTATTTTTGAATTGTCCTCCATTATCAGTGACAATAGAGGAAGGAATACCATATCAAAAAGTGATGTGATTTAGTATAGATAGGGCAACATGTTTGCCTATAGTTGCAGATAATGGCACAACTTCAACCCATTTGGTGAAATACTCAGTTGTTGTAATGAACTTGTGGCCACTAGATGAACTCGGGTGAATTTTTTTGACCAAGTCAAATGCCCATTATTGAAATGGCCAATATGTCATGGAAGGAATCAACTCCCATCTAGGAGCATGAATTAAATTACCATAGAGTTGACATTTTTGACAAGACTTGGCATAACAAACAACATCAGCTTACATAGTTGTCCAGTAATAACCCGCTCTAAGAAGCTTCTGAGCAAGTTCAAGGCCATTAGAATGTGCCCCACAAATGCCATCATGGACTTTAGCAAGTGCCTTTTTAGACTCTTCTAGCTCTAAACACCTAAGCAATGTTCCATCTAGACCCTTTCTATGCATGTCACTAGAGACCAAAATGTAATGTTAGGCATTGCGAAGCTATTGGTGTTTTTGCTTGCATGTGAGGTTCTCAGGAACAATTTGATCATGTAGGTAAGAGAAGATGGCGACATAGTGGGAGGAATCATGACCTACAATGGTGTAGATCACTTGATTATTAGAGGAATCGTAGGCAAGATGATCTAGTTCTTCCACTAGGAACTCAAATTGAGATTCATGTTCTTGTAGTTGGAGAATAGATGCTAGAGTGGCGATAGCATTGACAACTTTGTTTTTTGCTCTAGGAATTTTTTGAAATGTCACAAAAGTGAAGTAGTTCCTTAGAGCATCTATCAACTTTTTTTAAGATATCAACTTGTCATCTTTCATTTGATAGTCATTATTTACTTGGTTAATAACAAGTTGGGAATCTCCATAGATATGCAATTTAGTTATTCTCCATTTAAGAGCCATCTTGATCCCATTTTTTAAAGCCTCATATTCCACCATGTTGTTTGTACAAGGGAACAAGATCTTATAAGATTTGGGAATCATATATCCATGGGGGGAAACAAACAATATACATGCTTCAACTCCATTTTGTGTATGAGAAACATCAAAGAACATTTTCCAAGCTCTCTCAATGATATACATAATTGAGGCATCTGGAAATTCAGCTTGTAAGGGTGTTGTATCCTCTAGAAGAAAATCAGCTAGTTGGTTAGCTATAGCTTATCCTTTGGTGGCTTTACGTATGACATACTGAATGTCAAATTCTAAAAGAATCATCATCCATTTAGCTAGATGACTAGTAAGCACAACTTTGCTCAACAGATATTTCAAAGGATCAATTTTAGCAACTAGGTAGACTGTATGTACCAACATGTAATGTTGAAGCTTTTGAGAAGCAAAGACCACTACTAGACAAGCTTTCTTGGTGTTATTATAGTTCATCTCATAGGAAACTAAAGTTTGACTAATATAATATATAGCATGTTATTTACCAGTCTCATCGCTTTGGGCTAATAGCACTCCTAGAGAAGAAGTGGTAGTTGAGATGTACAAGATCAAAGGTTTTCCTAGAATAGGTGGCATCAAAACTAGAGGTTTTTCCAAGTACCCTTTCATTTGATCTAGACTTTGTTGACACTCATCATTCTAGATATGATTAGAACCTCTGTGAAAATTCTTGTTGAAAGGTTGAGCTTTATCAACCAATTGAGAAATAAACCTTCTTATGGATTGTAGACATCCTTATAGACTTCTAGGTTGACTAATATTTTTTGGAGGCATATCCATGATAGCCTGAACCTTTTTAGGATCAACCTCAATACCTTTTGCTAAGATAATGTAGCCTAGCAATTTTCCAGAAGTGACACCAAAGGCACACTTTTTTAGGTTTAGCCTAAGTTGGAATTGTTCCATACGGTACAATATATAACTAAGGTCTTCAAGATGTGTATCTCTTGTTCTAGATTTTGCCAATGTGTCATCAACATAGTCTTCCATATTTTTATGCATCACATCATGGAATATGGTGGCCATTTCTCTTTGGTAGGTAGCACCAGCATTCTTGAGCCCAAAAGGCATGATGTTCCAACAAAAAGTACCCCATGCACATGTAAAGGCTATCTTCTCTTGATCAGCTGGAGCTATCTTAATTTTATTATACCTAGAAAACTCATCCATAAGGGAGTACATTTCATACCCCGCAGTCATGTCCACTATCATATCAATGTTTGGTAGCAGGAAATCATCCTTGGGGCATGTTTTGTGAAGATCTCTAAAATCAATACAAACTTAGATCATTTTATCATGTTTGGATACAGGTACAATGTTGGAGATCCATTCTGCATAATCAATTGCTCTAATAAAATTTGCACTCAAAATTTTTTCCAATTCTGCCTTCACCAACAAAGCTACATGTGGATGCATCTTTCTCAATTTTTATTTAATAGGCTTGATATCAAGAGAAATAGACAAATGATGCATCATAAGATCTGTGTCAAGCCCAAGCATGTCCAAGTATGTCCATGCAAAATTGATATTTTTATCTTTACAAAATTGGCCAAATTGCCCCTTTTCTTTAGCTAACAATGATTGAGCTACATGAATAATTTTAGGAGATTCCTCTATCCCCAAGTTGATTGGCTATGTAGGCTCAATGAGAACCGATGATCTATCTTGAAAATATCTTGGTAGACTACTAAGTACCTCATCTGCAAGTGCCTCAAAGAGGTTTTCAGCATTAGATACATCTTTATTTTTACTATTTTTTAGTTCAGATACTGCCACAATGTGGTCTTTGCCATTTGACAATTTGTTTTTTCTTTTGATTTTATGATTAAGGTACTTGATATCTAATTTTTCCATGTGAATCATGGGTTCATTGGTGGAAGAAGTGATGGGTTCAATGACATTTAGGTAACAAGAAATCTCATAGTCATTCTAGAAAGATTGTATTTCTAGTGTTTGATGTTGAATGGACCAGTCTATGAGATTGGGATGAATCAATGAGAGTGAGGTAGAAGCTTCAAGGTTATTGATATGAAAAGAGTCATATGTGGTGACATGCGAAGTTGAGCCTATAGTGAATGTTGCAAAGGTATCCAGATTAGGAATAGTCCTAGAGGGACTAGCATGGCCCACTAAAGCATTTTGCAAGCCAAACTCATCGGACCTTACACTAGACTCATCTACTACATTTGATTGAATTGCATAAGTGTGAATGACATCAACCTCGAGTTCACAAGAGGCGTCTAATAAACTTTCCCATTCATACTCTTGAGAGTCTATACTCTGATCTCTAGCAATTAGATAAACAATCTTTTGTCTAATTTGTCCTCTATTTAAATCTTCAGGGACAGATTCATCCTGTTCTAGCTGTCTAATTTGTCCCAAAGAAGAGAAGTTATCGGACGTATAAAGTCTTCATCTTGTGAAGTGGCAACAACAAAGGGAGAATCATCATCCTCTGATTCACTAGATATGGGTACATTTTGAGTAAATGCTAGCATATTATTCTCTAGCCCAAATCCTAGGCTAGTAGTGTCTCGAGCATCATGACCTTGAGTATGACTTAAAGGTTCAGCTAGAGCTTTTTTGTTACTAGTTAAGGACCCATGACCTTGATAGCCCATGTTTGCAAGAATCTTATATCCTTTTCCATATCATTTGAGAGAAATGGGAGTGGTGACTATAATATCCTCTTCATCTTCCTCTCCCCTATATATCCAATATTTAATAGCTTGTTCTTCTTTTTCTACTTTCAGGGGAACTGAGGACTATACAAAAGTGCCAAAAAGATTCATGGAAAACACGAAAGGTTTCCTTTTGGTAGAAAACTTCCCATAAGATCAAGGGGAAATAGGTAGAGCAACAACATAGTCTAAAGTGTATTCACCCATACCAAGACTCATCATTTTCATTTTCTGTTCACACTCTATAAGAGATAGTGTTGGCTCATGAGAGGAGTGATTGTGTGAAACTAGTGTTTTAGTAGTAGACAATGTGGTGATGGCCATTGAGTTGTCACTAGGGACAACTACTTTAGTACCATTAAAAGGAAACTTGATGCATTGATGGTACATAGAAGGCACCTCTTGCATGTATTGAATCCATGGTCATCCCAACAACAAATTATATGCCAAGGGTATATCTAGGACTTGGAAAAAAAAACCCTTCTCCACTAGACCAACTCTAATTGGTAGCACAATTAGACCCTTCAAAGGTCTTTTAACCTCATCATAGGCTTTTATGGTGATCTTGTGCCTAGGGTCAATAGCAAATTCTGGCATGCCCAACTATTGGATCACATTAAAGGAAATAATGTTTAACCCTGCACCATTATCTATCAAGACTCTACGAACACGAGTACAGAAGATTTGGAATATATAATCTATCTATCAATAAAGGAGGATATATAATCTTTAGGCCCTGATTTGGAATATATTTTCTATTTTTCGTTTGGTTCGTCAATTAGAATAGGGAATAGGAATACATATTCTTATTTTACTTCTAAAATGAGCTTATACTCATTCTTAAAAATGACTATTATTGGTATAGCCATTTGTATTCTCAATATTCATTCCTATTCTCCATTCCTATGCCTACAACCAAATGGGCCCTAAGTGTTTTTGAGTCACATGACTTAGTTTGAACAAGTTTTGAATCAGTTTGCACTTAAAATTTAACATCTGCAAAATGTTGTCAATGTTGACAATATTGTTTTGATTAAGTAAAAGCAGGTTTTAAAAGACCCGAAACTTTTTTACAACCAATATTTCAAGAAACAGAAAGAGCAAATAAAAGTAAACACGAAACAGACCTCCAAAAAGAACAAAGATGAGGCCAAAGAGAGAACTGCTGATAGAGACAACAAAAAGTCAGCACAAAGACAACAAAAAGACAACAAAAGAGACAATAAAGAACCAACTAGGTAGTCTTGATCATGTTCAGTGCCTGATGTGCCAGAATCTACATGTTTTTAGCCACTGCCTTCACCTCGTCCTCTTGCCCATGTCTTCACTCTTCTTTGAATGAGCTCTAGTGCATTTGCTGGGACCTTGGCTATCAACAACCTGAGGGGAATCCTGGCCTTTATCCATTTCTAGTTTCTTCATCAGAGTACTCACATTCGCAACCATTTGTTTGATCAATTTCTCTAGGTTGTTTATCTTTGTTTCCATCATCATGATCTTGCCCTGGTTAACATTGAAATCTCTATCCATTAACCTATTATGTTGACACTATTGTTTGACAACATTATCAAATGCAATGCAGAACATAGAGCAAGGATTCAACTGGGATGAATTTAGAAAGAGGCCAGGGACTAGGTGAATCAGGGGAACCAGATGAACACTCCTACCAAGATTCAGGAGGGCGTGGCCAGTCAGAAGGACAATGATGCTGCAGAAACCCTATAGGCCATGGACACAGACGGCCACTAGCTTGTTCGCCTGGCTTTTCTTTTCTGTCTCTGGCCTTTGTTTCTTTGGCTTTGGGCCTTCTTTTGTCTCTGGCCTTTTGTGGCAGTTTTTGGTTTGTTTAGTCTGTTTTAGCTCGCTCTTTTTGCTATAAAACTTTGGGTTTCAGGATCCCTGTAAAACCTATTTTACCTAATCAAAAACTTATCAAATGTAATTTACATAAATTAACTATTAACCGACCCCCTCAACAACTGGACAGTTCAACTTTCAGTTGTTTAAGAAGGGAGAGGTCTATTTAAGACCTTGTGGATTGAATCCACTAGGAGCATTCATGTATTAAGAAGTTTTGGTTGGAAAGAAACAATAAAATAACTAGATTTCCTACAAATTCTTGTGTTCAAATCTATTCCATTGTGGTGTAAGCATTGATTCTTACATTTTGTTGATTGGGATGGTTAGAGGAATGAATTAGGAGAAATTTGACTTTTTGTTTGATTCAATTCGATGAAGTTTGGCTATTTTTTGAAAATTATGTTGAAACCCTCACTCTAGCTAGGGTTTTCAATTCAAATGCCTCTAGTTTGCATTTCCATTGTTGGGATTCAACAACCCTTCGTGGAATTCAGTTAGGTGCAATGGAATTTTAAGATTCCTAAAGATTTTTTCAAGAAAACTTGTTTTGTTATTTTTAATAGCCAGCCATAGTCAGGCCTTTGTATGTGATCAACCATAGAATTGATTGGAACATGATTTTGTGTGTGGACCAAAGCCACAAAATGATTGATTTGCAGGTGTTGGGATGTCACAATACTATTCCAACTCTTGAGAAGTTTGTGCCAATCCATTAAGGGGTATTTATAATTCAAACCTTCACAATTAGGCATAGTTGTGAAATTAAGACCAAATTAGGGTTTTTGCATCAAATAACCAAATCTAGACTTAAAAATAATAATCCTAAAGAGCCTCGAAATGGGTGTCTAAATTTGAAATTTTTCTGGGGGTCATTCTCAAGTATTGGAAGTTAAGTCCTAATTACCAAATATGTTGACCTAATTCAATTAAGTCTCCCCTACTAGACCAAACAAGGACATTGAACCAACCAATCTTTGGGAATAGCTTTGATAGTTGATTTGGGTCATTTTGAGCCTATGCAAGACATTTTGATCCACATTCTGTGTTCTAAGAATCCATATTCACCAATTTGCCAAGTGATTGGAGGGATAAGGCTATCCAAGTTTGTAGCTATGGACAAATGGATCTTGTCACACAAATAAATGGATTTTGATTAATCCTTTTAGTGATATTTTTGAGAAATTTAAAGGTCTATGTGCCTGAGGGTCTTCTAACAATATTTGGTAACCAATTTTTTCAAACTTTATGGGTTAAGACCTTGTACCAAGCCTCCCTATCACATTCTACACCAAAGAGGTATCATAGAAAAGCGGTTTGTCCTTTGCAAGGTGTGTGTGTGTGAGAAAAGAATTTGAGTCTAAAGAACTTGAAATTGAGGCACCAAACATGTCTCTCAAGGGGATGGCAACCAAAGTGGAAAAAAAACTCTAAGAGATGAAAGAATTAAGAAAGAAGTTGGCATAAGAGGTCAGTAGGTTGAGAGGATTGGAGGAAAGACTAGGAGAGTCTGGAAGGGACATATTCTTTGGAAATTAAGAAGGGGGTCAAGAGAGAGAAGCCCCAAGGTAGGAAGAGGTATAAACTAAAGATACTTAGTGGAAGCCCTTAGATCTATTCAAAGGAAGTATGACTAATTAGAGGTTCCTAGATTTGATGGGAGACTAAACCTTGATGCTTTCATTGATTGGATTCAAGCCATCAACAATCACTTTGAATTTGAAGAGACTCTAAATAGTCAGAAAGTGAAGATAGCCAAGGCCAACTTAAGGGGTGTAGCCCTGACTTGGTGGAACTATGTGCAAGATGAGAGGGGTAAGCAAGGCGATAACCCAATTAGCACATGGAATAGGATGGTCTATAAAATCAAGGAAACTTACCTACTAGAGGACTATGTAGTCCAATTGCATATGCATAAGAAAAACCTACAATAGAGAGACATGGATGTCAATGCCTACACTAAATAATTTCACACACTAAACCTAAGATCTAGACAAGACGAAGGAGAAGAGGTAAGAGTGAATACGTACTTGAATGGTCTCAGGTACACAATAAAAGATGAATTGATCATTCTAGCCACTAATATAATAAATAGATGCTATCAATTCGCATCGAGGGTAGAGGAAAAATTGAAAAGGAGACAAGAAAAAAATAGTAAGGGAAAGAATAATGAAATTTGTAAAGGTAAAGGAGTACAAAATTAGAAGGTTCAATCTCCTATGAACCAAAATAAGCAGAACCAAGGAGAGCGAGGTAAATCAAGTTCTAGATGGAAATTTGGAGGTAGAAGACCTAATGGTTGAGGTATATTTGGAGAAAGATGTTCCTGTTAGAAATAGGAAATATTGAGAGAGGGGTGGGTGAATCAATATTTCACAAACTTTTGCCCAATTATGGATATCATTCACAATCTTATAACTTGCATAAATGAATAAATTGATTAAGTTGAATAGTAAACACAACCATAAATAAATGCAACATATAACACCATATTTTGTTAACTACAAAAACCATAGCCAAGGGAAAACCCTAGTGAGTATGGTACCCACAAAATGATCCACTAATAAAATTTATCTTGTGAAAGATATTAACCTTGTTAGAAGTCTATTGCATTTGTATAATGTTTTAGTCTTTGTTAGAGGACCAAACCTTGTTAGAAGTCTCAATCCTTTTAGGAGTGGTAATTGCAATTAAATAATGTATGTAAGATGATCCCACTTCCCAAAAATGCAATATACAATGATATTCAGTACACAAAAATATAGATACAAAAAAAGCCTCTTTCTAAATGCTGATTTCTTTAATATTTGATATGATCTTTGTAGCTTATTGCACCAACTTCACATACTCTACCTTTTACTTCTCTAATCACAAAGTCTACATCACAAAACAATAGCATAGATATCCATCCTTTTTGACAATTTATTGAGTTCTTTTTATGCCTTTTCCTTTTGCTATTATTTTGTTGGTTGTAAACACTGATAACTACTTAAGCATTTCCAATTCAGGATCTTTTGATGAGTTCGATGGGGTAGAACTCATTAAACTTACCATCAAAATATCCATTGGTGACTTTGAAGAACTTGTTGTATCTTGGCTTGCATCTCTAATAGGAGTGACTAATAAACTATCATCCTCATGCTGATAAACAACTTTGTCAACCTTAGTTTCACTATGTTTCAAATATGGTACACAAAAAGATGTTTCTTGTGTAATCACTTTCCAAATAACTTTTAAATTATGATAGTCTTCCTCAGCACATCTACTAGAGTAGTTAGATCCTCATCTTTCTTCACTTATCCTTTCTCTTCCTATTCTTCCCCCTCTCTCTTTTACACTTCTTATTTTCTCACCTCAGTGACTTCATCTTCATCAAAGCTAGCATACCCTACCAAATTATCAATAATAGGTCCATAATCCTTGAAAGGATATTCATCTACATCAATAGTAATATTAGTACTATCAAAGTTCATTTTGTCTATGAAAATGGTGATCTGTGGTGTCTCTGATGTTTTTGCCTCTAATTCTTTCATTGTTGTATCTACTACCTCTATTGTGGTTGTAGTGGCAGGTGTTGTTGATGGTTTTTCCTTAATTTTATTTCTACCTCCTTTACTATTGTTTTTGTTGTTGGGGTAGGAATAGGGGCTTTTGCCCCTAACTTCATACTTTCCTCTATGTTGGGCATAAGAGTATTTTGATATTCTTTCACGAATTTTACTATTGCGTCCTCTATTTCTCTATTTACTTCTTCATAGTTGCCTCCCATGATCAAAATGACTCTATTCTTTATCCTCAAAAGAGGTTCAAGATTCTTCAATATCATCTAATTTTATTTTTTCACTCTATTACACAAATTTTTCTAACTATTCTTTCTCTTATGTGCTTGTCTTCCTCTCTCACTATCTTCTTTCTATTTATTAATTTGCCATACAAGTCCTTTGGTATCTATCTTTCAATATCTACAAATTTCTTATTATTCAAAATCATATGTCTAATCACTATATTTTCTAATTGAATTTCCCAAAGTTATTATACAAGGAATAATACTTGTTCAACTGTACAAAGTTTCCACTGTCAATAATTATAAAGTTCAACTTCTCAATCTTAGGTTTCCATGGTTTTGTTTCATATATAAAACATCACCTAGGGTTTGTGAAAATGCAGTTGTAGGGCCATCTTTGAAAGATGAATGGGGTTTAACTTTATCTTAGGTTTAGTGATATCTTCTACATTATCAATCATATCTCCTTCTATCTTTAATTGATAAAATACTGAAAAAATTTTTACAATTAACTTCACAAGGTTGCAAAATACCTCTGGTTCGTGTGAAATTAGGGCGTGTTGAAAAAGTGGAGAAGAAGGCTTTGCAACTTGATCCATAAAGCCCTCAAACTAATCCTTGGTACAAGGCATTTATGGCCTCGGCCTCACCTAAGAAAATAACCTATCTCCAACAATTAATTTTCGAAACGTTTATTAACTCCAACAATGAGGATCTCTTTGCATTCCATTTGATCTCGGCTAAAGAAGGAGGCAATTATCATGGCAAACATGGGAAAATCTCCACTCATAGAGCAGGTGCAAGCAATGAGTGCTCCTTCAAACAAGCCCTATAGGGAGCCCTAGCCATGCTTGTAGAGGCAAAATTTATCAGAGGCGCCAACCACGAATCCATTAAAGGAAATAGAGGTAAGGATCTATAGTTACCTAATTTTTTTATTAAGCTTAATGAACATATGAAACTAGAAATTAACAAGGTAAAGAGGAAATTAAAGAACATTGCGATCTTTTTTGCTACGAAAAATCTGTCTAACATGCCATCAAGGAATTTTTTGAATAGTTGGTTGCATAATATTTGGGGGAAGAAACTAGGGCATCCTTTCTTCTTTTTTTGCATGCTATAGAAAGGTTTATATATATTCTGGTTTTCTGTAATCCTAAATTGCAAAAAGAGGTGGTCGATAAACAATATTGGAGGGTTGGGAATGATGAGTTTAGAGCCCTACCATGGTCTTTGGATTTTTCCAATGATGAGGTTCTTGCTCTTGCCAGCCCTAGGTGGATTATGGTCAGGAATCTCCCTCCATAAACTTGAAATTTTATCCCTCAATTGTTGGAACCTATTGGAAGGGTCCTCAAGGTGGACCACTCTAATACCTTAATCCCTAATGTGGATATTAAAGTGATCATATCCATGTATTCAGGAGTAGTTAGACTAGATAGTATTTGCCTTGATCTTCAGGACTCTTCCATTAGGTTCCATATTGTTTGCATGGGTGGCCTCAATGCTTGCTATCTTTGCAGGTCTAAAGAAGGACACGTAAGAAAATATTGTCCTTTAATTTCTAAGAAACCTAACCCTAAGAAGAGTGTTGAAGACACAACCACCTAAAGTCAAGTCAATTTTTGTGCCTAGGTCTCCTAAACAAATTTCCATTCACACCTATGGTTCCCTATGGTGAAAGGATGCAAATAATATCAAAGCCTCTCTAGATCTTCTGAAAGGTAAATTTGGTAAGCCTTCTACTGAGTAGGAATCTATTGATCCCTCTTCTGCCTTGGAAGAATTGTAATCTCTTACCGAGGTTAACACCATTGACTTTGGGCTTGAGACTAATCCCCCTACTAATAAGGCTTTTCCTTTGAATGTCCAATAGCTAGTGCTAAGATCTATTAATGAAAAATTTTCCAAGATGAAGAAATAAGAATTGCACCATGCAGAGAAATCCTTCTCCATCCCCATTTGGGGTAGTTAGGAGCCTATGTCCCATGTTCCTATTTCACCCATTGAGCCTATTATACCAAAGAAAGATCAAGAGCTTGCTTCCTTTAACGAACCCATATTGAATTGTCTTAACAAGAATGAAAGGCTTCATGAATTTTTGTGGTTGTTATTCTTGTGACCTCCTACGAGCCTTTTATGATAGAAGGAGGGGACCAAACTTTTGATCATGCTTCAATAGAGAGTAATCAAAAGGAATGTGTGATGTCATTTGTTCGAACCCTTAAAAATGGTGGTGGGGAAGGCTCTAATGTTGATATCAAACCTAGTGAGGAAGCTTTTATGTTTAACTCTAGTAAGTCCAAGGAGAAAAGGAGGTCCAAGAAACATGAACCATTAATATTGGGTAATAGTGAAGTGATTCAGAGGAAAAGAGGAAGAACTTCCTTGCCTAGTGGCAATCCTAAGCCTTGCAAGGTGGCTAGGGTAAAAATGCCTAATTGTTTCAAAGGTTTTCAATCCCTAATGGAAATTGATAAATAATAATTACCATGGAGTTCCTAAAGCTAGCCTCTTGGAATTTTAGAGGGTTGGAATCTTTTGACAAGAAGTATTTGGTTAAAAGATTCCTTAGACAGATTAAAAGATTCCTTAGATGGATCAAGGAAATTGACATTATTCTTTTGCAAGAAGTGAAATCTATTGGGTTTGCATTAGATATTGCCCTCAAATGTATTTGGAAAGATATTATTTTAGTGTCTACCAATCACTTGAGAGGGAAATGTGGCACTTCCATATTAATTGGCCCCAAATGGAGGGAGTCCATTGATAAGAAAATGAGTTACCCTTGCAATAGAGTTGCCTAGGTCTCTTTTAAATCAATAGAGTTTGAATTTGGAATTTGTTCCATTTATGTGCCTGATGAGCACACTAATAGAATTATCTTATGGAAATGGCTTTCTAGCCTATCCAACATCCCATGGATCTTAGCAAGAGATTTCAATATGGTTGAAAGGGAAAAGGATAATATAGGAGGGCTTAAAATGGAAGGGTAATGAGAAATACTTCTTGAATAGACTTATATCAAAGCTCAATATTATTGACCCCCTTGCTGATCTCAAGAACCAACCCAAAGGGATCTGGTTCACATGGTCTAATCTCTAGAAGGGTAATAGGAGGATATACTCAAGATTGGATTGAATCTGCTTTGACAAGCATGTATTCAGTTGCTCTAAACCCTCAAATGATAACCTTGTTAAAGTTCTCCCCTTTGCTCTATCATATCATCATGTCATCCTAGTTGAAATTATCAATCTAGGCTCCTCAATTCCTAATCTTAGGAAGAAGAATAGTGCATTTGTGCTAAACTCTTCCCTTGTAGAAGACCAAAATGTGCAGGCTGCTATGAAGATCATCCATTGTTACAACTATTCCATTTTCTAGCATGAAAACCTAATCTCTAGGTGGAATTAAACAAGAAGATCTTGACAAAATATGTTTAAGGTGGTTGGAAAGAAGAAATCCAAGAACAATCGAGCCCATGAATTGTCTCTTCTTAACTCTCTCCTAAGTGTGGAGTCTAATTGGCAAGCCCTCCCCTCCAATCCTAGAGCAGTGGAATAGGTAACTAAGGCCAAGCATGATCTCAAAGTTTTGCAGTCCAGAAAGAGCCAATGGGCCAAAATCAAAGCTAGAGTCAACTAGCTAAAGATGGGTGATAGAGGCTCAAAATTCTTCTTTAGAATTTTGGAAATCAAGGAGACTAAGGATAAGATAGATTGTGTACATGATAATGAGGATATCGTCTTAGATCTTGAAAACATCCTGGATACCTTTGCTCCATTTTATAAAAGTTTGTTCTCCTCTAAAGACATTGGCTCCAGTATGAAGCAAGCTAGGGACAAAATTTCCAATATTATTCCTAGAAAGTTGTTAGATTATGACTCACTGCACCTTGCAAGGCATATTTCTATCAAGGAGATCAGATGTGTGATCTCTCTTATAGGTAAGGATAAGGACCCTAGTCCAAATGGTATTATTGTAGAATTCTTCCAAACTAATCCCCTTTGGATCAGCCTAGTGTTGAAAGATGTCTATGACTTTTCCTTGGATCTAGGATCTTTGGGACAAAACATTAATTTAGGAGTGATTAAGCTGATTCGTAAAGGAGGAGAGAAAACACTTATTAAGAACTAGAGACCAATCATGCTTCTTTATGTGGTTTATAAAATTCTAGCTAGGATTCTAGCACTAAGAGTTGAAAATATTCTTCCTAAGATTATCAATCCTACCCAGACAGGTTTTGTGAAAGGAAAATACATTCTAGAGAACCTTTTCACATGCTAGGAGACTTTGGAGTGGGAAAACAAATTAAACCAAAATGTGGGAATGCTACTAATAGACTATGAAAAGGCTTATGATAGAGTGGAATGGGGATTTATTTTAATGATTTTAGAAGCTCTTGGATTCCTTGTAGCTTTCTCCCATATGGTTGAAACTCTTATGAAGGATGCCAGAGCTACTGTGGAAGTCAATAGGAACATATCAGATTTTATTTCACTCTCTAGATCGATCAGATAGGGCTTCCCTTTAGCTCTAGCCTTATTTGTTATTGTTGTTGATTCTCTAAACTATATTCTCAAGGATTCCTCTCTTTCCCCTAGAGTTCAAGGGTCTAATCTCCCGAATGAGGAAGAGGTTTCCAATGTTAAGTTTTTTAATGATACAACCATTTTTTTTTTTTGAAAAGAGGAGAATATGGAACATTTGATGACTAACTTAGACCTATTCTTTCAAGCCTTAGGTAGTAAAATTTCCATTTCTAAATCATGCTTGCTAGGGTGAGATTTGTCTCCTCCTCCTTGGTGTATTAAGTTTGGCATTGCTTAGGTGGGGCCTTCACATGTTGTGAGGTATTTGGGAATTCCATTTGCAGTCAATCCTAATATCAACGATATGTGGAATTGGATTAGGGATAAAATCATCGCTAAACTCAACAAGTGGAGCTCTTTTTACCTTTCCTTTGCTAGAAGGATGCAAGTATGTCAAATATTCTCTCTTCTTACTTGGTATGCTTCTCCTCAGCCTAGTTGTTTAATGTAAATTAGTTTGAGATGCTTTAGAAGATTATCATAGATTTCCTTTGGTTAAATGGGAAAGGGGGTACGAGAACACATGCAATCAAGTGGGATTGGTGCACAAAAAGTAAAGAACTCGGTGGCCTAGGGAAAAAGGACCTTAGACAACAAGGGATAACTCTGGTGGTCAAATGGATTGCAAAAGAAGTCCAAGGGGAAGAGCCATGGAAGGTGCTTATAAGACATAACCTTAGTAGAGGGAATCCCAGTGGTGCCAACTTTTGGGACAACTTAGATACTTGGGACTTCTTGGCACTAGAATCCAGAACCCTGGTGGGAGGCTCTAATGTTTTCAAGTCATTATGGAAGAGTCTGGCATACCTTAGACCTTTTTTAAGTAAGATTTAGAGGATAGAGGAGGGAAATATGTGGTCTACCAAAGGGTCTATCTGGTAGAACCTAAAAAGTAACTCTAAACCTTTGGCTATGGTTTAGGGATGTTATGCTAAGAAGTGGGCTAGGGCAGGCATATGCACATTTGAGGATATTCTTTGTGATGGAATGATGATCCAGTAGGATAAAGTTAGAGACATATATCTTATTCCCTCTTCCCATTAGAGGACATACTATCTACTAAAAAAAGCCATGGAGGAATCTAGTGTCAGACCCCTTTGTTGCTCTCCCTCCTCATGTTATTTCCTCCTACAACTACCCCCTTTGAGCTTGTTGAATCTACATATGTCTACTCCTTCCTTTTAGCTTCCACTATTATATTAGATCACCTTAATTCCTACTAGAGCCTTGAACTTACCCATACTAAGTGGAAAGAAATCTTGTCTAATTATTGATCATGACCCATTGAACCTGAATTCACTTTTTTTCTATGCAGGTTTTTGTTGCATAAGTTTCCCTTCAAGAAACTGGGGAGAGAGTATAACATATATTCCATCGACAAACAACTTGAATCTATCCTCCATGTTTTTTTCCAATATCTTTTTGCTAGGGAGGTCTAGACATTGTTTGGATTCAAAATGGATGGCAATTTTTCTATTGATAATGTCATTTTTGGTAAAATTTTGTGGTAGCAATAAATGGTCTAATATGTTCTGGTATACTCTTTCCTCTATTATTCTTTTGTTTCTACAAAAATATAGGAATAATGACATATTTCAGAGTAAAAGTAGATGCTTTACCGAGTCTCTAAGGAGACTCATAGATGTTGATGTTGCCTTGCAAGTCACTATTGTTATCAAGATAAAAGAGAGCTTGTTCCTCTAGCTAATGAAGGACATGAAGTGTATTATGGAAAAGAAAGATATTTCCCATGGATTCACTACTACTAAGGATGATATCAATCTTTTCAATGTGCCACTTTTAAACCTTATACAAAAGCTAAATCATGAAAGAAAATGGAAGAGGAAACTGGAGGATGAGGATGTGTCACTGAACATGCCTTCTCCAATTCAGTTCACTACTTCAGAGTCTAGTGAGGAGGAGAAAGATTAGCTTCAAAATCTAGTTCTATGTTATTACATTTTTTGTTATATATATGTATATGAGAAATTTAATAGTGAAGCTTCTTGTCTAATATAAATTTCAATTTGGGACATCCTCGTATATGGTCCCTTAATTTTGTTTGAACTCTTTTGTTATTTCTTGATATACAATAGTAAAATTAGGGCTTTTTGTTATCACCTTCAAATTTTCTTCAAACCACTTCAATCCACTCTTAAATTTTTCTTCAATTTCTCCTTAAATATTTACACAATCAAATGGTACATAAAAATCCAATCTTGATCCTTAAATCACTTCCAATCAATTTTTGCATTAATTGTGCAAGTACATAAGCATTAAAAGGTTGTTTCTATTAACCACAGATCTTCTTTCTCTTTACACACTTACATATGAACTCAAAAAATTATGCACATGTAACCATAGCTTCCTTGCATCCTTTTCTACCTCATATTAACTGTGCAACTCTCAACTCTTTGCCTAAGGGTACACATAATTTTCTAATGCTAATTCCTTTGGCTAATTATTGAATAAGTTTCTCAAATAGATAAGGGTTGGTTAGAAACAATTATTGACTTTATCTTTTTCTTAGGAGTTTCACTTGACCGATTTTCTATCGCAACATATGAACTTTTTGGATCCCCAGCTTTAACAAATGTCTCATTAAGATCTTCTACATGCTCTTTCACATTTTCTTTTTGACTTTTTTTTTATTCTCATTACTTTTAACATTGTTCACATTCCTTCTAAATTTTGGGCTTCTCATGTGTTGGAATTCTTTAGAATAACTAAGAAGGTGGGGTGGGGGAGGTGAATCAATTATCTAGGGTCCAGATGTACTATTTGTGCACTCAAAAAGTGCACTTCCCTAAACCATTCTATCCAAGGTTTTCCATAGATTCAAAAGCTTCAAATGGCAGCTAAGGGTTCCCTATTCATGGAGTGCAAGAACCATACAAATGAGCATAAAATGTCTCTTAGCTAAGCCTTGGGAATGCAAACTTTGCTAGTAAACCATGAGATGGGAGATTCTTTAGACAAGAGAAAGAGTGCTAGTGTCAAAGAACTCTATGCAAATGCAAGAATGAAACTATACTAGGATGAGAATGCAAAAATGCAGCTATTCTAAACAATGATGAGAGTGTTACAATCCAACTATTATGCTATGTGAACTAGAGTATAACAAAGAAAACTAGGTTATTATGAAACTATACTAACATGCCATAAGATCTTAAGCTAAATGTAATAGAATGCAAGAATGAAGACAAGAAATAAAATGTTCTCGTCAAAGCTCCAAGAAACCTATTAGAAAACTTGCAGCATAACGATATTCTAATGATGATGAATGCCTTGAGGGGGAAAGCTCTCTCCCTTTTAAAGTCATATATATGGTAGAGATCAAGATTGAGATGGTGGATGATCAATGGTTGAATTTGAAAATGGGAGGGATCCATGTGCGCACACAAGTCAACCAATAGAAAATAAGTTAACTTGTCATATAAGACAAAAGTCTCACAAGCCTTTTCTTTTAATTACAAATTAGAAAAAGGACTTTATGTGTGCACTTGAAGTGGGTTAGGATAATGGGTTCTTTTATTTAATTAAAAACGGACATGTTCTTTTAATCGAATAATGAACTTAGGATAGCATAGTCAAACTATAGGTTATAATCAAATTAATTGATTATTAGCAATTTGGTCTAGGTAATTGATTAATTAAATTAGCCAAAATGTTAAGAAGGGGGCTAATAGTCTAGATGACTATTTTTAGGTGATTACATTTGCCCCTCTTTGACTAATGTGGGATCGATCTGGGAACACATTACATCAAAGAAAAGAGAAGCCAAGTAGGTAGCAATAGATATAGATATATGATTTCGAAGAACAAAATGTAGAAAGAGATAGAAAACCCTGAATGTACAAACTAATAGCAATAGTACTGAACACTAGGAAAAAAGATGATGTCAAAATTCAAGAAGAATGCAAACACCTAGCAAAGAAAATAGATCAAGAGCAAGTGAAAAGATTAGACAAATGCTCCTGAGAAATAGATGGTTGTAGCAAGTGATGATAGAGTATTTCTGCCCCCTCAGGATCTGAATTGAAATGAGGTAAGGGGAATGTAGAGGAAGACTAGATATGAGAAAATTGAGGTATAGCAATGTCCAAGATGACAGATAGATGATGAGAACCAAAGAATGACTATTAAGAAGTGATAGAATGTCCCAATTTGACCAAAGTTGACCACAAAGGATAAAGCATGAAAATTAGGTCAAATTGAGTAGAAAGGTGATTTTAGACATGAAAAGGTGAATTTGAGTAGATATGAAGCATAGAAATGATGAAGACATGAAGAAATAAAGATGCCCCAGCAATGATTATTTAGAGATTAGATCTTAGAAGGTCAACTAATTGCTCAGAAGAAGGTGAAATTTTAAAATGCAATTTTGACCATCAAGATGAACTTGGATTTCAATTTTGATCTCGAAAATGGATCTAGGACATTGAAATTAGCCAAGGGTGCAATTTTTGCAAAATTCTAAGGAGTTTGAAAATTAGGTCAAAATGAGGTTGAAGGCTATAAAAGGGGCTCAAGTGTCATTTTCAAATTCATTTTGTCTTTTGTGATTTGTTGAGAGCTTGTGAGTGGTCTAGAGAGCATCATGGCTTTGGCGACCATTCCACTTCACCGACATCATTTCAAGCGCAACCAATTGCACAACCAGCTAGAGCACTATGGGGCTCTAGTCAATGATTACTTTTTTGCCATTTTTTTGAGATTTTTTGGTATTTTCCGCACATTTGGAGGATTTTTATGAAAAATATTGCACGATATTTTAAAAGTATCGCATGGGTATTTTATAAAATATCGTGCAATACATTTTCTTTCAAAATGTGTTGCATGCATGCTTTATTTTGTATCATATGGGACATACCCATTTGTCACCTACACTGGTGCAAAATATTGTATGATGGAATTAGATCACACAACATTAGAAAAAGTATCACACGATATCCTTCTAGTATATTGTATTGCTTGTAGTAGGAAAAAGTATCGCATATATGTTTTGTAGTTGATTTTTTTGTTTTAAGATCATGTTTTGCAATGTGTTACTGATGTGTACCTATTTTATGTGTATAGGAGGTATTTTTTATGCTACTTATCAAAGCCCCCAAAGTGGTGAGGTTGTGAGTTGTTGAGTATTTGATAGATGTTGAGTGTGTTGCCATATCAACCATGGGATTGAGGTGGGTTATACAAATGCCCCATATATGGGCAAACCATGGGTTGCTCACCGCATTGGTTGAGTGGTGGCATAGTGAGCATAACACCTTCCATCTGTCGACTAGAGAGGCCTCGATCACATTAGAGGATGTGTATCATATACTGTGAGTGCCTTGCTATGGTGATCCAATAAGTCATACATTTGATTGCTCTTGTTATGTTTTGAAGGTTTTGATTTTGATGTTGGGTATGTTGATGCTAAGTTTGGTGATATGTCACAGGTGTACTATAGTTAGACCCTAACAGAGGGGTGGGAAATTATGTAGTAGATATTCTAGGATGTTAACATCCTAGATCTCCATCTGGGTTGGGAGTGACTCATTGATGATTATGGTTCTAACTACCCTCTGTCAAGTTTGTTGTGTTCTCTAGTTGCCCAACCCTTAGTGACAGATAAGGGCCAAAAGAGCTTCCCTCTACGATGGGGTCAATTAGTGGTAGATTTGATTGCATGGCCATGCAGGATGGCATCGAGGCCAGTGATACTAGCATATATATACCACGAGCTTCATGAGATAGTGTATCATGGTGGTGGTTCTTGGGTATGTGGGGTAGTTTTGGCACAGATCTAGGCTTGGGAGCATATTGTAGTGATTTGACCATGGGTGTAGCCACGGGAGCAGAACCAACCATACATATTTGGATACACATGATTTTTCCCTCAGTTGCATAGTGGGGATGTCACCTATTATTGTCACATTTTTGATGAGCTAACATCATTTCCAATGCGGCCCTACTGAGAGTGTCATAGGTGGTAAGATGACTGGGAGCTAGATTATATGAGATATGATAGACCACTAGTAGGGAGGCACTCAAAGATTGTAGAGTGGATCATTATCAGCTAAGTATTGTGGTATTTTGTGGAGTGATAGGTGGTATCGGTGGAGACCACCACCTATGCTCGTTTCCATTTTGATGAGGCATGGGGCTGGCTACCTATGCTAGATTACCATACAATAGTATGAGAGATAGTGGCTCTCATTTGAGCTCCTTGGGATTATCATCTAGTCATGGCAGATGTAGGGGCAGACTTGACATATTTAGATGAGAGACAGAGGCATCCATTCCCTCAGTTTATAGAGCTTGATGTGCTACCCGTAGTGGGGGGACATGGAGGTGGTGGAGGAAAAGGTGTTAAATGGATGGAGGTTGGAGAGGGATCCTGATTATGGAGGAGGAGGGCACAAGCACAGGTCACAAGGGGGGTGGAGGAGGAGGAGGAGGAGGTTCCATTGTGGTAACAAAAATGAGTGGGGAGAGTAGAGGTAGAGCCAAAGTAGCCAGCCAAGGGGGATCATGAGTGGGATGTGAGGATCCAAGCCTTAGAGGTAGAGCTACAAATAGCTTGGGTAGCTATCACAATACAAGATCAGCAACTCATAGATGAGGGAGCATGGGGGATGAGATCCAGAGAGAGCAAGATGTTGCAAAGTGAGAGGCAACACATCATGGTGGGTGGGCTGCATACTATTATGCCACCTATATGGGTGTAGTACCACCAGGGTAGGGACTTCCTGACTATTTAGAGTGGGCTAGTAGATCAGAGGGTGTGGTATAGCTATCAGATAGGAGGCAGGCTCCACCACCCTGGCCACCACCTACTGTAGAGTGTGGGAGTCAGTTTTAGATCAATTATGATAGTTTTGACATTTTAATTGTACATGTATTCTTGAGATAGATATCCATATTTTGGATCTCATTTTTGTATATGTATTGTGACACATTGAGATATATATATGAGATACTGGATTCGATTGGTAGTTTTGTGTACTTGTCTCAAATGGATGTTTCAACATTTTAGTTTTCATGTGATGCTTTAGTTTTTGTTTCTTGCTCATGTATGTGTTTGTTTGGATACTTATGCTCATGTATCTCTCTTATGTATGATGTTTTTAGCTCTCATGATATAGAGTTTATGTTTCTAAAAATATGTGACACTTGGATAGATTGAATGTGATGCTTAGATTAACCCCTTGTGATGAAAAGATAGCAAGATAGAGATGAAATCAAAGATCAAGAAGGTGAAAGACATGATAAAGAAAGCAAAGAAGGATGTGAAACTAGTTAGCTGATATGTCTATAAAAGGATGAAGAGAGAGCTCTCCTCAACATGTAGGAATGCAAGACTAAACTAGAAAGATGAACCTAAAATGCAAGCTAATATGAAAAGTGGTTTATCAACAAGGGACACATAACATTTAGACTCTTATTTCATCATTAAGTGCTTATTAGGGACATTATGAGATCATACAACCTTTACTAGTATAACTATGAGGATATGAATATGATTGATATTAGATAGGTATGTGGAAATCTAATCTAAGCATCAAAGACATGTAAGTCAAGATAACTATGCAATTAGATTCCTTAAGTTTAGTATAACAAGATTACACCTGTATCAAGGTATAAGCACCAAGATAACCCCTATGTGTGGTCTTACAAAAAATAGTCAAGGATGATACGTTTATAAGTTGAAGTGTCAAATAGGACAAGCACGAATGCTTAAAACACTATAGACAAATAAAGTATACCCATAAGAAGAAATCAAGAAAACATGCCCCATGCCCCCAGTCTTCTAGTCAATGACATCCTTGAGAGACTATTATGGAGGGAACACGTAGTAAAGAAATCATCATAGAAAACACACAAAGTAGATAAATATGAACATAGCTCAATCGTTTAAGTGTTTAAGTACATGTGTGTAAGTTACTTGGCCATTTCTTCAAGACTTTATTCTAATAGTGAGAAATATTGCAACATAAGAGACCATAGATAAAATATCTGAAAAGTGTTGAGAAACACTTAATGTCAAGTTGGGGGTAGTGTTGAGAAACACTATTTTGTGAGTTGTCAAAGAAACCCTAATGCACAAGAATACCTCAATAGGCTAAGCCATGGTGTCCCAAAGATGGAGACAAGAAAAAATTCCAAACTAGGAAATGTGTAGCGAAAAGGGTGATTGAGACTGATAGACATAGGTGCAAGGGTCTCAAGCAGTGCTTGTTTCTAGGTTTTCACCACTTGGCAAATTTCTTTTTTTTTAGGACTTTTTCAAAAAAAATCGTATTTTTTTGAATTTTTGATTTTTTTTGGTGATATATCAAAGTGCCTATTGCTAGGTTTCACTAAGATGAGCATTTTTTAGGACATTTTTTGATTTTTAATTTTTTTTTAGGATCATAAATATGTACAAGATAGCTGAGCAGTAAGCTTTTAAGCATAGAACTTTTTTAAGTGTAGGAAATTGATAGGCTCTGCAAGTTCTTCACCTTTAGGAGTAGATAGTTGAGAAACACTAGACCCAAATGCTACAGTGATAATGTATGGGCCTAACCAATTGGGTTCAAACTTTCGCTTCTGCTCTCTATGTTGTTGATTTTTTAGATTTTCTCTAAGAATGAGGCCACCAACTTGAAACTCACATGGATGAATCTTTTTTTTATACTGAGTAGACGTGTGCTTTTGATAAATCCTCATGTGATCAAAAGCTCCCTTACGATGCTCATCAAGAGTCTCTAATTCCTATATTAGCATAACTCTATGGTCTTCATCAGTTATCAACCCATGTAAAGAGACTCGCAAGGAGGGGATCTCTACTTCTAATGGGAGAATAGCCTTAGAACCATAGACTAAAGAAAAGGGTGTGGCCCTTGTAGGAGTACAAATGGTAGTTATGTAGGCCCAAAGTGTTGTATTTATCTATAGGTGCTAATCTCTCCCAAACTTATGAACTGTGCAATGCAAGATTTTCTACAATGTTTTGTTGGAGGCCTCTACTTGGCCATTCCCTTAAGGGTAATAAATAGAAGACCAATGTTGTTTGATTCAAAACTTCTTGTATAGCTGCCTTAGGTCCTTATTTTTGAATTGTCCTCCATTATCAGTGACAATAGAGGAAGGAATACCATATCAAAAAGTGATGTTATTTAGTATAGATAGGCAACATGTTTGCCTATAGTAGTAGATAATGGCACAACTTTAACCCATTTGGTGAAATACTCAGTTATTGTAATGATGAACTTGTGGCCACTAGATGAACTTGGGTGAATTTTTTTGACCAAGTCAAATGTCCATTATTGAAATGGCCAATATGTCATGGAAGGAATCAAATCACATGTAGGAGCATGAATTAAATTACCATAGAGTTGACATTTTTGACAAGACTTGGCATAACAAACAACATCAACTTACATAGTTGTTCAGTAATAACCTGCTCTAAGAAGCTTCTGAGCATGTTCAAGGCCATTAGAATGTGCCCTACAAATGCCATCATGGACTTTAGCAAGTGCCTTTTTAGACTCTTCTAGCTCTAAACACCTAATCAATGTTCCATCTAGACCCTTTCTATGCATGTCACTAGAGACCAAAATGTAACGTGAGGCATTGGGAATGAATTGGTGTTTTTGGTTGCATGTGAGGTTCTCAGGAAAAATTTGATCATGTAGGTAAGAGAAGATGAAAACATAGTGGGAGGAACCATGACCTACAATGGTGTAGATCACTTGATTATTAGAGGAATCATAGGCAAGATGATGTAGTTCTCCCACTAGGAACTCAAATTGAGATTCATGTTCTTGTAGTTGGAGAATAGATGCTAGAGTGGCCATAGCATCAACAACTTTGTTTTCTACTCTAGGAATTTGCTGAAATGTCACAAAAGTGAAGTAGCTCCTTAGAGCATCTATCAACTTTTTGTAAGGTATCAACTTGTCATCTTTCATTTGATAGTCATTATTTACTTGGTTAATAACAAGTTGGGAATCTCCATAGATATGCAATTTAGTTATTCTCCATTCAGGAGCCATCTTGATCCCATTTGTTAAAGACTCATATTCCACCATGTTGTTTTTACAAGGGAACAAGAGCTTATAAGATTTGGGAATCATATATCCATGAGGGGAAACAAACAATATACATGCTTCAACTCCATTTTGTTTATGAGAAACATCAAAGAACATTTTCCAAATTCTCTCAATGATATACATAATTGAGGCATCTGGAAATTCAGCTTGTATGGGTGTTGTATCCTCTAGAAGAAAATTAGCTAGTTGGTCAGCTATAGCTTATCCATTGATGGCTTTACATACGACATACTGAATGTCAAATTCTAAAAGAATCATCATCCATTTAGCTAGATGACTAGTAAGCACAACTTTGCTCAACAAATATTTCAAAGGATCAATTTTAGCAACTAGGTGGACTATATGTACCAACATGTAATGTTGAAGCTTTTGAGAAGCAAAGACCACTGTGAGACAATATTTCTTGATTTTATTATAGTTCATCTCATAAGAATACAAAGTTTGACTAATATAATATATAGCATGTTATTTACCAGTCTCATCGCTTTGGGCTAATAGCTCTCCTAGAGAAGATGTGGTAGCTGAGATGTATAAGATCAAAGGTTTTCCTAGAATAGGTGGCATCAAAACTAGAGGTTTTTCCAAGTACCCTTTCATTTGATCTAGACTTTGTTGACACTCATCATTCTAGATATGATTAGAACCTTTGTGTAGATTCTTGTTAAAAGGTTGAGCTTTATCAACCAATTGAGAAATAAACCTTCTTATGGATTGTAGACATCCTTATAGACTTCTAGGTTGATTGATATTTTTTGGAGGCATATCCATGATAGCCTGAACCTTTTTAGGATCAACCTCAATACCTTTTGCTAAGATAATGTAACCTAGCAATTTTCTAGAAGTGACACCAAACTCACACTTTTTTAGGTTTAGCCTAAGTTGGAATTGTTCCATATGGTAGAATATATAACTAAGGTCTTCAAGATGTGTATCTCTTGTTCTAGATTTTGCCAATGTGTCATCAACATAGTCTTCCATATTTTTATGCATCACATCATGGAATATGGTGGTCATTGCTCTTTAGTAGGTAGCACCAGCATTCTTGAGCCCAAAAGGCATGATGTTCCAACAAAAAGTACCTCATGCACATGTAAAGGCTATCTTCTCTTGATTTGCTAGAGCTATCTTAATTTGATTATACCCAGAAAGTCCATCCATAAGGGAGTACATTTCATATGCTGTAGTCATGTCCACTATCATATCAATGTTTGGTAGTGGGAAATCATCCATGGGGCATGTTTTCTTAAGATCTCTAAAATCAATACAAACTTAGATCATTTTATCATTTTTGGATACAGGTACAATGTTGGAGATCCATTCTGCATAATCAATTGCTCTAATAAAATTTGCACTCAGAAGTTTTTCCAATTCTGCCTTCACCAACAAAGCTACATGTGGATGCATCTTTCTCAATTTTTATTTAATAGGCTTGATATCAGGAGAAATAGACAAATGATGCATCATAAGATCTGTGTCAAGCCCAAGCATGTCCAAGTATGTCCATGTAAAATTGATATTTTTATCTTTAAAAAATTGGTCAAATTGCCCCTTTTCTTTAGCTAACAATGATTGAGCTCCATGACTTTTTTTTAGGAGATTCCTCTATCCCCAAGTTGATTAGCTGTGTAGGCTCAATGAGAACTGATGATCTATCTTGAAAATATCTTGGTAGACTACTAAGTACCTCATCTGCAAGTGCCTCAAAGAGGTTTTCACCATTAAATACATCTTTATTTTTACTATTTTTAAGTTCAGATATTGCCACAATGTGGTTTTTGCCATCTGACAGTTTGTTTTTTCTTTTGATTTTATGACTAAGGTACTTGATATCTGATTCTGCCATGTGAATCGTGGGTTCACTGGTGGAAGAAGTGATGGGTTCAATGACATTTAGGTAACAAGTCATCTCATTGTCATT
This sequence comes from Cupressus sempervirens, assembly GCA_028749045.1. Classification (NCBI taxonomy): domain Eukaryota; kingdom Viridiplantae; phylum Streptophyta; class Pinopsida; order Cupressales; family Cupressaceae; genus Cupressus; species Cupressus sempervirens. The sequence continues at coordinate 566,395,951 of CM053792.1, forward strand.
CCAAAAAGACTGTATTTCTAGTGTCTGATGTTGAATGGACCAATCTATGAGATTGGGATAAATCAATGAGAGTGAGGTAGAAGCTTCAAGGTTATTGATTTGAAAAGAGTCATCTCTGGTGACATGCGAAGTTGAGCCTATAGTGAATGTTGCAAAGGTATCCAGATTAGGAATAGTCCTCAAGGGACTAGCATGGCCCACTAAAGCATTTTGTGAGCCAAACTCATCGGACCTTACACTAGACTCATATACCACATTTGATTGAATTGCATAAGTGTGAATGACATCAACCTCAAGTTCACAAGAGGCATCTAATAAACTTTCCCATTCATACTCTTGAGAGTCTGTACTTTGATCTCTAGCAATTAGATAGACAATCTTTTGTCTAATTTTTCCTCTATTTAAATCTTCAAGGACAGACTCATCTTGTTCTAGCTATCTAATTTGTCCCAAAGAAGAGAAGTTATATGTATAAAGTCTTCATCTTGTGAAGTGGCAGCAACAAAGGGAGAATCATCGTCCTCTGATTCACTAGATATGGGTACATTTTGAGTAAATGCTAGCATATTATTCTCTAGCCCAAATCCTAGGCCAGTAGTGTCTTGAGCATCATGACCTTGAGTATGACTTAAAGGTTTAGCTAGAGCTTTTTTGTTACCAGTTAAGGACCCATGACCTTGATAGCCCATGTTTGCAAGCATCTTATATCCTTTTCCATATCATTTGGGAGAAATGGGAGTGGTGACTGCAATATCCTCTTCATCTTCCTCTCCCCTATATATCCAATATTTAATAGCTTGTTATGTTTTTTCTACTTTCAGGGGAACTGAGGACTATACAAAAGTGCCAAAAAGATTCATGGCAAACATGAAAGGTTTCCTTTTGGTAGATGACTTCCCATAAGATCAAGGGGAAATAGTTAGAGCAGAAACATAGTCTAAAGTGTATTCACCCATACCAATACTCATCATTTTCATTTTCTATTCACACTCTATAAGAGATGGTGTTGGCTCATGAGAAGAGTGATTGTGTGGAACTAGCGTTTTAGTAGTAGACAATGTGTTGATGGCCATTGAGTTGTCACTGGGGACAACTACTTCAATACCATTAAAAGGCAACTTGATGCACTAATGGTACATAGAAGGCACTGCTTGCATGTATTGAATTCATGGTCATCCCAAGAACAAATTATATGCCAAGGGTATATCTAGGACTTGGAAAAAAACACCCTTCTCCACTAGAACAACTCTAATTGGTAGTGCAATTAGACCCTTGGAAGGTATTTCAACCTTATCATAGGCTTTTATGGTGATCTTGTGCCTAGGGTCAATAGAAAATTCTAGCATGCCCAACTATTGGATCACATTAAAGGAAATAATGTTTAACCCTGTACCATTATTTATCAATACTTTGCGAACACGAGTACTTGGACTTTGACATGGAAAGCAAGGTTGTGGGGATTACTGAGAGCTTAGTCATCTTCTTCAAAAAAGGTGAGGTGATGAGGTGAAGAGATATGATTCACCATATCTTGGAACTGTTCTGCATCGATATCTATGGGAACATTGGTGGAGCATAAAGCTTTTTCAAGGATATCCTTGTGCAAAGGTGATAACTCCAACAACTCAAAAATGGAAATTTGAGCTAGTGTGTGCTATAATTGACTGACAAGGTCATAGTTAGAGATCCTAGAAGTGGTTGGTTGTTTAGAAGATGAAGTATTCTTGGAATCCTAGGCAACTTTTAGAACAACCTTATATTGCCCCCTAGGAACAGCTTTAAGTGGTTCACTTTGTGATGAAAAAGAATCAATCACCCAGAGCACCACCTTAGGTCTAGAGTCATTATGGTATTGAGGAACATTGTGCATTTTTAAGACAACTTTAGGTCATTCATCTACATATCATTTTTTGTCATTATAACTTGCCATGCATAAATACTCAACAGGCTCAAGCATACCTATAACATTGTCTGTGTCAGCACAAGCATAGCTAATCTTGGCATCATGATTTTTTAAAGTGTCTTTACAAGTTTCACCCTTCTCATATTTTGGTAAGGGTTTCTTAAAAGCTTTTTGATCAACATTTTTGGCAAGATCATTTGTGACAACTTTTCCTTCCTCAATAAGATCTTGAATTTATTCTTTGAGCTTAAAATAGTTTTCAATGTTGTGACCCTTGCTTCGATGATAATTGCAGATATGATCCTCTCTCCACCACGAGGATTTGAGGGGTGGGTCATAGGGTTGGGAATTATCTGGAAAAGTAATCAACTTGTTTCCAATTAGAGTTTTTAAGACCACTTCATAGGGCTCAACCATTGGTGTGTAAACACATCATTTCTTGGTAAACTTAGAGCTTGTATCAAGTGTTTGGGCTTTCGCATTTTCTTGTTGCTTTGTGGCATAGATGGAAGTGGAAAGATTAAATATGGGTTCCTTGGTCTTAGGAGTGTCCACTACTCCATCATTGACAACATAATTGTTTTAATTCTGAGGTTTACCTTTGTCTTTACCATTTCCATTGTTGGTATTGTCTTTGTTTATGACAATATCACCTCTTTTGATAGCAACATCTTCAATATGATATGCACTTTCAACCATGGCATTGAAAGATGTGAATACCTGTTTCCTTAGATCAAAGTATAATTATGGTATGAGCATATTAACAAAAATATCAATTTTTTTAGCCTCAGGAACTTGTTGGGGATAGCGAGAGTATAATGACCTCCATCATTGAAGATATGTTGTGAAAGGTTCTCCCAGTTTTTGTTTGATGTTGCATAAGTCCATCACTATTACATGATGTTTAATATTATAGGAGTATTTTTGGATAAAATCTTGTGTAGGCTCATCAAATATCTTAATAGAAGGACTCAATTTGGTGAACCATTCCATAGCTTGCTCTCTTAGACTCCTAGGAAATAACTGCATAAGAAAGGTGTGTTCATGCATAAAATCCATGCTAAGAGCATAAAAATGCCTCACACAATCATGAGGATCACCATTTTCATCATATTTTTCATACTTAGGAACCTTTGTATCCTTAGGAAATGGTACCATGTAGAGACTCCTATCAAATGGAAGTGCACATATTGATTCAATAAATGAAGTTTTGGGTGGTTCTTTTGAAGCTTGCAGTTGTGCAAATTGTTTCCTCAATTCTTATATTTCTTCCCTTAATATTTCAGCTTTGATGGGTTCTCATTCTAGAATTATATGCTCTATATTAAAATCTTGGGGAAGTTTCCATCCTCTTGCTGCCATGTATTGAAAGTATTGGTCTCAATTTTCCTCTAAAGCTCTAAGCATCAATTTTTGAGCAAAGCCATCTTGTTGGAATTTTATAACATCTTCCCTAGTTACTTCTTCATCACTTTCATGATGAGAAGGGCATGTTCCCATGGTGACCCTAGGAGTTCTTGGAGGTGTGTTTTTTCCATCATTTCCATCAAAAGGATTTTGAAAGCAAGTCCCCTTGTTCCCTTCATGGTGGGTATGGTTATTGTTTTCAACTTGTTGATGTTCTTTCTCCCTAGCATACATGGCTTCTAATATCCCTTGATTTTCACATGTTTATTCCTCTAAATGATGTTGGATTTCATCAGGGTGTACCATGGTGACCAAACTATTCTCACCCTTAGGTGTCTCACAAGGTGTGCTAAACAGGTTTTCAAAATTGTAAAGCAGATTATGCCTAATGTTAGCTATTTTCATTTCAATAGCCTCAGGGTCTTCCACACAAGGCTATCCATGAGGATGTCTAGGTGAGGTTTCTAATTATTTGAAAACAAAAGGGGTATGGCTACCACTCCCAACTTGAAATCTAGTTGTAACTGGCATGTAAGGACTTGTCTTTATTTAATAGGATGAGAAAAGTAAGTCAGATTTGAAGCTTTTACAATTAAGATTAGTCACTTATCAAAGTGTCATAGATGGCTTGTCAAAAAATGCTTAAGAACTTACAACACTGGTGACTCGAGCTGAGCAAGTGAGCAAGAAGCTCAATAGCAAGTAGCTAAAAAGAACAGTAAATGGATTTTGACAAGTGATTTATCATGATATTTCAAGACTTACATATGATGGACTAAATTTTCAACCTAGAACAACTTCCTAACATACAGATGTGCAACCAGGACCTAGGAGATGGAAGTAATGAGATCCTAAATTAGAAAAATTACAACACAAATTCTATTTTGATAGAAAATAACCTCAGGGGATACTTTCTTAAAAACTAGGCAATAGTAGGACAACATAAAATATCATATGATACAGTTTAGAATAGGAGGGAGACACTTTTGTTACAAATGACAGGCTGCACAAAGAGGTGCGATAGATCTTAGTATACAAGTGTGATATAACTCATAACATGTGGGTGATACAATTTTGGAAAATTATAGTTGTGTGATATTTCTTCAGAGACTAGGTGACAAAGTGCCAGTTTGTGTGTACAAAAGACTAGTTTTAACTCCAAAATGTGTGTTTTAGTTTGTCAATCAAATGATTTTCCAAATTAGACAGTGTATGTTTCTAGTTTGTGTCGATTATCAACAAGGTTTACAAATAGTAAGTGTTTTAATGTGCCTCAAATAGTTGAACAAGGGTAAAAATAACCTTGCCAACATGCATTTGTGATATCATAACATCATTTCTACTAATATTACCAAGATTGTTTGATGTGCAAGAACATTAACACTAGTCAACATATTAAAAAACAATAGCCAAGAAATCTACCTTAAGGTTACAATTCATTACTTAACAACTTGGCCCACGCTTGATGCTCCTTTGCCTCACACCAAGTGGTTACCCATAAGAGATATTGGCTTTATCATAGAAGTTCCATAAGCACAACAAAGGGAACACATATGGTGAGTATAAATCTTGGGGTGATCTAGTTATTCCACTAGGATCAATCCTTGCACCAAGAAGTTGAGCACCAAAATAGGGTGGATACTAACCTAGGGTGTCTAGATAGGGATTCCATTCATAGTGTTCCTCTTGCACCCAATTAAGAGACACCCCACCTTGTGATGGGTAATAGACCTTGTGATCACAAGGGCACCTTAAGTGTTCTTGCCTAGTGATCTCCCTATGGTCAAAATTCCATAAGCAATCACACTAAGCGAAGACAAACACTACATCTACCAAGGTTTTTTGTCCTTGATAGCCTTGAGTTTATAGTGGGTTGGAAGGGTCGAGTAATTTTCTTGTCCCCACTTGGGTCATTCCTCTCATTTTTTCTGAGAGTAGGCCCTCCAAAGGATCCTAACTACCACAAAATGGATCCACTCTCAAGGGTCAAGATTTTTTATTCACCTCAAGGGTGAAGAGCATACTCTCCTATCTTGATTGCTCCCCCCAAATACACCAAGAAGATTCAATTATCCCCTTGCTTTATAAATCCAAAGGTGGGTCAAATTTTTGATTGATCACAAGGGTGAAGAGCATACTCTCCTATCACCAAATAACCTCAATCACAAGTTTAATGTGCCTAAAAATGAACAACTAGTATATGCTACACATGAAACAAAAAAAAAGAAAATGTTTGGTTTTTATGCGTCAGGCAACCCTGCAAACAACCATTAGTAACCCTTTTGCATTTGGAGCTTTGGCATGCATTCTTTTAAGCAATGTTTAAGGCTTTCAAGATGACAACCTACAAACGCAACCATTAGCACCATGGGTTAGCTTTAAAAATGAAACAGATATGTAAATAGACTTCTAAAAAATAGTAACAGACCCACAAAACTAGCAATCAACAAGTAGAAGCTAAAAATTGACCCAAAACACCTCAAATAGTAAGCAAATCCCTATTAGGAGATAGTTTTCATGGGAAGACTATTGTGTGATACTTTACACTATAGCTGCATGATAGAACTTCTTTGTGCAATATTTCTTCTTTGGCCATACAACACAAATTTGTATACAGAGGTGATAGAGCCTAGCATGGCTGTGCGATTCTATTTCCAAAAAAAGTATCACACGACAATAATGTGAATTATCATACAAAATTGGAAAAAAATTGCCCAAAACTATGACTATTAAAAAGAAAAGAAAAGTGCAAGATAGTAAATGAAAACAATGACGAAAACAACAAAAGAGAGGACAAAACCCATTGTTCTGCCCCACGGTGGGTGCCAAAAATGTGCACTCGAAAGGTGCCCTTCCCTGAACCCTTCTATCTAAGGTTTTCCATAGATTGGAAAGCTTGAAATGGTGGCTTAGGGCTCCCTAGTCATGGAGTGCAAGAAGCATACAAATGAACATAAAATGGCTCTCAACTGAGCCTGAGGAATGCAACCCTTGCTAGTAAACCGTGAGATGGGAGATTTTTTAGACAAGAGCAAGAGTGCTAGTGTCAAAGAACTCTATGCAAATGCAAGAATAAAACTATGATAAGAATGCAAAAATGCAACTATTGGAAACAATGATGAGAGTGTTACAATCCAACTATTATGCCATGTGAACTAGATTATAACAAAGGAAACTAAGCTTTTATGCAACTATACTAACATGCCATAAGATCTTAAGCTAAATGTAATGAAATGCAAGAATGAAGACAAGAAATAGAATGTTCTCCTCAAAGCTCCAAGAAACTTGTCAAAAAACCTGTAGCATAACGATATTCTAATGATGATGGATTCCTTGAGGGGGAAAGCTCTCTCCCTTTTAAAGTCATATAGATGGTAGAGATCAAGATTGAGATGGTGGATGATCAAGGGTTGAATTCAAAAATGAGAGGGATCCATGTGCACAAACAAGTTAACAAATATAAAATAAGTTGGCTTGTCATACAAGACAAAAGTCTCACAAACCCTTTCTTTTAATTGCAAAATAGAAAAAGGACTTTATGTGTGCACTTTAAGTGGGCTAGAAAAATGGGTTCTTTTATTTAATTAAAAGGGGACATGTTCTTTTAATCAAATAATGAATTTAGGATAGCATAGTCAAACTATAGGTTATAATCAAATTAATTGATTATTAGCAATTTGGTCTAGGTAAATGATTAATTAAATTAGCCAAAATGTTGAGAAGGGGGCTAATAGTTTAGATGACCATTTTTAGATGATTACACTATTATAACTTTTCATAGCTTAGTGAAACCATAAAACATCTTTATCATGCATGCATCCATAAGATTATTCAATCACTTGAAACTTGTAGGTTTTTGTCAAATCAGTTTGCAGAAATGTAAACATGAAACATAACAGATTCGATTACACACTTGACACAATGATTTACATGGAAACCCAATTTGGGAAAAACCACGAATAACATGCTACTCTTTCTCACTCTTCTGAAGTGATGTCTTGTGAAAGGCCAACCTTGTTAAATGTTACAATGCACATTGTTAAATGTGACCCTATTAAAGGATTTCAACCATCCTATTAGGCGTGAGCCTTGTTAGATGATTTTAGACCATTCATTTGGAATCTCACTTGGTTAAAGGATTTACAAATGACTATTAGGTCAACCTTAATCTAAAGGATTTACCCTAAACTAATATAATTATTAGAGAGTAACAATAAGGCTTGATTTGATAACAACTTACAACTCCATTTGTAGATTATAGATCTCTATTTTAGTCTTGCATTTTGCTTGGCTTTCACACACTTTAGCTCTAATAGCTTGCTCACCCTTCAAGAATCCATACTCTTAAGCCTTCTTGCTTAACTTTCCAATGCAGACTCTTCACTTAGGTTACTGAATAAAGTAATACCCTATACTCCTTGTCTTCCTTAGGTTCTCACACATGACAACCTTTTCTTTTGACTAACCATCTCTATAAATAGAGAATTAAGATATTGTTTTGTTCATCCTCTATGGTCCAATTTAGGGTTAGGATAGATTAGGTAGGATTCAATGAATCTACCCCTTATTTCATTTCATTACCTTTTAGAAAATTCTCCTTCAATCCTCTTAAATTCACCTAAAAATGGTTTACCATGAATTTTGTGCCACCAACTCATCAATCTTATCTTCCACATGGTTCACATGATCCAATAAATCAACTTTAACAACTCAGATCCACTAAATTCATGATCTTTCTAATAATGTTGACACTCAACATTATCTAGTTTTTTATGCTCGACACATACTGCATTGCTCGACATCCACTGTAAAATCACTCGACATGAACTAAAGTTTACAAGTGCTTGGCATCAACTAAACTTTACTTGGCATCAATTTTTTCACTTGGTTTACATTAAAATTGACTTTTCTTGGTTCCAACTAATTTTATGCTCAACTCGCAATAAATTTTTTTGGTACCTACTGTCCACTTGGTCAAGCTTGGTAGAAAAACTTCATTTAACTTGTTCTTCTAACCTTGCTTAGTGTAACCAACCTTTGCAACCATAAGTAGATTATCAATGCACTATGATATCACTATTTTAGTTGATTCTTGTACTCCTTTTCCATATCATAACTCAACCTTTCCTCTAGCTGCTATTGTTACATCATTTTGATCAAATCATCTTTATCAATCAAACAAGTGATAGTACTTAAATCATATCAACAGTTGTCTTACTAGAAAATAATATGTTTGACATTAGTGACAAAATAATGATCGAAACACATTTATCATATCTGCATCACTTTTTTTTCAATAATCTCCCTCTTTGGCATTGATGGCAAACCAAATTGACTAGGTTTAAATAGTAAGACCAATATACCAAATAGAAATAATTCCTTGTATTGAAATATCTCCCTCTATCAACAACTTTCATCTTCGAAATAGGTTAACAAATTCTATTATGATCTGATCAATAGATAATCAACTGATCCTTATGAATCCTTCTAAATTACTTCTTATATCTCCCTCTACATTATCTCCCTCTTACTAGGTAGATGTAATCAGTAGATACACTTTCTCTCTTAGCAGACACAATGTCTCCCTCATAATGTGTGTTAGGATTTCTCCCTCTTTGATAATAATCTCTATCTCTCTCATAATTTCTCTGACTTAGGAATTCATATTTTCATTCTTAGGATTATCTCCCTTCAATATCTCATACGATCAATTTCTTTACTATCCCCCTCTTTGACAATAATGCCAAAGACTCATCTTAAACATGTAGATATGAACAGTTTCAATTTCTATCATGATCACATTGCTTGTGACTGATTTGTAAATCCAATTCTTTGATTACTTTAGGCAGCTCCTAAAGTAGGATCCACTACATTAATGTGTAACATATGTTAATCAACTTGTTTGATGTAGAACACTCCTCTTATTTCTTAGATAACCTTTGATAGGGGTATCACCCCTAGTTTACCTCTTAGATACTCATGAGCATCCTTGGGTAATACTTTTGTGAAGATATCAACAATTTTCTCTTTTGTGTTAACATATTCCATCTTCACCTCTTTATCTTGAACTAATTCCCTCAAGTAATGATACTTGATTCCAATGTGCTTGGTCTTTGTGTGCATCACATGATTCTTTGATATATGTATAGCACTTGTATCATTACAATAAAGTATCACCGGTTCAGTGATCTCTTCCTTAATACCTTTGAGTAGTGGTTTGATCCACACAATGTTTGTACAATTTTCTATAGTAGCCACATATTCAGCTTCAATAGTAGATTGAGAAATGCAGTTTTGTTTCTTGCTAGTTCATGTAACCAACCTCTTTCCTAAGAAAAATGCTCCTCCACTAGTGCTCTTTTTGTCATCAATATTTCTAGCCATATCAACATCAATATAAGCTCTCAATTCAAATTTCTCATTTTTCTTGTAATATAGACCATATTCCTCTGTTCCTTTTAGATATCTCATTATTCTCTTTACAAACATCAAATGATTCTCCCTGGGATTAATAGAGAATCTTGCAACTATCCCTATAGATAATGCTACATCAGGTCTACTATGTACTACATATTATAATTTTCCAATCATAGACATGTATAATGTTTGATTCACCTCAACTAAATCACCATTCTTTGACAATTTATGTCCTATCACCATAGGTGTACCTATTTGCTTAGAATCCTCCAATCCAAAAGTTTTTAGTATCTCCTTAACATGCTTTGACTAAGTGATATATATACCATATTTCATTTGATGTACTTGCAAACCCACAAAGAACTTGATCTCTCCAAACATAAACATCTCAAATTCTTGCTTCATTTGATTTGCAAAAGACTTACATAAAGTATCTTGACCTCCAAATATGATACCATCAACAAAAATTCAAATAAAATAATAACATTTCCTTTCTTTTTCTTCAAGTATAGATTTCTATTATCATCAATCCTTTCAAATCCAATCTTCACAAGATAATTATGAAGTCTCTCATACCATGCTCTTGGTGCTTGCTTCAAACCATATAAATCTTTGTGTAATCTACATACCATATTTTTATTGTTAACATAAACAATTCCTTTTGGCTATTCTATATAAACTTCTTCCTCTAATATACTATTCAAAAATGTAGACTTAACATCCATTTGATAAACTTTGAAACCTTTGTATGTAGAGTAAACAAGAAGAGTTCTTACTCCTTTCAATCTAGCAATAGGGGCAAATGTTTCTCCATAGTCAATCCCTTCTTCTTGTGCATATCCTTTACAAACTAATATTTCCTTGTTCCTTGTGACTTCACCATTTTCATCTAACTTGTTTCTATATACCCACTTAGTACCAATCACATTTTTGTCTTCTGGTCTAGGAACTAGAGTCCATGTTTTATTTTTCTCAATTTGTTCAATCTCTTTTCCATGGCTTTACTCCAATCCACATCTTCTGAGGCATCTTTCACTATTTTGGGTTCTTTCATGCTTAGCAAACATGTATCATTTCTTATCTTGTTCCTTGTCATTGGTCTAGCATCTTTATCTCCAATGATTTGTATAACAAGATGATGTCTCTTGACATATTTAGACAATCTTGGTTTAGCTTTGGTTTAATCATTTGGTTTCTCAACTTCTAAATCACCATGTACATCTTTGTCAAGTAGTTCAACATCTCTTTCATGTACACTAATCTTAGAATCAAAATGTGCCTCAACTTTATTCTATAACTTGGTACCTAAATGTAGCTTGGTTCTTGAATGCAACTTGACATTCATAGTATGTGACTCAACAGTTACTGAAACTTGCGATTGGTTTGTAACTTGATTTGCAACATCTTCTTTGGTAGGCATACCTGCATAAAAGTATACAAATGATTTGTATTCTTCTAGTTCCTTCATAGGTTTAACCTCATATACTTCTATATATTCATCAAGTTTCACATTTTCACTTTCCACAACTTTGTTAGTGTTAGTATTTAAACACTTATAAGCTTTACTTCTTGTGGAATAACTTAGAAATATACCTTCTTCACTTTTTTCATCTAGTTTACCACTCTTGAAATCTTTGAGAATAAAGCATTTGCTTCCAAATACCTTAAAATATTTTACATTGGGTGACTATCCATACCATAGTTCAAAAGGTGTTGAATGAGTACCTTTCTTGACTTGCACATGATTCAAGGTATAAATAGCTGTACTTATAACTTCTCTCTAATATTTTAAAGCAACATTTTTTTGCATCATGAGTGTCCTAGAATAGTCCATTATAGACCTGTTCCTCCTTTCAACAATTCCATTTTCTGGAGGGGTTCTAGGAGCATATGTCTGTCTTTTGATTCCTTTGTCATTACAGAACATCTCAAACTCATTTGATGTAAATTCTCCTCCTTTTTCAGATCTCAAACATTTTAAACTTTTACCTATTTCCTTTTCAAATCTTGCTAAGTACCACTTAAATATTTGGAAAGCATTAGATTTCTATTTCAGAAACATAATTGTCGTCATTTTGGAATAATCATCAACAAGTAGCATAATGTACTTATCTCCTTTTTAGCTTTGCACATCAATTGGTCCACACAAGTCAATATGAAAAATCTCTAGTATTCCTTTAGAGGTATAAGTCTTACTCTTAAAACTTGACTTTGTCATTTTTCCTAACAAACATTGTTTGCACATTATATTGTCAGGCTTCTTCAACTAAGGAAAACCTCTAACTTTTCTCATATTACTAATACTAACCAAGTTATCAAAATTAACATGACATAACCTCTTATGCCATAGCCACAGATCATCAAATTCTACAACTAAACAAGTAGCATCCTTTTTATCTAAGTAGAATAGATTACTTCTAGTTTAATCACCCTTTCTAATCAATTTTCTATCAATATCATATATCTTAGCACTATTGTTTTTGAACTCAACCTTACATTCTGAATTATATAGTTGTGCCACACTCAATAGATTATAGTTAAGTCCTTCAAAATAGTAAGCTTTGCCACATAAAATCTTTTCTATGAGCTTGATAGAACCTTTTCCTTTTATCAAACTTCATGCATCATTACCAAATCTTACCCTATTTCTATCATAACAATTCAAAGTAATGAACTTACTTTTATCTCTAGTCATGTGATGTGAACACCCACTATCAATGATCCATCTGTCATTCTTGTTCACACAAGACACAAGTTCAAGTTTCTTATCTTCATCAAATTCATCCTTCATTGCAACATACACCACTTTATCATCATGATCATTAGATTCATCTCTTGTTTCTTCTACTTTTTTACTTGTTATCACCTATGTAGTTCTTCTTCACTAGACATCTAGTAGAAATATGACCAACCTCATTGCAATTGAAACAAATGATAGGTAGTTTACATTTAAATTTACATTTACCTCTGTGAAATATCCTTGCTAGTAGTGCTTCAAGTTGATCTACATCCTCCTCATCTGTCTCACTATCACTGGACACATATTTTGTATTTTTCTTCTTCTTCTCATTAGGTTCCTTTAATGATAGCTTAGCTTTGAAAGAAAATTCAATATTTTTAGATTTGTAATTATCAAAATTAGATAGCTCAAAAGTAGTGAGCCTACCTACCAGACCTTCAAGAGTTAGATCATTCCTTGGTACACATCTTAGTTCTTGTATTGCAGAAACTCTAATAGTATAGATGGGTAGAAATGTTCTCAAAACTTTTCTTAGTATAATATCATCATCTATTTTACCAGAAACTCCTCTTATTGTGTTAACATCTTTTATCTTATAGAAATATTGAGCAATATTTTCACCGTCTTGCATTCGCATATCATCAAACTTACCTCTAGCACTTTCAACTTTGGCTATTACAACATTCTTGTCACCTTCATAGATGGTGTGTAGAGCATCCCACATTTTCTTTGCACTATCACATCCTTTGATATCATCAAAATCAACATAGTTAGGGCAGAGGCAATCTCCAACATTGCTTGGTTGTGTTCTTTGTTCTTTTTTAGATCTTTAATAGTTAAGAATCCAACAAGATCAACATGCTCAATAGAAATGGTAGATTGTGCATGATCTCTAAGTCCTTCAAGGTGTAGCTTCATTAGAATTTTCCATGTAGGAAAGTTATCTCTATTAAGCTTGAGTACTTCTCTTTTTGACATTTTGATCTTTGTGCTTGTGGTACCTTCAAACCAGTCATCTTAAGCAGATGACTCTAATACCAATTGTTGGAATTCTTTACAATAATTGAGAGGGGGGGTGTGAATAAGTTATCCAAGGTCTAGATGTACTATTATAACTTTTCATAGCTTAGTGAACCCATAAAACATTTCCATCATGCATGCATCCATAAGATTATGCAATCACTTAAAACTTGTAGGTTACTATCAAATCAATTTGCAAAAATGTAAACATGAAACATAAAAAAATGAATTACACACTTGACACAATGATTAACGTGGAAACCCAATTCGGTAAAAGCAACCAATAACATGCTACTCTTTCTCACTCTTCTAAAGTGATGCCTTGTGAAAGGCCAACCCTATTAAAGGTTACATTGAACACTATTAAATGTGATCTTGTTAAAGGATTTCAATCACCATGTTAGAAGTGAGCCTTGTTAGAGGACTTTAGACCATTCACTTGGAATGTCACCTAGTTAAAGGATTTACAAATGACTGTTAGGTCAACCTTAATCCAAAGGATTTACCCTAGACTAATACAATTATTAGAGAGTAACAGTAAGGCTTGATTTGATAACAACGTACAACTCCATTTAAAGATTACAGATCTTTGTTTCAATCCTCCATGCTACTTGGCTTTCACACACTTCAGCTTTGATAGCTTGTTCACCCTTCTAGCATCCATACTCTTAAGCATTCTTACTTAACTTGCTAATGCAGACTCTTCATTTAGGTCACTGAATGAAGCAATACCCTAGACTCCCTATCTTTCTTAGGTTCTCGCACATGAAAACCTTTGCTTATGACTGACCATCTCTATAAATAGAGAATTAATATATTTTTTTCATTCATCCTCCATCATCCAATTTAGGGTTAGGAAAGATTAGGTATGATTTAATGAATCTACCCCTTATTTCATTTCATTCCCTACTAGAAACTTCTCCTTCAATCCTCTTGAATTTACTTAAAAGTGGTTTACCATAAATTTTATGCCACCAACTCATCAATCTTATCTCCCATACAACTCACATGATCCAAGAAATCAACTTTGACAACTTAGATCCATGAAATTCATGATCTTTCTAACAATGCTGATACTCAACATTAATTAGCTTCTGATGCTTGACACATATTGTGTTTCTCGACATCTACTATAAAATGACTTGACACGAACTAAAGTTTATTAGTGCTTGGCATCAACTAAACTTTACTTGGCATCAACTATTTCACTTGGCTTAAATTAAAATTGACTTTTCTTGGCTTCAACTAATTTTTTGCTTAGCTTGCACTAACTTTTCTTGACACCTACTACTCACTTGGTCAATCTTGATAGAAATTTTTTGTTTAACTTATTCTTCTAACCTTACTCAGTATAACCAACCTTTGCAACCATAAGTAGACTATCAATGCACTATGATATCCATGTCTTAGATGATTCTTGTACTCATTTTCCATATCATAACTCAACCTTTCATCTAGGTGCTATTGTTACATCATTTTGATCAAATCCTCTTCATCAATCAAACAAGTGATAGTACTTAAATGATATAAGCAATTGTCTTACTAGCAAATAATAGGTTTGACATCAGTGACAAAATAATGGTTGAAACACATTTATCATACCTGTATCAATATATTTTTAACATCATGTTGTTCCTCATTTTATTTGGCATTCTTACATTGTTCATCCTACAAAATCTTGTTGTATGTATTTCACATTTTTCTATGTAAATCTGACATGCTATCATACTGTTTGCATATCTAAGTCCTAACTAATTGATTTATAATCTACAATCTCTATTAATAAGTCCAAATTTTTTGCACTTATAACACATTATACCATTTCTTACAACATTTTTTCTCCAATAGGTCTATTAAATGTAGAGTCAGTATGTCTAAAGACTCTACCATTATTATTTTTAAATCTCAGTTTCCTACATCCACTAGCTTTATGTCCAAAACCATAATAGTTATAGCCATAACCATAAATAGGGTTAGTATACTTACTTTTATGATCCTTCTTTTAATGGACAACTTCATTGCATGCAAAATACTTTTCAGTAAATTACCATCTTACTTCTTTAGGTGGTTTAGCTTGTTTGGGTACATCTTTAGATTGAATTAACTCAACCTTGTTTTGATCTTTTTGTTGTGGTTTAGGATATTGGATTAGAAGATCTGGTTCCTTAGTAGATTTAGATCTCTTAGATGATTCTCCAAAGTATCTAAGACTAGTCTTATCATAAGGATGTCTCTATGCAAAAATCTTCCCATTAATCTTTTCACTGAGCTTGAATACAACTTCTTAAGATGTTTCTTAGACTATGTAAGATCTCCTTTCATAATCATATTGTACTTCTCAAGTCCTGCATATTGTAACTTTGATGATTCTAGTCAAGATGTCACTTTCACCAGTTTTGATCTCAAATCTACATTTTATGAGTTCATATCTAATTCAGTTTATTTTTCATGATCCTTCAAACTCAACTTCAAATTTATAATTTCTTAATCCTTGAAACTTTATTGAAATCCTTGATCTAATCTTTATCTTCTTTCTTGGATATGATATGCTCTATATTGTCCTTTAGATTCTCAATGCAATCTTTTGCATCTTCATACTTGTCCTTCGACAAAGTATCTCTTTCTTCTATAAGTACATCAAGTTAATCAAGATATTCTTCTAGTTTTTTCTATAACTGATCCATATCTATAGAGATCTTATCCAAGTTGTTAGGTCTCTTCTAAGTAAATTTTCTATGATACCAGCTGTTAGAAATATGAAATACTGAGAGGGGGGGATCAATCTATATTTCACAAACTTTTTCCCAACTATGGATATCATTCACAATCTTATAACTTGCCTAAATGAATAAATTGATTAAGCTAAATAGTAAACACAACCATAAATAAATGCAACACATAACACCATATTTTCTTAACTACAAAAACCCTAGCCAAGGGAAAACCCCTGTGGGGTAATACCCACAAAATGATCCACTAATCAAAAGTATCTTGTGAAGGATATTGACCCTGTAAGGAATCTATTACATATGTATAGTGTCTCAATCCTTGTTAGAGGCCTAGGCCTTGTTAGAATCCTCAATCCTGTTAGGATTTTTCATTACAATTACAGAATGTATGTAAGATGAGCCCACTACCCAAACATACAATATACAATGATATTCAGTACACAAAAGTATAGATAAAAAAAAAAATTCTTTATTAATAGTGATATCTTCAATATTTGATATGATCTTTGCAACTCATTGTGCCAACTCTTCATACTATGCCTTTTACTTCTTTGATCACAAAGTTTGCATCACAAAAAAATAGCATAGATATCACAACAACCAAACTTAACTTCGCAATTCAAATATTTATTTTATATCATAATATTTCATAATATTACGTACTATCAAACTTCATGCTTTCACACATGTCCCAAAATAGAAAATCATACTTCACCCACTTAGGGTTAACATATAGGATGTTTTCCCTAATTAGTCAAGTAATTATTTTTTAAACAAAAAAATTCCTTAACGCAAGAATATCTGATTCCTTAATGCTATCATTTTTTGTTAGTGCATAATTGTAACTGGTAAACTATTAGAAATCTCTCTATACTACCTCATGCACTTAGGTATGGTATCCTGACATACTATACTATCAATAGGTAATTGCACACATACCAATTATATCTTTGTGAAGCTTTCCAATCAAAATTGTGCTTGTGTTGACATATGACCCTCATGATACTTAGACAAGTTTTTAAGTCTAGTTACCAATTCTTCATCTTTATACTTTCCTCGCTTCATATTGAGTACATGTTTCCATAAATGACAACCTTGTACTATCTATCTAGTCAAATTTTCAGCAGTCCCTTGAAGTGCTTCAACTACAATCAGATTGGATACCATTGATCTAGATGTCTTGAGAAGACTAGATCAAGAAGCCAAGGATATAAGAGAACTCAATGGATCCAAGATGATGCCCAAGGTGTTCATTTACCATCCAAATTACTAGATCATAAGGAAGGAGCATGTTTTATGATGAGGAGGAATGTTGTAAAGATTCCACAACTGAAGAACCACCATTGAGGAAGATCATCTTCAAAACTATTTATCCAAAATTCATAGTAAGGTCTACAAACTCATAGTTTATTCTAGTTCTATGGAGAACTTGGTGTCTCTATAAATGTTAGAAAATTTAAAATTAAATATACTTCCTCATCTCTACCCCTGCAAATTATTGTGGCTAAGAAGAAGACATAAGACACTATTTAATGAGGATGCATGGTTAGAATTCTCCATGGGGGAATACAAAGACAAAGTATTATGTGATATAGTAGATATGGATGCATGTCATCTATAATTAGATTTCTCTTGGAAATATGACCTTGATGCCCAACAAAATGGAAAAAAAAAATATACACCATACCAAAGATGGGAACTGATACACCTAAGTCTAACAAACATAATCTATGATCATTTTAGTAGGTGAAAAGGAGATAATCTATAATCTATGATACACATAAGTATAAAAATGATAATCTATATTCTATAATATATGAAGGAATAAGGAGACATATGCTATAACTTAGTGCTAAAACCCAAGAAGACAGAGGAACACGAAAAGCCCAAGGAAATTCCCAAAGAGGTTCAAAAATTATTGGAAAAATTTGAAGTGTGGTTGCAGAAGATTTACCTGATGCCCTCCCAACCTTAAGAGGCACAACTCATCACATAGATTTTATTCTTGTAGTATACCTACCCAATAAGGAAGCAATCAAAATGACCCTTAATAAGAATGTGGAAATTGTTGGGCATGCACAAGAGTTGTTAGATAAAGGCCTCATTCAAAAGAGCCCTAGTCCTTCTGCAATACCTACTATACTAGCACCTAAAAAGGATGGCACATAGAGACTTTCCATTGATTCAAGGGAAATAAAAAATATTAAAATAAGTTATTGGTTTCCAAGTTCTTGAATATAGGACAAGTTGGATCAACTTGGGGGTGCTTGTTATTTCTCAAAGATAGACCTCAAATAATGCTATCATCAAATTTGAATAAATCCTATCAATGATTGAAAGATGAAGTTTAAAACAAATGAAGGGATCTATGAATGGATTGTGATGCCTTTGGGTCTTAGTAAGATTCCTAGTACATTTATGAGACTAATGAATAATGAAATCCTTGATTTATTAGAAATTTTGTTGTTGTTTACCTGTATGACATTATTGTTTTCAATAGGTCAAGGGAAGAGCATTTGGATTATCTAAATATGGTCCTAAGAAGACTCCATGAACACACGTTAATGAAAAACTTGGAAAAATGTATATTTATGGAAGAGAAGTTAAACTATCTTTGTTTTGTCATCTCAAAGGGGACAATAAAAATGAATCTAGAGAATATTGCTACAACTTTGAATTGGCTCACACCTAAGACCTTGGATGATGTCAAAAGCTTCCATGACTTAGCAAGATTTTATAGAAATTTTATAAATAATTTTAGTTATATTTGTGAACCAATGTTAGACACCATAAAGATAGGTAAGAAGGTAAAATTTGAATGGAAAACATAGGTAGATGAAGGATTTGAATATCTCAAGAATAGAGTAGCCCAATTTTCTATTCATGTTATCCCTTCTTTTAAGAAACTTTTTACTATTGAAATTTATGTAAGAAACCTAACCATTGGAGTATTATTTATCTAAGAGGAAATACCTATAGATTTCTTTTCTAAAAATCTTAATGATGCTAACAAGAAGTATAACACATATTACTTAGAGTTATATTCCATTGTTCAAGCCATTATAAGTGGAGGCATTCCCTATTTCCAAAAGAATTTATTATTTTTACTGATAACCATGCACTATGTTATCTAAATAGGTAGGAAAAAATAAGTTTTAGGTATATAAAGTGGGTTGAGCATACTCATGCCTAAATCTTCACTATAAGTATAAAAAGGGTTAATCCAATAAGGTTGCAAATGTCCTCAATAGGAGAGTAAATTTGGTGCAAGAAATACAATTATAAAGCATAGGGATAGATGCCCTTGAGGATCTATACAAATAAGATCTAGACTTTGGTGAGGTTTATCTTGTTTTCTCTATAGATTTTTATTCATATCATACCTTGTATATTGATTATATGATGCAAAATGGATTTTTGTTCAAAGGGAGATAATTATGCATACCAAAGTGTTAAATGAGAAGAAACTTGATAACGTAAAAATATTTTGGTACAATTAATGTTCACTTTAGCCTAGACACAACTTTTTAATTGGTTAGGAGATACTACTATTGGCCTAAAATAAAAATTGACATAAAGAAATTTGTGGAGTCTTGTATTGTATGCCAAAGGGCTAAAGGGATTTGTACAAACCAAGATCGTTAGAAACCCTACGAATTCCTTCTATAACATGGGAGTGCGAGCATGGACTTTGTCATGGGTCTCCCTAGCTAGAACCAAATAGGGCTTTGATTTTGCATTTCATTTAGTGGACAAGTTCATTAAGATGATCCATTTGTTCCTTTTAAGTTAATAAATGATGCATCCCACATTAAAAACCTCTTTTTTATAGAAGTGGTCATAATTGAAGGGTTACCTCTCACCATAGTTTTAGAAATATATGTGAATTTCCAAGGTCATTTTTGGAGGATTCTTTGGAAGAAACTAGGCACAAATTTATTATTCTATTTTTCATAACATTCTTAAATGGATGGAAAAACTTAAGTTGTAAATAGACCTCTAAGAAATGTCTTAAGATGCCTAAAAAAATACTATAGCCACTCATGGTCCATTATATTCTCCCTTAAGAAGAGTATTCTTTAGTTATACCATAAATAGGAGCACTAGTAAAATCCCTTTCAAATAAAGTATGGGTTACATCCAAGAGGAGTATTGGAGTAGAGGGATATTCCAAATGATTTTGAAATTAGTGCGCAAGGAGATGAAATAAAAAAGTTGATAAATTAGGTACATGAATAGGTTAAAGACACCTTTGAATTCAACACAAAGAAGTACAATTTGTAGATAGATTTGAGAAGGAGAGCAATAAAGTCACTCAGGGTTGGAGACAAAGTATGGACATACCTAAAAAAGGGACAATTATCTAAAGGAAAGAAAAAAAAATTATAGATGAGAAATATAGGACTATGTACCATCATCTAAAATTTTTGAGACAATGCCTATGGAATCTCTCTCCCTCCTTATATTGGAATTTCACCTATATTCAATTTTTTAGACTTAAAGTCATATAAGGTTTTTGCAAAATCTGATGTGCAGGAAGAACGTGATGTGGAATGGATTAGAGAATTACCACCCAACTATCCCTTGGACCTTGAATGCATATTGGACACAAAAATGGTAAAGCATACAAGGAGGACCACTTATAAGCACCACCTAGTCAAATGGAAGGACCTAGTTGGTGTTGATGCAACATGGATGGATGAGTATACCATAGCCAAGTATGAACCCAAATTGGAGGAGTTTGTCTCAAGTGGGAAATTGAGTTCTAAAATATAGGGAGTATAGTGTAGGAGCACACGTCTCATGATGTAAACAACTAGGTCTTATATATTTTGAGGATCACTAGATCCATAGGCATGTAATAATATAGACCCAATTTGTAGGGCCTTTACCATGGGTCACATATATAAGCCCCCATGGTTAAATGGTTAAAGGGTCTCACATTATTGTGTAAGTGTTGATCCTTCCATTTAATTTATTGTGATGGTTATAGTAATGAATTAGGAGAAAAATTTCTTTTTTTTTTAATATTCATTTTGGTGAAGTTTTGCACAGGTTATTGGCCATTTTGTGAAAACTATGTTGAAATCCTCATTTCAACCAGGTTTTTCAATTCAAATGCGTCTAATTTGAATTTCTAGAACTAGAATTCAATAACCCTTGCTGGAATTCAAGTAGGGGAAATTTACTTTAAGATTCCTAAATATTTTTGTAGGAAAAAATATTTTCCTATTTTTAATAGCCAGTCCTAGTTGGGCACCTCTATATGATCAACCCATGATGAACAATAGAATTGATTATAACATACTTTTGTGAGTGGATATAATCCTATAAATGGTTTATTTTGAGATGTTACTACTTTATTCCAAATCTTTAGGAGTTTCTATCAATTCATTAAGGGTTTCTTACAATTCAAAACCTCCTAATTTAGCCCAATTGCTCAATTAGGATCAAATTAGGGCTTTCGCATCAAGTGACCAAATTGAGACTTTAAATTTGGTAATAGCCTCTAAGGGGTCTCTGAATATGTAATTTTTTTGGGGGTTCTTTGCAAGTATTGGAAGTTAGGTCCAAATTACCAAATAGGTTGATCTAATTCAATTAGGTCTCCCCTACGAGGCAAAATGGGGCATTCAAAAAATTAGTCTTTGGGAGTAGTTTTGATGGTTGATTTAAGTCATTATTAACCTATGTAAGATTTTTTGATCCACTCCTATGTTCTAAAAATCCATATTCACCATTTTCTAAGTGTTTGGAGTTATTTGATTATCCATGTTTGTAGTTGTAGACAAATGGATCTTGTCACACAAATCAATGGATATGATCAGTCATTTAAATGATTTTTTTGGAGTAAGGTTGAGGTCTAAGTTTGTGAGGATCTTCTAGTGACTTTGGTAACCAAAAATTTCCAAATTTGTGAGCTAACACCTTGTATCAAGCCTGCTAATTGGACTCTACATAAAAATTGTATGACTTGATTATTGTCATAATATATAATGATGTGGTTATTGTTAACATGATTGGATTATACTCCTGTTAGATGGAAATGCATTCTATTATGCTTTTTTTTTTTTGTGGAGGGGGGGCTAGAAATTGAAGTTTTCCAATGAGAATGCCTTTGTAAGAATATCAAGGACCGGTTATCAATCTTCTATGTTGTTATAGGTGCATACTAAGTTGATTCATGATATGATTATGCTCTTATTTTATTTCTTCATGATAATATTTTTTACGTTATTGCATTGAGATGCATGTGTACTTCTTTGTGCAAGGTCATGAGATTTTATTATACAATAGAAAATTATTCTCACAAGATTAATGAGATGTGATGTTTTACCTTATTAGACATTACATTAATTTATTTTGGTGCATTAAATATTCATTAAATACATAATGAGATAAACCACTAATTTAATTTCAAGTTATTATATTTATTAATTAAATTATAATGTTATATATAATGTCGTTTCATTATATTTTGGTGTTAAATCCTTAATGATACAATTGTTTAAATATATGTTAGATTTAATAATCATTATACACATGTTCATATTATGATGATATATGCACAATGTTATGTTGTTGACTATGATCAGGGAATATATTTATGCACTTCATCGATTATATGTATGAGTGAGTACCCATAATGTTTATTGAGTGTGGAAATGCTAAACAACAAAATTAATTTGATATCTTACAAAGGGTGGAAGAGTATATGTTTTCAATCTTCTTTATATACTCTATGTTTTAGTTGGCTATTTAGTTAATGACATTGAGTGGTTCCAAGTACTAGGCATTGAATCCTCCTATCTCGACATGTATGATTGTTCCCTTCCTTAAAGATGGTTAGCAAGAGACAGTTCACAATGGCCAAATTTCTCCTAGCCAAAACTCATTGTCCCCTAAAGAGGACAACTTCCTAATAAATTATTATTTTAGGCCAAACTACCAAAATTGTTAGAATGATTTACAATAACTGGGGGAGGGTGGGTTGGGGGGGGTGGGTGGTGAATCAATTATCCTCAGGTCCATATGTACCAATTGAACTTTTAAAAAATTCAACAAACTTAAATCTAAAATCTAATCCACTTGGTCTCTATAGCAATATATCAGCTACAAAAAACTTGTAATCCACTGGCCCAGTGATAACAAACTGGCAGAATATAAAATATTAACATAAAAACATCTCAAATAATATCTACATAGTTATGAGACCAAGATTTAACATGAAAATCTAATTTGGAAAAAAAAAACCACCAATAACATGTCACTAATTTTTCACTCTTCTAAAGTGAGTTTTGTTAGGAGGGAACCCTATTAAAGGTTATAATACACACTATTATGTGTGACCCTATTAAAGGATTCAATCACCTTGTTAGGAGTGGCCTTGTTGCAAGATTTAAGAACATTCCATTAGAATGTCACCTTGATTAAATGATTTACATATGATTGTTATGTCAACCTTGATTAAAGGATTTCAAACTGATACACTGGTTAGAAAGTAACAAAATGTTGATCAAAATAAATACAACTCACCTTGAAAATACATATAATGTAGCTCATATGTTGATTCATTGATTGAACTCCATTATCATCTCTCTATTTGATCTTCTTGGAAACCCTACAAGCGATCACATTTCACCTCTTCACAAATCTTCTCAACCTCCTTCTTAAGTTAACCAATCATTAGCATAAAAAATTGACTATAACCATTTTAGGTTACCCTTATGCCTACTTAAATAGGTAGCTTGATATTTTTCTACTTAAACACCATTATAGATCTTAGGGCTTTGACTAGATTCAACACATATAATGAACTTGTCCACCTTTTGATTGATCTTCTTCCCTAGAAACTTCTCTTTAAATTAAGCTTTTGATCACTCACCTAACCCTTTCCTTGTATTGAATAATCAAGCTCATCAATTCTTATCTTCAACTCACTTTCCATAATCCAAGAATTCAACTCTATCTGCTAGGAATTGAGATTACTTCACAAACTAAAAAATGTTGTCACTCAGCCAAAATTGTCATCTGGTGCTCAATCATTACTGAAATACTTGGTCAATACTAAATGTTCTTCTTGACACATTTTTTGATACTTGGTTGATAATGATGCTCGATCAACACTTTATTTTTCTCAACTTATATTGTCACTCAGTCAACACTAGCATCACTTGACGTAAACTTCTAGTTTTATAATCTTTTTCTCTTTTTCTTGGTCAAGCTTAAGTATTTTTTCTTTATTGATCAACTCTTCTAGGCTTTAAAAAAAAATTTTCTCCACTTAGTGTTATGATTAAACAACACATTGTCTTTCCAAAGTCTAACTAGTCAAGTAGACATTGTATTTTCACATAAATAAACCTTTTCAATAGGTCCTCTTGTTATCTCTTCTTCTCAAATCCCCTTCATCAATCATCTTGATATGGAACTTTACTCAGGTATCAACTATCTTACTAATAAGGTTGGACATCAATGAAAATATAATAATTGTTCCAATTGAAGTTTCCAACAATTTTCCCTTAATGAGGACAAATTCCTAATAAATTATTATTTTAGCCCAAACTACTAAAATTGTTAGAATTCAAAACTCAATTGTCATGTGCGACCACCCTATAAAGAGTGTCTAGTCATTTATGTTGGATCAACTTGGGGATGCTTGCCATTTCTCAAAGATACATCTTAAATTAGGCTATCATCAAATTTGAATAAATCCTAGAGCTTAGCAGAAGATGATATTTAAAACAAATAAAGGGATCTATGAATGGCTTCTAATGCCCTTGGATCTTGCTAATAGGCCTAGCACATTAATGAGACTAATGAATGAAGTGACCCATGATTTTATTTGAATTTTTATTATTTTTTACCTATATGACATTACTACTTTGAAAAAGTTAAGGGCAACATATTTGGATCATCTCAATCATGTCTTAGGAAGATTCCATGAACACCATCTAATGCTAAGCATGGAAAAATGTATATTTATGCAAGATGAGTCAACCTAGCTTGGTTTTTTAATCTCAAAGGGAACACTAAAAATGGATCTAGACAAAATTGCTACAACTTTGAATTAGCTCACACCTAAGACCTTGGGTGATTTAAAAAGATTCCATGGCTTAGAAATTTTTTATAGAAATTTCATCAAGAACTTTAGTTATATCTATGCACACATATTAGACACCATAGAGGTAGGCAAGAAGGTAAAGTTTGAATGGAAAACAAAGGATAGTTAAAAATTTTAATATCTCAAGAATAGAGTAGCTCAATTTTCTATTCTTGTTCTCCCTAATTTTAAGAAACCTTTTACTATTTAAATTGATGTAGGAAACCTTGCCTTTGGAGTAGTATTTATCTAAGAGCAAAGATCTATTGCTTTTTTCTCTAAAAATATTGATGAGGATAAGAAGAAGTATAACACCAATGACCTAGATTTATTTTCCATGGTCAAGGCCCTTAAAAAGTGCATACATTACTTCTTTCCAAAATAATTTATTATTTTTATTGATAACCATGCACTGTGCTATCTAAATGGGTAGGAGAAACTAAGATGCATGTAAATAAAGTGGGTTGAACAAATCCCCAAGCCTATATCTTCACTATAAATCATAAAAAGGGTTAATCCAATAAGGTTACAAATACCCTCAGTAGGAGAGTCAATTTGGTGCAAGAAATAAAATTATAAAGTATAGGGATTGATGCCCTCAAGGATCTATACAAATATGATCAAGACTTTGGTGAGGTTTATCTAGGTTTCTCTATATTTTTTTATGCATATAATACCTTGCATTTTTATTATATGATGCAAAATGAATTTTTGTTCAAAGGAGGATAATTATGCATACCCAAGTATTAAATGAGAAGCAACTTGATAAAGGAAAAATATTGTGCTACAATGAGTGTTCACTTTAGCTAATGTAGGAGCATCCTGGGTGTAAGAGAAATTTTGCATCAATAGAAAATATTTTTTTTAGTTGTTTGAATAAGGGTTGTCTTAATGTAGAGTTGTTTTTTGTGGAGGCTTTCTACTCAGTAAGTCAGTCATATGAGCTCAGAGTGTCCTAATTTTAGAGG
Source organism: Cupressus sempervirens (assembly GCA_028749045.1). Taxonomy (NCBI): domain Eukaryota; kingdom Viridiplantae; phylum Streptophyta; class Pinopsida; order Cupressales; family Cupressaceae; genus Cupressus; species Cupressus sempervirens. The sequence goes on from CM053792.1 coordinate 566,422,238, forward strand.
TGGAGGTTCATCTCAGTCATATCAACTTGCTAGTTGAGGCTTAATGACATATCATAAGTATCAATTAAGTTATTATGGATTTTTGGTATAAATTTTTGGCACATAAAACTTTGGGATCAGTTTTGAAGGCCTAAATGTGCCTAGATGAGGCCCAAGAACTCGAAAGATGGGCGCTTGCATAGATCCAAGACTTTAGATCAAAAGATGAAGATTCCAAAAATGGGTTATAATAGAAAATTAGAGCAATGGTTTAAATGTTATAGCCTTACAAAGTTGGACTGACCAAAACTTCAAAAATAAATGTGAAAGGTGTATTTGGCCAACTGTATATGTATTTTTAGGATCTATCGGCCCTAGGTATTAAGTTTGAGTGTTTAGAACCTTCTCGGGTGGTATAAAATTGTCTATTTAAGAAATATCCATAGATTGTCTAGGACAAATCTAGGTGATAGTTCACAACTTTATCATGTAGATTACTATAATGAAGGCACCCAAGTAAGTTATTATATTGTAATTATAAATTCTATAATTCTACATTTATAATGATAATAAAAAGCCCATATTTTGTTCTCACAAATTGTTGTTATTTCTTTGTTTATGTTGTGTTTAAGGTATTAAGGGGAATACCCTTCATCAAGTTGTATAGAAGCTAGAGTTCCTAAGTGTGTGGATAGATCATTGATTGTGATCTAGTTTGCACTAGGACCATGGTTTGGGCCAAGCGTGTCGATAGATCATTGATTGTAAGGCATTTTGCACTAGGGTTTCAACAAAGGTGCAAAAATTTCTCCATGAAGAGAGCATAGTGGAAGAGCTATAGGTGTTACACTTGAGGGGTTTAGAGTCCTCCAGAGGAAAATGAAATCATTGTAATAAGAAATGTGTATAGGAATGAATCTTACAACAGGAGATGATGAATGTGAGGATGAAAGAGAAAAAGGAAACATTGATCAAGTAGTAGAAGATGAAGTTTTGAACCTAGAAGAGGAAAATATTTTTAAGGTCATTTCTAAGATTGGAGAAATACCTAAATTTGATGTTCCCACATTTTTTAGGCAATCTTAACCCAAAGGAATTGGATGATTGGATCAATGAATTGGAAGAGTACTTTGAAGATGAAGATATTGAAGATACGAATAGGGTCAAGTGATAGGAGATCTAGTTGGAGTGAAATTGAAGAGGAAGGACAAAATCACCAAAAATAAGGAGACAGTTCATTCCCATGGATTATGAGCTTAATTTGTCAAAGAAAATGCAAGGGTTGAAGCACATGGGAAGATATGTTCAAGAGTATACCAAAGAGTTATATTAAGTTCTCATTAGAACCAACCATGCAAAAGATGATAATGAGAAATTTTCCCATTACCTTAATGGGTTAAGGCCAAGCATTCAAGAGGAGTTGAGTCTAGTTCAAATGAATAGTATTGAGGAGGCATGTCAATTTTACCTAATAGTTGAGGAGAAGTAGAAAAAAAAGTTTGATAAGAAAAATAATGTAAGTGGTCATGGTGGAAGATCTAGCAAACAGTCTTACAGAGGTCAAAATGATGATCAGAAGAACAAGGATGCAGCCTATAGTAACAACTAGAACAAGAGGAGAAATAATTCCAATCATTTACATGATCAAAATAATAGAGATCAAAGAGCAAGAGATAGAGGATAAGGATCTAGAAGAGGCATTTTCCATGGAAATTGATTTAACTATGAAGAAGAAGGGCATAGAGAATTTAAATATTCCTAGTGCCAAGGTAGAATAGGTGAGAGAACCAAATGTTAGGCCAAAGTTGTGCATGTCAATGATGATGCCAAATCATCCCATTCTAAAGATGCTAAAAGAGGAGAAGTCATAGTAAATAGGAGAGTATTTCTAATTGGAGAAAATGAACCTAATCAAAGGAGGAGTTTGTTTCACACCAAGTGAAAATGTGAAGATAAGTGTTGTGATGTGATGATTGATGGTTTAAGTACTAACAAATTGATATAAAAAAAGATGGTCACCAAGTTAAATATCAAGAGGTAATAAACAACCACTTCCATACTGTATTGTCTAGGTGTAGGATGACCACAAGGTCATGGTCCATGAGTAGTGTGTAGTGAAGTTTAAGCTTGGAAGATACCAAGATGAGATGCTTTGTGACATCATACCTATGGACATATGCCATATCTTGCAGGGTAGCCATGGTAGTTTGAAAAGCATGATGTACATGATGGAAAATCAAATACCTGCACTCTGATAAAGGATGGAGAGAAACATAAGTTGAAGCAGTTGAAGGAGAAAGAAGAAAAGGTATGTAGTGCTGCCAGAATATGTTTTGTTGATGGAAATGAGCTTCTCCAAGGTATGATGCATGGGCATATGTATTTTTTTGTAATCCCAAAATATGGTAAAGAAGAAGTAGAGGATGAATCTTAGAAGTTATATATTAGTTAGGATAGTTTCCTAATATCATGTGAGATAATGTACCTAATTGATTATCCCTAGTGAGGAAGATCAGTCACCAAATAGATTTGATTCTAGAAGAAAGTTTTCCAAAAAAAGTAGCACACAGAATGACACCAATAGAAAGTGAAGAGTTGAACAAAAAAGTTCATGAGTTGTTGTAGAAGGGGTTGATTTGAGAGAGTTTGAGTCCATGTGTTGTACTAGCAGTATTAGCACCTAAGAAGAATGGAGAATGGAGGATGTGCACATATTCTTGTGCTATCAACAAGATCAAAATCAAGTATATATTTCCATTTCCAAGAATTGATGTTATTATGGACTATTTAATTGGAGTTATGTATTTCACAAAGATAGATCTGAAGAGTGGATACCATCACATTCACATTAGAGAAGGTGATGAGTGGAAGAAAACTTTCAAGACAAGGGAAGGACTTTATGAGTGGTTAGTCATGCCTTTTGGGCTAATCAATGGATTGAGTACTTTCATGCAGCTCATGGATGAGGTATTGAAGGTGTTTCTAGGTAATTTTTTCATTTCTTACCTAGATGATAATTTAATCTTTAACAAGACATTGAAGGATAATTTGATGCATATTCGTAAGGTGTTTGATAGGTTGAGGGAAGAAAAGTTGCTAATAAATCTAAAGAAGTGTAATTTTGTGAAGGAGTTTGTGTATTTGGGATTCACAGTATTAGTAGAAGGTCTAAAAATGGACCCTAAGAAAGTGAAGGTTATCCTTGAATAGCATACTCCAAAGAGTATGACCAAGGTAAGATCTTTCCATGGAATGGATAGTTTTTATAGAAAGTTTATCAGAGGTTTTAGTAGTATTTGTGGACCCTTGACTAAACTAATGAGAGGGCATAGGAAATAATTTAAGTGGACTATAGGAGAAAATAACTATTTTAATCTATTGAAACAAAAAGTTAAAAAGCATCTTGTTTTAGCACTTCCAAATTTTAACAGGGTGTTTCAGGTAGATTGTGATGCTAGTGGTATTGCAATAGGAGATGTTTTGAGCCAATAAGGTAGACCTATTTCTTATTTTAGTGAGAAGTTGAACTAAGCCAAAAGAAATTATTTTGTTTATGATCAGGAATTCTATACTATAGTTCAAGCATTGAAGATGTGGATACACTATCTTCTTCCTAAGGAGTTTGTTTTGTATATTTTCTTTTGGAATGATTCAATTTATCACTAAAATAAGAAATAGGTATACCTTCTTGGCTCAAACTAGGTCCTATTGTAGTATCACTAACATCAAAATCTAATTGAAACACCTTGTTAAAATCTAGAAGTGCTAAAATAGACTGCTCTATAACTTTTCATTTCAATAGATTAAAGCTCTTATGTGCTCCCACACTCAAATTAAATTATTTCCTCTCCTCTCTCATTGTTTAAGTCAAAGGCACAAAAATACTACTAAAACATCTTATAAACTTTCTATAAAAACTTAGTAATTTATATCTAAAGGATCCTAATTTTGGTGAAGCATGAAAGTTTTGTACAAAACCTATTACACTTGATTGGATGAAGTGGTTGGATTTCATAATCCAATATGGTATGTTGTTCAAAGGAAGCTATTTGTGCATTCCAAGAACTTGAATAACAAAGAACCTCATCAACGAGAAGCATAGTGGAGGATTGGCTGGACACTTTGGTAGAGATAAAACTATTTCTTTCGTTGCTGAGAACTATTATTGGCTATAGTTATAGCAAGATGTCAAGATGTTTGTATAGAGTTGCAGAGTATGTTAGATGGCTAAAGGAGTGAAGCATAATATTGGGTTGTATCATCCATTACTTATACCAAAGAAGATGTGGGAGGATGTCAACATGAATTTCATTCCTAGATTACCAAGGAATTAGAAATGACATAATTCTATTTTTGTGGTGATTTATAAGTTTTTAAAGATGGCACATTTCATTCCTTGCAAGAAGACTAGTGATTTTGTTCATGTGGCATAGTTGTTTTTCAGAGTAGTGAGACTACATGGTTTTCCAAAGAGTATAGTTTTAGATCAAGATACCAAATTTATTGAGTATTTTTGGCATACATTGTGGAAGAAACTAAAGACATATTTGAAGTTCAGTTCATCACATCATCTATAGATTGATGGATAGACATAAGTTGAGAATCACAGTTTGGGAAACTTGTTGAGATGTTTGGTTGAAGGTAAACTAAAAGGATGGGATCTGATTTTACCATAGGTAGAATTTGCATACAATAATTTTGTCAATAGGAGTACTAGTAAATTACCATTCTAGATTGTGTATGGGAATAGTCCCAAAAATACTTCCAAATTGAGAAAATTGGATAAAGGTGAAATAAGTAGTGTTGAAGCAGAATATTTTGCTAAACATTTAAAGAATATCCATGAGGAAGTGAAGAATCATGTTACAAAGATGAATATGTAGTATAAAGCTAAGATAGACATGAAAAGGAGATATAAGGAATTCCATATTAGAAATGAAGTCATGGCTCATTTGAGAAAGGATCATTTTCCAGTGGGTACATTTAATAAGTTGAAAATGAAGAAGTTTGGCACATGCAAGATAGTGAAAAGTGTTAGAATCTGATAAGATTAATAACCCAAAAAACTAGTGCAAAGAATAAATATCTAAACTATGAATGCAAATGATAGAAAATCAAAATAGCATCATAGAGTTAGTCTCCAAGAGAGTAATGCAAATGCTGGAAGCAAAATAGCATTAAGAGGATGTAAAAACAAGAGATGCAAATACAAGCTAGGTAGCATGCTTATATAGGCTAGGAAGAGGGAGGAGGTGGCAACACCAACCAATGAGGAGCAACCATCTATCAGACTAAAGATAGCAAAGTATCTTCCCAAGATAGCTAATGGATGCTCACATGTAGGAAGGTGACACCTCACAACCATTCACCTAATAAGACATGCTTTATTAACCTAAGTGAGATTATTAAAAGTGTAGCAAAAACCTAGCAAAATAAAAAACTACACTAACACCCCCCCATAAGCGAAGCTTAGGTGGATGTAGAAATGGGTCCCGACAAGTCAAGCCTGATGAGGTACCCATGTACATAAGATTTCCCAAAAGAGAGAAAAGAGACCCCCCCACACAAAAAAGTCAGGACTCCGAGTGAGAGGAAGAGGCCCCCCCAAAAGATGAAGCATCCCGCACCCCCAGCAAATCTCGCAAATGAAGGAACGTGCTCTCAGTGAAGGGTTTGGTGAAGATATTAGCAACTTGCTCGGAAGTCAAACAATAGCGAAGGTCAATGACATGACCATGGATGAGCTCCCGAATGTAGTGCATGTGGACCTCTATGTGTTTGGTCCACTGATGATGAACTGGATTTCGTGAGATCTGAATGGCACTCTAGTTGTCACAAAATATGACTGATGGCTGTCTAATCTAGATACCAAACTCAGTGAGAAGATGTTGAAGCCAAATGGCCTTAGTGGCAACATTTACAGCCCCCTGATACTCAGCTTCAATAGAAGACAGAGCAATAACAGACTACTTTTTGCTCGACCAACAAACAAGACCTGACCCAAGTGAGAAGCTATACCCTGAAGTGGACTTGCGATCCTCAGAATCACCTGCCCAATCTGAATCTGTGTAGCCCACCAAATCAAGCTCAATACCTGTTGCGTAGTGAATTCGACAACTATGAGAACCCTGAATCTAGTGAAGGATCCGCTTAGCTGCTTTCTAGTGTAACTCATGGGGCTCCTGCATGAATCAAGAGACCATGCCTACAGCATAGGAGATGTCAGGTCTCGTATGAGTCAGATAAATGAGACTACCAACAAGTTGGCGGTACAAAGTGCCATCAACAAGTGGAGAAGAACATTGAGCCTCAAGTTTGACTCCAAAAAGGAAGGGAGTCGGAGTAGGCTTATAGTCATCCATATGAAACCTCGAGAGTAAATCTAGAGCATACTTGGATTGTGTGATGGTGATCCCAGAAGGAGACTGAAGGATCTCAATCTCGAGAAAGTAATGCAACAAGCCCAAGTTAGTCATCAAAAAACTGTCCTGAAGGGCCACTTTGATAGCCTTAATGGTGGGTGAAGAACTTCCTGTGATCAGCAAGTCATCAACATACAAAACCAAAAATAGAAGTGAATCACCCTATTGCAAAATGTAGACATTAGGATCATAATGGTACCGAGTGAACCCAACTGATAGAAGGAAGGAGTCCATCTTGGCATACCAGGCCCAAGGAGCCTGTTTGAGTCCATAGAGAGACTTTTGAAGATGACACACAAGTGAAGAATCCTAAAGGAAGCCCTCTGGTTGTTCCATTTAGATCTCCTCATGAAGGTCACCATGAAGAAAAGCACTCTTCACATCCATTTGATGTACTTCCCAAAGATTAGCTACAGTAATGGCAAGAACAATTCGAATGGAATTCATTCAGGCAACTGGCACAAAAGTCTCAGAGTAGTCAATCCCAAGAACCTGGGAGAATCCTTTGGCGACCAAGCGAGCCTTGTGTTTTTCAACTAACCCATCTGCTGCAAATTTTGTTCGATAGATCCACTTACATCGAACAAGTTTTCTTCCTTTAGGAAGAGGGACAAGATCCCAAGTGTGGTTCCTCATCAAGGAACTATATTCTTCCTGCATAGCTTTATCCCACTAAAAAATACCAGAAGCCTCATGAAAGGACTGTGGATCTAAGGCAGTAGCAATGAAGACATGTGGAGCATCTTGGAATTGTGAATGAGTTCGCCTGGTGTCTGATGGATCCCCAACCCAATCACCTGTAGACTGCAAGGTCTATCTAGCCCAAAGTGGACAAGAAGATGGAGAATCTGGAGGGGAATCATTAACCTCTGAATGATGACTAGGAGAGGAAGGAGGTGAGTTTTCTGAATCACTTTTTGAATCAAAAGTAGAGGTAGAAGACTGTTCAGGTGAATCTAACTCATCAGAAGATCTGTCATGTATTCCAAGTGACTCTAATGTCAAGGTAGAAGGAGTTGGAGAAGTGATAGAAAGTGAGCTTGAAGATCCCTCCTCAAACTAAACACTCCTCTCAATGAATAAATCATGTGTAGTAGGGTGGAGCAACTGATAACCCTTCACACCATCTAGATAACCTACAAATATGCAAGGTCTGCTTTGCGGATCCAAGGCCTTACGTTTCTCTGTAGGAATGTGAGCCCATGCAGGGGAGCCAAAAACTTGAAAGTGCTTAACTAATGGTTTTCGACCACTCCAAGCTTCAAAAGGAGTAACTCCCTTCAAGGCTCGGTGAGGAACACGGTTCTAGATATAACAAGCACAGTTAATGGCTTCTGCCCAATACTGTGGTGCAAGAGATCTAGAGTGAATCATACAATTTTCCATTTCCTTCAAGGATGTATTCTTCCATTCTACAACACCATTTTGCTGAGGATTGTATGGAACTGAATGTTGTAAATCAATCCCCTCTGAAGTGCAAAATCTTTCAAACCGATGGTTGACATACTCACCACCATTGTCTGTATGCAAAACGTTGATGTCTTTCCCAGATTGCTTTTCTACAAAATTTTTGAAGTCTTGAAAATGATCAAATACCTCTGACTTCTATTTGAGAAAGTACACCCATGTATATTGAGAAAGGTCATCAATGAATGTGAGGACATATCGGGCCCTGCTGAAACAAGGATGTTTAAACAGACCAGCTAGATCATTGTGAACTAACTCTAGTATCTATGAAGCTCTCCATGCCTTACTTTTGTCAAAATTTTCCTTAGGATGCTTACCAAGAATGCAACCTTGGCAAACACCTCCTAAGAATTGAACCGAAGGCAACCCTATGATCATGCTTTGCTGGTTGAGCTGATGCAAATAGCAGAAGTTAAGATGGCCAAACTGCTCATGCCATAATTTACTCACATCATTAGAGTGAGTGAGAAAAATAGATGAAGGAGGATCAGGAACAAAGTGAGAAAATAGATAGAGCCGTGACTGATGATCTGCTCTCCCAACTATAACTACAGAATCACTATGCAACTCACATATCTCCACTGAATCAGGAGTGAACTCAATCTTCTTGCCTAAATCTATGCGAGTGATTTGGTATATTGATAGGAGATTAGTTGATAATGAGGGTACACAAAGAACATCATGGAATGTGCCATCCCCCACATCAACAGACCCTCTCCCACACACCTCAATAGGAGTGTCATCACCCATCAAAATAGAAGGCATAGTACATGGCTCCAAGGATGCAAGTTCTTCCTTAGATGAAGCCATGTGGTGTGAAGCACCCGAATCAAGAACCCAAGTGGATGGTGAGGAAGCAACTGCAACAAGAGCCTTGCCCTTTCCTTTCCCCTTGTTTTTTTCTTTTGCCTTGTTAGACTCTTCTTTATAACTTTTTTTGATAGACTCAGGAACACTAATATTATTCTTCTCAAGAATGTATGTCAAGTGATCAATTTGTTTCTTCAAACATTTATGTTCATCATCACCGAGTCTTTTACAATAGGAACATTTAACCTTTTCTTTCTTAGGCTTATCGCCCTTAGAGGATGAGGTAGCAATAGTTTCTTTTGAAGCAATTGGTATCTGATCCTTCTTTTCCTCACTATTATTTTGTTTCTCATCCTTACTATTTTGTTACTACTCTGTCCTTTCTGTTCTTTTGTGCCTTGGTTGGTTGCTAAGGCATGTGACTTAGAGGACTTAAGAGTGCCCATCTGGATTAGCTTGTCCTGTTCTCGAGTGAGATTGATAGCAAAACCATCTAGAGATGGCATGGTGAATTGAGTACCAAGTGCACCCTTAGTAGCATAGAAGGTAGAGACAAACACATAATATTATAAACTTAGCTTAAAGAGAATACTGAGAATCAGTTGTTCATCTTTCTTTTCAATTCCACATTGTTTTAACTGCAGCCTTAGTGATTTCAATTTGGTGAAGAAATCTTGGATTGTGTTGAAATTGCCTGGACTCAAACTAATTAATTCATTTTCCAACATATGACCCCTCATTGAATCTTGTGTGCCAAATAGTGTTTCTAGCTTTGTCCATACTTCATTTGGTGTATCCAAAGACTCAATGTGAAATAGCAAGTCAGGAGAAACAGACAAACACAATGTTCCATATGCCTCATCACATTTGTTAAACCACTTAGGCTTGTCTTCATCTTTAGCAGGTTTAGTTTCAAGTCCCATAGTTATCGTATTTAATCCAGCTTTCCTTAAGTGAATTTTCATGCGTGATTTCCACTCAAATTAATTGTATGGAGTTAGGATGGGCATATTTGTTTGATCCATGATGAAGAAATGCAAAGAAATGCTAAAAAGAAGAAAACCCAGCCACGACAATGCCCCCCCCCCCCTTTTACTCAATCAAAGAACCTCCCCCAAAGAAATATGATTTGGCACTTTATTTTAGTGCGTTTACAACTACCACTAGAAAAAAATACTTAGTGGTCTTGATTTCAATGCATTACAAACCCTCAAGAAGAGCATATGTTAAAAGTAAAACTTGGGCACAATAATCAAGGAAACAAATAGCACCACTGCGATCTACTCAAAAAATCATGCACTTTCAAAAAAAGAATCACCTCGATACAAGGTTGTATGAGAAAGTTATGATCCTTCGAAGTTTCCAAAATGAGAACTGTGCATAGTCACGGTTGAGAATTTGCAATTTCTGAAGAGTTCATGCATAAAAATAAAAAAACAACTCCACTAGTGGATAGAGCACAAAAAAAAGCCAAATTCATAACAAGAATCATCAAAATCGAAGTCCGTATGAGCAAGAACGAGACATTTGAAAACTGCATTCAAATCTGCGACTGCCAATGGAGAGGGGTATGGTTGTAGCCTTTCATGCTTGATTCTGCAAAATATATAGCTTGCATGCAAAATCTAAAAGATACACAGATGGTTTTTCGGGGCTGCGAACAAAATCTAGAAAGCATTTTTCTTTTTGATGTACAAAAGATGCTGCTGTAGTGTAAATTAGATGCCTTTAACAATAAAAAATGGCTCCAAAAATCAAAAAATAACCCCATCAACCAAAATATGACATGCAAATTCTGGATCAGCTTCCTAAGTCCATCAATGGCATGCTGGAACTTGCAATACTAATTGAAAACTCCAAATATACAAGTTGGTTATCAGATTTGAGATTGAAACCCTAGAGAAAAATCATTTTTGTCAAAACTTTTCTGATTCTCAGGATCATCCAAGGATGCAAGAGAAGAGCATACTTCATTTTTCAAAAAAACTACAATAAAGTTTATTAGCCCCCCCTGAATCTCTCAAATAAGGAAACTAAAATCTACTCTTGCACATAGAAAAGCTCTGATACCATGTTAGAATCTGATAAGATTAATAACCCAGAAAACTAGTGCAAAGAATAAATATCTAAACTATGAATGCAAATGATACAAAATCAAAATAGCATCATAGAGTTAGTCTCCAAGAGAGTAATGCAAATGCTAGAAGCAAAATAGCATTAAGAGGATGCAAAAACAAGAGATGCAAATACAAGCCAGGTAGCATGCTTATATAGGCTAGGAAGAGGGAGGAGGTGGCAACACCAACCAATGAAGAGCAACCATCTATCAAACTAAATATAGCAAAGTATCTTCCCAAGATAGCTAATGGATGCTCACATGTAGGAAGGTGACACCTCACAACCATTCACCTAATAAGACATGCTTTATTAACCTAAGCGAGATTATTAAAAGTGTAGCAAAAACCTAGCAAAATAAAAAACTATACTAACAAAAAGACATGATTCTAGAAATGCCTATTAAGTGGAGTTGCCAGCTAAACTAAATATTTTACCAGTATTTAATATTTCATATTTGAAAAAGTATCATAAAGGAGGTGATGGAGGTGAAATTGCAGAAGTGTAGTGGAGTATTCTAGTAATGAGTTCAGCTACAAAGGAGATTGAGGAGATACTAGAAAGATGTGTTGGCAAAAGTACAAGGAATAAAACTTATGAAGAATACCTAGTCAAATTGAAAGGAAGTCTAGTAGAAGATTCAACATGGATAGCAAGGGAAATTTTTAACCACATTGGTTTGACTCTAGATACTTGAGATGTTTAAAATAGAAAAGGGGTTATAATACAAAATTGAAGCAATGGTTTAAAAGTTATGGCCTTCTAAAGTTGGGTCAACCAAAACTTCCAAAATAAATGTCAAAGGTGTATTTGGCCAACTCTTTATGTATATTTAGGGTCTATCAGCCCTAGGTATTAAGTTTGAGTGTCTAGAACCTTCCCAGGTGGCATAAAATTACCCATTAAGAAATGTCCATAGATTGTCTAAGACAACTCTGGGTGATAGTTTGTAGCTTTGTCTTGTATATTACTATAATGAAGGCACCCATGTGGGTTAGCATGTTATAATTTTGAATTATATAATTCCACATTTGTGGCAATAATAAAAACTCATATTTTGTTCTCATAAATTATTGTTATTTATTTTTTTATGTCATGTGTTTAAGGTATTAAGGGGAGGAACCTTCATCATTAGCCTAGAAAAATCTCTTGAATTGGTTAGGAGACACTTCTATTGGGCTAAAATATAAACTAACATAAGGAAATTTGTTGAGTTTTATATTTTATGTCAAAGGGTTAAAGGGGTTAATATAAACTAGGATCTTTACCAAACCTTAACAATTCCTTCTAGACTATGGGAGAGTGTAAGCATGGGTTTTTTCATGGACCTCCCTAGCTAGAACCAAACTTGGCTTTGATAATGTATTTTTTATAGTGGAAAAGCTCATTAATATAGCCCACTTTGTTCCTTGTAAGTTAATAGATGATGCATCCAATGTTTCAAACCTCTTTTTTCTAAGAAGTGGTCAGAATTCATGGGTTACCTCTCACCATAGTTTCAAAAAAATATGTGAAGTTCCAATGTCATTTTTGGAGGACTATTTGGAAGAAACTAGAGACAAATATCTCATTCAATGTTTCATACCATCCGTAAACATATGGAAAAACTTAAGTCATAAAAAAACCTCTACAAATTATCCTATGATGCCTAACAAAATACTATGGCCACTCATGGTCCCTTTTATTCTCTCTTAAGAAGAGTATACTTTAATTATACAATAAATAGGAGTACTGGTAAAACCCCTTTTAGATAAAGTATGGGTTACATCCAAGAGGAGTAATGGAGTTGAGGGATCTTTTAAATGAGTTTAAAATTAGTGCACAAGGAGAGGAAATGACAAACTTGATTAATTACATACATGAACATATCAAAGACACCTTGGAATTCAACACAAAGAAGTACAAATTACAGATAGATCAGAGGAGGAGAGCAATAACACTCAAGGTTGAGACAAAGTATGGGCATACCTAAAAAAGGGACTGTTACCTAATGCAAAGAAAAAAATGAAGATGAGAAAGACAAGACCATGTACCATCATCCATAGGTTTGGAGATAATGCCTATGAAATATCTCTTCCTCCTTATATTGTCATTTCACCTATATTCAATGTTTTAGACTAATTAACACCATACACGGTTCTTGCAAAATTTGATGTGCAAGAAGAATGTGATGTGGCATGAATCAAAGAATCACCACTCAACGAAACCTTGGACCTTGAACCTATATTGGACACAAAAGTGGTAAAATAGATAAGGAGGAACACTTATAAGCACTACCTAGTCAAATAGAAGGGCCTACTTGATGTTGATGCAACATTGATGGATTAGTATACCATATCCAAGTATGAAACCAAATTGGAGGAGTTTCTCTGAAGTGGGAACTTGAGTTCTAAAATCAAGGGGAGTATAGTGTAGGAGCACCCCTCTCATAATATAAACAACTAGGCCAAAGATGTTTTGAGGATCACAAGATCTATAGGCATATAATAACTTAGACCCATTCTATAAGGCCTTTACCATGGGTCACATATATAAGCCCCCATCATTAAATGGTTAAAGTGTCTCTAATAAAGTATGATATAGAATACTTAGGTTATTTTGTGTCATGTGACTTAGTTTGAATAAGTTTTGAATCAATTTACACTTGAAATCTAACTTCTACAAAAACTAGTTAATGTTGCTTAACAACATTCAAGTTCAATTTACATAAATGGACTATTAATGATGTAGTACAAAACAAAATGAATCCCCAATGGATGTGATCCACTTCCTAGAAATTAACCACACAATATAATTTACATAATAACATAGAGATTTAGATCCACAACAATGCTAATTCTCATAATAGAATCATAATATTTTTATCCAACATGCCCCACTATAAGGCCTTCTCGGTTATGACCAAATACAAAGAAATTACAATAGTAACTATGCAAGATCTCACAATATCCAAATTCTAGCTAGCCCTAATACACACTCTAGTAGATAACTCTAAGAATAATCTAAACTTGTGTTTGCAAGCCACCAAGTAACCCTCTTGTTTCCCAAGCCACAACCACTAGCTCTTCTCAAACTTCACTCATCTTAGCTACTCCACCTTCTCCAAGATGGTTGAATAATGAATCTAGAATCTAAAAGATCCTCTACTTATACCCAATTAAGCCACAAGTTGGCCTAGAAAGTTACAAATTAAATAAACTCTTACTTTATATAAATTTTTAAGCCACAAGTCAACCTACAACAAATATTAAATTCTAAAGGCCTTAGAAGCCTTATAACATCCATTAAATACACCTACAAAAAAACCAAGACCCAAATAGGTCTAAAAAATCTCCCATGATCACTCCACATCACGATTACACTCCCCACTCATTACAATCTCCAAGTCAATTGATCAAATCCACAAGAACTCTATTTAGAAAGCCCAAACTATCAATTGTCAGCAACCACTAGCCAAGCACTATTGAGCTTGTTTGAGTGTCAATAAATATAGGATAATTTGAGAAACAATGAAGATGTCAATAAAACCTTCAATTAATGAGCACCTCAACCAATAGTACACCCAAAAACAATTAAGCACCAATCCTTTAGTGACTGAGTCCTCAACTCTGAAGAAAAAATCATTCCAACATGTAGGATTGCTAACTACCCTAGGATGCTCCTACATTAGACACCCTAGGTACAAAAAAATGTTCTCAATATTTGGAAGAATGCATTCTAGGATTCAACACATAAATCTCAAATTGATTCTTCACACACATATCCTCTAAGTCTTCAAGTTGCAGACTATTTCCCTTGTTCCATTTATGCTTTGCTACACCTTTCTTTTCCGTTCCATGGATTTTTTCCACTAAGATTGCTACCCCTCTCAAAATCCTTCAAGTTAACTTTGCTACCAATACTTAGGTTCCTTTTACCAATTTCTTCATTCTGCAAAGGAATCAGGGAATGCTTCTTCCCACCTTTCTTCACAGTAATCAGATTCTTGACAAAATCATGCATAGCTTTATAATCATCTTACCAAGGTCTACCAAGCAATATGTGACAACTAATCATGTCTACAATATCACACACCAATTGTTCCTTATGCTACTTTATCTTAAAACTAACAAGACATCACTCTTTCAATTCCAGAGCATGCTCATCTTGTAATTAACCAATCCTATAAGGACATGGATGTCTCACTCTTTTTGAACCAATTTTTTGAACCAACAAGGTTATCAATACTACCACCATATAAAATCACATTGCAGATTTTACAACTAGAATTACAATGAGTCTTGAAAAAATTACTCCTTTGACAAGGTTCTAGTGCCTTCTTACCAAACAACATGCATTGAGCCAACAAACTCTCCCCTTCCTACTTAGGTTCTTTGATATTGTCTTCAACCTCATTCACAATAGAGGTTCTTCTATCACCAACCTTTTGTGAACACTCAAAAGCTTTGTTTCCTCCTCCACAATGAAAAAAGGTACCTTTAAATTAACCTTTACCTATTCTCTTCTTTTTTCTCAACAATTTTTTCTTCACCTTCTACACTCAGTTTGTCCTCTGCTAAGTTATCATGTTTTTCTTTGCCTTGGGAACTACCTTGTTTTCATCTCTTCAACTTATCTTTTGATGCCAAAGAATATTGATAAGCATCATCAACAAAAGCAATATTTGGCATACCAATTTCATCTTGAATATTGAATCCCAATCCATGAATGTAGCAAGTCACCTTCTCCTTAGAAATTTCTCTATGTTGAGATCAAATAGTCAACTTGTAAAATTCCTCGGTATAGTCCTTCACAGACAAATCCTTCTGTTTTAGATTTTTTACTCTCTTAAAAAAATCAAGTTCATAATCAAAAAGTATGAACTTAGCCTTTAATTTAGTCACCATCAACTTCTACCTAGTGATCTTCATTTCACCATCCTCTTCCCTATCTCTTTGCGATTCTTTCCACCAAAGAGCAACATGCCCTTTCAATTTAGTTTGTGCCAACCTTACTCTAAGTAGATCACCAATACCCTCTAGCTCAAAGTAATCTTCCAATTCACCAATCCAATCAATTAGGTCTTCAAGATTCAAAGTAACTGAGAAATTAGAAACATCCATCTTATTCTTCAACTTTAACTAAATATCAAATCTATGTAGCCAACCAGCTCTGTCTTCCATAGATCTTTCCACATGATTAGTTCTATCTTCACCACTCAATCCAACAACCTCAAAGTCTTTAGAAACTTCCTCATAACCATCTTTAGTACCTATATGTTGAGGTACACCATCTATGGCCCTCATAACGTCATTCTTTATTAGCTCCTTCTTAGGTCTAAAATCTATGTTAACCTTCTTTGAGATCGTTGCTTCCACAATATCATATAGATCTTCAATCTCCCTAGGGTCCAATCTTCTTGGTGGCATCTTCCAAGATATTTTCAAACCCTCTACAAAAAGTCCATAAGATCAACTAGATCCAATCTTCACTTTGATAATATTCACCCCAAGTCCTAGTGCAAACTACCTCAACTTCTATTATTTGTTTACACCCTCAAGAAAACTATGATTTGATACCACTTGATATAGTATACAACAGACTGAACCCTCAATGGAGGAGATCCAGTTTCTAGAAATTAACTACAAATAGAATTTAAAAAATAACACATAGATTTAGATCCACCACAATGCTAATTCTCATTATAGAATCATAAGATTTCATCCAACATGCCCGATTGTAAGGCCTTTCATGTTATGGCCAAATATAAAGAAATTATAATACTAATTATGAAAGATCTCACAAGATCCAAACCCTAGCTAGCCCAAATCCATATTCTGGTAGAGAACTCCAAGAAGAATATAAAGTTGTGCTCACAAGCCACCAAGTAACCCTCTTGTTTCCCAAGCCACAACTACTATCTTTGCTCAAACTTTGCTTCTCTCAACTATTCCATCTTCTCCAAGCTAGATGAATAATGACTCTAGAGTCCACAAGACCCTCTACTTATACCCAACTAAGCCACAAGTTGGCCTATCAAGTTACAAATTAAATAAACCCTTACATTAAATACATATTTAAGATACAAGTCATCCTGCATCAAATATTAATTACAAAAGGAAAGGCTTACAACACCTATTAAATACACCTAGGAAAAATAACCAAGACCCAAATAGGTCTACACAATCTCCCACAATCACTCCACATCATGATCACACTCCTCACTTGTTAAATGTTCCAAGTCAATTGATCAAATCTACAAGAACTCTATTCAAAAAGCCCACACTGTTAAGTGTTAGCAACCACCAACCAAGCACTATTGAGCTCTTTTGAGTGCTAAGAAATACATTATAAGATGAGCAACAATATAGATTCCAAGAAATCCTTTAATGAACAAGCACCTTGGTCAACACTGTACCCAAAAACAACTGAGCACCACTCCTTTGCTAACCAAGTCCTTAGCTCCAAATCAAAAATCCCTCCAACATGCAAGATTGTTAACTACCCTAGGATGCTCCTATATCAAACAACCAAGGTTTAAAATCATGTTCTAAATTTATGGAATAACATCTTCTAGGATGCAATACATAAATCCTAAACTAGTTCTTTACATTCATATCCTCCAAGTCTTCAACTTGCACACTCTTTCTCTTGTTCACATTCTGCTTCATTTCATCTTTCTTTGGTGTTCCACAAGTTTTTTTACCACTCAAACCTCTAACCCTCTCAAAATACTTCAATTCAACTTGGCTACCAATACTCAGGTTCCTCCTACTAAGTTCTTCATTCTACAAAGGAATTAGGGAATACTTCCTACTCCCTTTCTCAATAGTAATTACATTAATGACACAATCATGAATACCTCTACAATCATACTGCCAAAGTCTAATAAGCAATATGTGACAACTACTTATGTCCACAATATCACACAAAAATTGATCCTTATACTACCCAATCTTAAAATCAATGAGACATTGTTCCCTAACTTCTAGAGCATGTTTATCTTGTAACCAGCCAGTCCTATAAGGACAAGAATGTATCACACTCTTTAAACCAAGTTTTTGAACCATCTCCTTAGTAACAAATTTATCTATACTACCACCATCTACACTCACATTGCATATATTTACCACTAGACTTACAATGAGTCTTGAACAAATTACTCCTTTAACAAGGTTCAAGTGCCTTCTTACTAAAAAACACTTGTTGAACAAAACAAATCTCCCCTAATTCCACCTTAGGTTCATTAATATGGTCTTTAGCCTTATTCACAATAGCATGTCTTCTATCACTAGACTTTTGTGGACACCAAAAAGCTCTGTGTCCTTCTCCTCTACAAAAAAAAAAAGTAGTTTTAAATTCACCTCTACCTATCCTCTTCTTTCTCTCAAGAGGTTTTGATTCACCTACTACACTTGGTTTATCCTTTGTTGAGTCATCCTACTTCTCCTTCCCTTGGAAACTACCTTTATTTCTTCTCTTCAACTTATATTCTACACTAAGAGAATACTGATAAGCATCCTCAACTAAAGAAATATTCAACATGCCAATCTCATCCTTAATATTGGATCTCAAGCCATTAATGTTCAAGCCATCTTCTCCTTAAAAATTTCTCTATGTCTAAATTGAATAGTCAACTTGTAAAATTCCTCAGTATAGTCCTTCATAGACAAATCCTTCTATTTCAAATTCTGCAACCTCCTAAACAATTCAAGTTCATTATCAACAAGTATGAAATTATCCTTCAATTTAGTCACAATCAATTTCTACATAGTGATATTGATTTCACCTTCCTCTTCCTCATCTCTTTGAAAATATTTCCACCAAAGAGAAACATGCCCTTTAAACTTAGTTTGTGCCAACCTTACTATGAGAAGATCACCAATATCATCTAACTTAAAGTAGTCTCCCAATTCACCAATCTTATCAATGAGGTGTTTAGGATTCAAAGTACTTAAGAAATTAGAAAGATCTATCTTATGCTTCAACTTTAACCAAGTGTTAGATCTATCCATCTAACCAACTCTATCTTCTATATAACTTTCCACACTATCAGTTCAAACTTCATCACTCGATCCAAAAACCTCAAAGTTATCAAAAACTTCCTCATAAACATGTTTATTATCTACATGCTGAGGTACACCATCTGTGTCCCTCATGATCTCATTCTTCATAAACTCCATCTCAAATCTGAAATCTATTCTAACCTTCTCTAAGATGCTTCCACATCATAGAGATCTTCAATCACCCTAGGGTCCAATCTTCTCAAAGGAATCTTCCAAGATATTTGCAAACCCTCTACAAAAAATCTATTAGATCAACTAGGTCCAACCTTCTCTTTGATAATCTTCACCCCAAGTCCTGGTGCAAACTTCCTCAACTTCAGTAATCTATCTACACCCTCAAGAAAACTATGTTCTAATACCACCTAATGCAGTTCAAAACCAAATGAACCCCCAATGGAGGTGATCTAATTCCTATAAATTAATAGCATAGTATAATTTACATAATAACATAGAGATTTATATCCACATCAATGCTAATTCTCATAATAGAATCACAATATTTTCATCTAACATGCATGGTTGTAAGGCCTTCTAGGTCACAAAAAAATACAAAATTTACAATAGTAATTATGCAATATCTCACAAGATCCAAACCCTAGCTAGGGTGAATCCACACTCTAATAGAGAACTCCAAGAAGAATCTGAACTTGTTCTCACAAGCCACCAAGCAACCCTATTGTTTTCCAAGCCATAGCTACTGGCTCTGCTCAAACTTCACTTCTCTTAACTACTCCATCTTCTTCAAGCTAGATGAATAATGACTCTAGACTCCACAAGACCCTCTACTTATACCCAACTATGCCACAAGTTACCCTAGACATTTACAAGTTAAATATACCCTTACATTAAATACATATTTAAGCCATAAATCATCTTGTAATAGATTTTAAATACCAAAGGCCTTAGAAGGCTTACACCACCCATTAAATGCACCAAGGATAAATAACCAAGACCCAAATAGGTCCACATAAGCTCCCACAATTTCTCCACATCACAATCACACTCCCCACTCATTAACTTCATGTATTCAACTAATCAAATCTACAAGAAATTTGTTTGGCAAGCCCAAACTATTGAGCATCAACAACTACTAGCCAAGTACTACTGAACTCCTTCGAGTGCTAAAAAATATAATATAACATAAGAAATAATGTAGATGTTGAGAAAATGTTTAGCAACTGAGCACCTCAAACAACAATACACCCACAAATGATCGAGCACCACTCCTTTGGAGAATGAGTCCTCAACTCCAAAGCCAAAATCCCTATAACATGAAGGATTGCTAACTACCCTAGGATGCTCCTTCTTTAATTAACTACCATCTCAATGGATAGTTTATTCAAATTTTGGTTTTTTAAGAAGGGAGTGATCTATTTAGGACCTTGTAGATCAAATTAGATAGGAGAATTCATGTATTAATAAGTGGTAGTTGGAAAGAAACATTAAAATAACTATTTTTCTACAAATTCCCATGTTCAAATCTTTTCCATTATTGTGTAAGTGTTGATCCTTACATTGAATTTATTAGTATGGTTAGAGTAATGAATTAGGGAAAAAAAAAATTATTTTTGAATTCATTTTGGTGAAGTTTTGCACAAGTTATTGGTCGTTTTGTTAAAACTATGTTGAAACCCACATTTAGCTAGGGTTTTCAATTCAAATGCCTCTAATTTGAATTTCCACCACTAGAATTGAATATCCCTTGGTGGAATTCAAGTAGGGTGAATGAAATTTAAGATTACTAAGTATTTTTGTAGGGAAAAATATTTTTTCTTTTTTTAATAGCCATTCCTAGTCAAGTACCTCTATATTATTAACCTGTGATCAACAATAGAATTGACTATAAAATGATTTTGTGAGTGGATAAAAGCCTAGAAATGATTTATTTGGAGAGTTTGGGATGTCACAACATTTTTCTAACCCTTAAGGAGTTTTTGTCAATCCATTAAGGGTTTCTTAGAGTTAAAACCCTCCAAAGTAAGCCTAATTGCTGAATTAGGCCCAAATTATGACCAAATATAGGCTTGAAGTTTGGTAATTACCTCCAATGCATGTTTAAAACTACAATTTGTTTGGGGATTGTTTGCAAGTATAGGAATTTAGGTCCAAATTACCAAGTAGCTTGATCTAATTCAATGAGGTCTCCCTTACTAGGCCAAATAAGAATATTCAACAAACCAATCTTCGGGAGTAGTTTTGATGGTTGAATTTTGTCATTTGGAGCCTATGTAAGATGTTTTGATCCACTCCCATGTTCTAATAATCCATATTTACCATTTTATATGCATTTGGAGATGTCTTATTATCTATGTTTGTAGTTGTAGATAGATAGATCTCATCTCACAAATCAATGGATTTGATTATTCATTTCAATGATGTTTTGGTAGAATTTTGAGGTCTAAGTCTAGAGGATCTTGTTATGACTTTTGGTAACCAAGCCTTGAAACATTTATGGGCTAAGGCCTTGTATCAAGCCTACCGATTGCACTCTACATCAAATTATTATGACTTGATTATTTTCATAATATATAATGATATGGTTATTGTTAACATGATTAGATTATACTCTTGTTAGATTTAAATGCATCCAATTATACTTTTTGTTTTGGGAAAATTGGAGTTTTCCTATGACAAAGAATTTGTAAGAATATCATGGACCAGTCATTAATCTTTTATGTTGTTATAGGTGCATACTAAAATATCCATGTTTTCATGATATGATTATGCTCTTGCTTTATTTCTTTATGGTGATTTTTTTACTTTCTTGCACTGAGACACGTGTGTACTTCTTTGTGCAAGGTCATGAGATTTTATTATACAATAGACTTATATTATTGTGAGATTAATGAGTTTTATGTTTTACCTGATTAGACATTAAAATGATTGATTTTGGTGCATTAAATATTCATTAATTGTATATGATTTAAGTATTGGGATACATAATGAGATAGACCACTAATTGTATTTCAAGTTATCTTATTTGTTAATTAAATTATAATATTATATATAGTGTTATTTCATTATGTTTTGTTCTTAAATCCTTAAATATACAATTGGTTAAATATATGTTAGATTTAATAATCAATATATGTATGTTCATATTATGATGATGTTCTTACAATGTTATGTTGTTGACTATGATCACAAAATATATTAATGCACTTCATCTATTATATATATGTACAAGTACCTATAATGTTTATTGAGTGTGGAAATGTCTAAACAACAAACTAAAACTTGTATATTAGTTGAATAATTAGTTGATACCATTAAGTGATTACAAGTCCTTGGCATTGATTCCACCTATCTTTAGATGTACAATAGTGCTCTTCCTCAGTGGTGATAAGCAAGAGACAATGTCATGGAAAATTTTCTCCTAGCCAAAACTCATTGACCCTTAATTAGGAGAACTTCCTAATAATTTATTATTTTAGCCCCAACAACCAAAATTGTTAGAATTGATAACTCAGTTATCATGTGCAACCAAACTATAAAGATTTTCTAAACATTTATGTTGGATCAACTTGTGGGTTCTTGTGTAATGCCTTGCCTAGAGATCCTTGGAACAAGGATAGATAAAAGAGGAATTTTTAAAAAAAAAGTATGGATACACACGAAAACCAACATACAAATATCAAAAAGATCACAATAGAAGTCTAATCAAACAACCAAACACCAAAGATCTCCAACCATCACCACTGACCTAAAACATAAACAAGAAAACATCAGAGGCCAACCATGGTCTCACATACATCAAGGGTGCAAAGGAAGCACAAATAAACTACTAAAGACCATGTTAAATGAAAAAAGTTTAATCCTAAAAATTGTCTAAGTCTGAAATCTTGAAGTCCTAAAATTTGGCTAAGTCTAAATCTCTGAAGCCTTGAAACTTTGTAGAATCTTTATCTTAGCTCATAAAGGTTTGCAACCTATCTCAAAAGACATGTCACATACATTAAGATATATCTTAAGTTTTGAACTTATACTTAAATGATATATTTAAAACCCCATAGGAAATCTATTTTGAACTAGTAAGGTGTAAAACATAACAGGGTGTCCAAACCCCCTATTTTTTGCATGAGGAAGTGCAATAGTACCCACAAGGATCTACCTTTCTCACACAAAAATGCATCAAAGGGCACGAGGAAGTACTTGGCCAACCAGCCAAAGCACCTCAAAATTGGTGTGGGATTTTATGCAAGAAAGTGCCAAAAGCCATGCAAGAAAGCTGAGAACACCATGTGAGATATTTTATTCTTGCGCAAGAAAGTACAATTTTGTGCAAGAATCCAAAACAACATGCCAGAAACCAAAAAAAAAAAAATCTAGGGGAATAAGTTCCTCCACATTGGGGAGTACCAGATCCACATATCGAGGAAAGATACTCAATCAAAACTACTAGACAAAAATCTATATCTAACCATTTAACATAGTAGTAAAGGGGAATAACTGAAAGCAACATCATAGTGTATAGAAGTAACATCTCAATGAACTAAAACAACAATCTAAGTGTGTAGTTCCTCCCAACCATAAGAGCATCATGAGACATTGAAGGTCCTAGCCATCTTACATGCATAACATCTCGAACTACCAACTAGATAGTTAAAGTTGTCTTATGAGGACATCACTACTAAAGCATAATAACATTATAAGAACAAGAAATCTAACATGATAATCCAATAAGTGATAGATAATTCAACTAAGTAAATCACTTCATCTAATAATATGCTAAACATCATAAAATAGGAATGAATAAATTAAACTATCATCAACTAAACGCAACATCCAAGCATTCCAATGAAAGCATAAATCAAAATAAAGCATACTCTAGAACTTGAAGTACCAAGTGAAAATATCCAGCAACAGTCACACTAGGTCAGTAGACTAGCTCTGTACACTAGTCCCTAGCAGTGGTCTAGGTATTTATGCCTAACCAACCATGTGAAACCCATAGGTCCACTCCCATTATGTTGATGGAGATCATGGTCCAACCACAAACACATAGAAAACACAACATACATGGCTAACGCTCACGCCAAATAGTAATGATGACTAAAACCAAGAACATGAGACAATGCAAGTACTATAGGTCCTGGTCAAACACTCAATAGGATAGTAGGTAGGGGATGACATCATGGAGAGTCACTTGGCATCCAAAATCCCAAGCTCAAATTATGTGTTTGAACTCCTCAACAGAGGGCCCCGCACACATTTTATTATCTTAAATTTTATTAGCACCCAATGTTTTATTTAATTATCACTTACTTAGAACTTCCTCTACCAAACCTCTTCAAAATGGTCACTAGGATGCAAGATAGAAGCCCCCTTCATATGCTACTCTACTCTACCCATGCTCATCAAATGATGAGTGCCTATAGGCATGGATAATCCAAACCCATCCCTAAATGATCATAACTTCTAGCAAGTCCACGAAAGATCAAGCCTCACAAGTCACTCAAAAAATGCATACACACATGCTCATGTGTGGCACAACACCATAACAAAGATCATAACACAAGGAATGGATGAGAACACAAGAAAAATATTACTCAATCAAAAACAACTCAGGAGGATGGATTCTACATGAATCCCAAAGATAACAAAACCATACATCATGAACTAACTCAACCGACCCCAATCCAAGAGTATGGATTCTATGCAAATCCCAATGATGAAAAAAGATCCAAAAATCATGAACTCACTCAACTAGTTTCAGTCTAGGAGTATAGATTCTACACAAATCCTATTGTTCATAAAATGATAACAAGAGTCCAAAAGAAACAATAGCACCAGGTATAAAATCACTCAACCAAACACAAAGTTAGAAGTATAGCTGTAGTAGACATCCCAATGCAAACATTAAAGTACAATAATGGTCTAACTAAAATCCTATGGATAATCCAATTCCATGACTGACATCATGACAAGAAAACTTGAGAAAACTAGGTAGCACACAAATCGAGGTAAAAACCCCAAAATTGGAAAACTTAAAAATTAAAACCTATTTGGTCTTTGGGCATGAAAGTCATGTAAATCCAATAAAATATGGGTTTGGAGCTCTTATGCAAAAATAGCCAGCATAATGGTGCAAAACCCCAAACCCTCATCCAAAAATAGGGAAAATGCTTATATTTGACCAACTGGGCAGAACCAACAAAGAGAAATGGAGGCGAACACTAGTTCTCAGCCTCCAAAGTAATAAATACCAAAAATAGATTAAAAAAATAAGTTGAAAAAAGAAAATAGGAGAGCCCTACCTCATAGCCAAAAGGGCACAAAACTGAAATCAACCTAATAAAATAAATCATCCACTAAAACTACCAAAAATCTTGGCAAAGCAAGGTCTACTTGAGCTAGATCCAATGAGGCTAACCTCACAAAGATCCCATGCTCATAGCTCTCACAATGAATAGAAATGTGATCCTCCAGAAGGGGATTCTCAAAAAATCTCTAAAATTTTTATTTTCAAAAATGAGAAGTAAGAAAACAAATCCCTTTTTCAATACTTATTCACTTTTTGAGTGAATAATCGATTCGGGAAAATAGCTAGTTAGACTAGCTAAACTCTAAATCAACCCAAATGAAAATAGGTTATTCCTAGTAATAGGAATTCATCTATGGAAAAGCTACCAAAAATTAAATTCAATAAAATTTAAAGCTTGAAAACCCAAAATCATAGAAATCTCCTTAACAAATTTTGTGACAATGCAAACCTCTAAATGCACAAACATGCTCACTAGTCTAAACACATAATGCAAATGAGTTTGGATTTAATAATAACTAAAAGGATTAATTAAATAATTAAAATAAGGATGCGTCAACCATATAGGGATGACATTGGTAAAATATGAACAATCGAATCACTAACTCCATGTACCACTGCCAGGGGTATAAATACTGCATACTAAAATACACAATTAAGTGCAATTGCATATAATAACATAGCTGAAGCAATAAATGTATTAAATTCCTAATTTAACCATTTATTCCACTTATACCTAAATAATCCATTTACATCACTCATGTTCACATAAAGCATAATGAAACAAGAATGAAGTAAATCATCATAGCATAAAATTCATCACATAATAGAATCAGATATATGTCCAATTACCAGATAACCAGACATCATCATAGACCTATTGTCATCTCAAAATAACATCAAAATGCAAATATGATAAATTTAATGTAACATAGTAGTAAAGAATCTATGATATTGAAATCAAACTATAGCATTTGACCATTAGGTCATCTCAAACGTAAAACATAACATGAGTAACAAGTACCTCTCAGATCAAAATATAACAAGGTAAATATCCATAGTACATAACCAATGAATCTCACCTAGACAATTCATTTCTAATTATTTAAGCATTTAATAATGGTTGTTTAAACAACATGAAAAGGCACTAAAAACACATAAGTAAATACAGTCATATGCATGGCTAACCACTACTACAGGAACCTCGTCCAATGTAGCAGAGTAATAGTACACAATGCAATCTCTACATGCATTTTAGGGTAGTCATGGAACAACATCATGATACCACATCAATCCTGGTATCCACTAGCACAAACCTTAGTGAAACCATCTAACAGATCAAAATCTCATAAATCAACCATAAACATAATCAAAACAATTGATATAGTAAAATAAATCCAATCACCTCAAGGTGTAGACCACTCATGGTCCCAAACATTATCACTTCTCAAGGAGAGATCAACATGGTTGCATCAATTAGGATGACTTACCGAAATCAAATGGGAGAGACACTACATCTTGCTATTTCTAAAAGATAGAGTTCAAATTAGGCTATCACCAAATTTGAATAAGGTCTAGAGATGAGTGGAAGATGACATTTTAAAAAATGAAGAGATGTATGAATGGCTTGCGATGCCTTTGGGTATTAGTAATATTCCTCACACATTGATGAGACTGATGAATGAAGTGATCCATGATTTTATTGGAAATTTCCATGTTTTCTATGTATATGAAATTATTTTTTTCAACAGGCCAATGACATAGCATTTTGATCATCTCAATCAGGTTTTAAGAAGTCTCCATGAACACAAGTTAATGATAAACTTGGAAAAATGTATATTTATGCAAGAGGAGTTAACCTAGCTTGGTTTTGTCATTTCAAAGGGGACATTATAAATAGATCGAGAGAAAATTTCTACAACATTGAATTGGCTCACACCTAAGACCTTGGGTGATGTCAAAAAGCTTCCATGGCTTAGCAACATTTTATTGAAAGTTTGTCAAGAACTTTATTTATATATGTGCACCCATGTTAGACAGTGTAAAGGTAGGTAAGAAGGTAATGTATGAATGGAAAAAAAAGGTAGATGAAGAATATGAATATCTCAAGAATAGAGTATCCCAATTTTCTATTCTTGTCCTCCCTAATTTTAAGAAACTTTTTACTATTTAAACTGATGCAAGAAACCTAGCCATTGTAGTAGTATTTATCTAAGAGGGAAGACCTATTGCCTTCATTAAAAATCTTAATGAGGCTAAGAAGAAGTATAAAACCTATGACCTAGAGTTATATGTCATGGTCCAGACCCTTAAAAAGTGGAGGCATTACCTCTTTCCCAAAGAATTTATTGATTTTATAGATAACCATGCACTATATTATCTAAATGGGTAGGAGAAATTAAGTTTTAGTTATATAAAAAAGTTTTGAAAAAATCCAAGTCTATATCTTCATTATAAAGCAGAAAAAGTGCTAATTAGATAAGGTTACACATGCCCTTAGTAGGAGAGTCAATTTGGTGCAAGAAATACAATTATAAAGCATAGGGATTGATTCCCTCAAGGATTTATACAAATATGATCCAAACTTTGATGAGGTTTATCTAGTATTATCTATATCTTTTGATGCATATCATACCTTGTATTCTAATTATATGTTGGAAAATGGATTTTTGTTCAAAGGGGGATAATTATGTGTACCTAAGTGTTTAATGAGAAACAACTTCATAAAGGAAAAATATTGTGGTACAATGAGTGTTCACTTTAACCTAGACAAAACTCTTGAATTGGTTGGGAGACACTACTGATTACCTAAAATACAAACTAACATAAGTAAATTTGTGGAGTCTTGTATTGTATGTTGAAGGACTAAAGGGGTTAGTATAAACCAAGGTCTTTACCAAACCCTATGAATTCCTTCTAGACCACGAGAGAGTCTGAGAATGGAATTTCTCATGCATCTCCCTAGCTAGAACTAAACAAGGTTTTGATAATCTATTTTTGATAGTGGAGCACCCCTCTCACTATTTAAACAACTAGGTCTTAGATATTTTGAGGATCACTAGATCCATAGACATGTAATAACTCAAACCCAATCTGTAAGACCTTTACCATGGGTCACATATAGAAACTCTCATGGTTAAATGATTATATGGTCTCCAATAAAGCATGATATAGATTCCTTAGGTGTTTTTGTGTCACATGACTTAGTTTGAACAAGTTATGAAAAAATTTACACTTAAAATCTAATATCTACAAAAAAGTAGTTAATGTTGCTTAAAAACATTCAAGTTCAATTTATATAAATGGACTATTAACCACCCTTCTCAATGGATATATAGTTCAAATTTTGGTTTATTGAGCATGGATTTCTATATTTAGGACATTATAGATCAAATTAAATAGGATAATTAATGTATGAAGAATTTTTAGTTGGAAAGAAACAATAAAATAACTGATTTTGTTTTAAATTCCTATGTTCAAACCTTCTTCATTATTGTGTAAGTGCTGATCCTTACATTTCATTTATTGGGATGGTTAGAAGAATGAATTATGAGAAATTTATATTTTTGTTTAATTAATTTGGTGAAGTTTTACACACATTATTGACCATTTTGTGAAAATTATGTTGAAACCCTTATTTTTGTAAGGGTTTTCAATTCAAGTGCCTCTAATTTGAATTTTTACGACTAAAATTCAATAGCTCTTGGTGGAATTAAAGTAGGGGAAACTTACTTTAATATTCCTATATATTTTGGTAGGAAAAAACATTTTTCTATCTTTCATAGTCAGAGTTTTTCTTGTACCTCTATATGATCAACATGTGATTAACAATTGAATTGATTATAACATAATTTGGTGAGTGGCTCAAAGCCTAATTTTTTTTTTTTGGAGATTTTGGGATGTCACATCACTATTCCAACTCTTGACAAGTTTGTATCAATCTATTAAGGGTTTCTTATATTTCAAACCCTCTCAATTAAGCATAATTGCTCAATTAGGACCAAATTAGGGATTTTGCATCAAATGACCAAATTGGGACGTAAAACTTAGTAATAGCCTCCAATGGGTGTCTGAATATGTAAATTTATTGGGGGTTCTTCACAACTATTGGATGTTAGGTCCAAATTACCAAATATGTTCATCTAATTCAATTAGGTTTCTCTTACTAGGCCAATTTGGGATATTCAACAAACTAGTCTTTGGATGTAGTTTCAATGGTTGATTTTGGTCATTCTAAGCCTATGTAAGATGTTTGATCCACTCCTATGTTCTAAGAATTAATATTCACCATTTTCCAAGTGTTTAGAAGTATTCAGTTATCCATGTTTGTAGTTGCAAATAAATAGATCTTGTCACACAAATCAATGGATTTGATCAGTCATTTCAATGATGTTTTGGATAAATATTGAGATCTAAGTTCACAAGGGTCTTCTAATGACTTTATGTAACCAAAGATTGCCAAATTTGTGGGCCAAGACCTTGTATCAAGCCTACCAATTTCACTATATAAAATTCTTATGACTTGATTGTTGTTATAATATATAATGATATGGTTATTGTTAACATGATTGGATTATACTCTTGTTAGATGAAAATGCATTCAATTATTCTTTTTTTTATTATAAAAATTGGAGTTTGCCTATAATAAAGGTTTTGTACAAATATCATGGAATGGTTATTAATCTTATAAGTTGTTATAGGTGCATACTAAAATGATTCATGCTTTCATGATATGATTATGCTCTTTTTTTATTACTTCATGATGATCTTTTTTATGTTTTTGCACTAAGATGCATGTGTACTTCTTTCTTCAAGGTAATGAGATTTTATTATACAATAGAAAAATATTCTCATGAGATTAATGAGATTTGATTTCTTACATGATTAGACATTAAATTGATTGATTTTGGTACCTTAAATATTCATTAATTGCATATGATTTTAGTATTGGGATACATAAAGAGATAGATCATTGATTTGATTTCAAGTTATTATATTTATTAATTAAATTATAATGCTATATGTAATTCTATTTCATTATATTTTGGTGTTAAATCCTTAATGATAAAATAGGTCAAATATAAGCTAGGTTTAATAATCAAAATGTAAATTGTCATATTATGATAATGTACTTACGATGTTATTTTGTTGACTATGATAAGGGAATATATTTATGCACTTCATCTATTAAATAGATGCATGGGTACCTATAATATTTATTGAGTGTGGCAACATCTAAACAACAAACTGAAACTTGTATCTTACCAAGAGGGAAGGAGTATATTTTTTCAATCATCTTTATATACAATTTTTTAGTTGGTTATTTATTTAATACCATTGAGTGGTTCCAAGTACTGGGCATTGACTCCACCTAGCTCGACATGTATAATTGTGCCCGTCCTCAATGGTGGTTAGCAAGAGATGCCATAATAGACAAATTTCTCCTAACCAAAAACCATTATCCATTAATGAGGACAACTTCCTAATAATTTATTATTTTAGCCCCAACTACCCAAATTATTAGAATTCAAAATTTAGTTTTCATGTGCAACCAACCTATTAAGAGCATCTAAGAATTTATGTTGGATCAACTTGGGAGTGCTTGCTATTTCTCAAAGATAGAATTCAAATTAGACTATCATCAAATTTTCATAAGGCCAAGAGATGAGTGGAAGATGATATTTTAAAATAAATGAAGGGATCTATGAATGTCTTATAATGTTTTTGGTTCTTAGTAATGTGCCTAGCACATTAGAGAGACTAATGAATGAAGTGATCCATGATTTTATTGTATTTTTTGTTGTTGTTTACCTATATAACACTATTGTTTTCAACAAGTCAAGGGTAGAACATTTGGATCATCTCAATCAGGTCCTAAGAAGATTCCATGAACACAAGTTAATGTTAAACATGGAAAAATATATATTTATGCAAAATAAGTTAACCTAGCTTGGTTTTTTTATCTCAAAGGGGACAATAAAAGTATATCTAGAGAAAATTGCTACAAGTTTTAACTAGCTAACACCTAGGACCTTGGGTGATTTCAAAAGCTTCCATGGCTTATTAAATTTTATAGATAGTTCATCAAGAAATTTAGTTATATCTATGTACCTATGTTAGATACCTTAAAGATGAGTAAGACAAGTAAAGTTTTACTGGAAACAAAGATAGATGAAGCATTTGGATATCTCAAGAATAGAGTAGTCCAATTTCCTATCCTTGTTCTCATTGATTTTAAGAAACTTTTCACTGTTAAAACTAATGCAACAAACCTAACCATTGGTGTAGTGTTTATCTAAGAGGTAAGACCTTTCACCTTCTTCTTTGAAAAATATTAATGAGGATATGAAGTATAGCACATATGACCTCAAGTTATATGCCATGGTTTAGGCCATTAAAAAGTGAAGGCATTACCTCTTTCCCAAATAATGTATTGCTTTTATTGATAACTATGCGCTATGTTATCTAAATGGGTAGGAGAAACTAAGTTGTAGTATATAAAGTGGGTTGAATGAATCTAAGCCTATATCTTTACCATAAAGCATAAAAAGTGTTAATGCAATAAGGTTACAAAAGACCTAAATAGGATAGTGAATTTGGTGCAAGAAATACAATTATAAAGCATAGGGATTGATTCCCTCAAGGATCTATACAAATATAATCTAGATTTAGGTGAGATGTATATGGTTTTCTCTATTATTTTTTATGCATATCATAAATTGTAAAATAGATTTTGTTCAAAGGGAGATAATTACACATACCCTAGTTTTAAATGAGAAGAAACTTGATAAGGGAAAAATATTGTGGTACAATGAGTGTTCACTTTAGCCTAGAAAAAACTCTTGAATTGGTTAGGAGACACTACTATTGGCCTAAAATACAAATTGACGTAAGGAAATTTGTGGAGTCTTGTATTGTATGTCAATGGGCTAAAGGGGTTAGTACAAACTAGGTTCTTTGCCAAACCCTACCGATTCCTTCTAGACTATGGGAGAGTGTGAGCATGGAATTTTTCATGGGTCTCCCTAGCTAGAACCAAATAGGGCTTTGATTTTTGTATTTTTGATAGTGGACAACTTCATTAAGATGACTCACTTTGTTCCTTAACATAAGTTAATAAATGATGCATCCCACATTGCAAACCTCCTTTTCTAAAGAAGCTATTAGAATTCGTGGTTTACCTCTAACAATATTTTTAGGAAAATATGTGAAGTTCCAAGATCATTTTTGGAGGAGTCTTTAGAAGAAACTAGGCACAAATATTTCATACAATTTTACATACCATCCTTAAGCAGATGGAAAAACTAAAGTAGTAAATAAATCTCTAGGAGATCTCCTAATATGCCTAACAAAGTACTATGGTCAATCATGGTCCATTCTATTCTCCCTTAAGCATAGTATTCTTTAGCTATACCATAAATAGGAGTACTAGTAAAACCCCTTTTAGATAAAGTATGGATTACATTAGAGAGGAGTAATAGAGTTGAGGGATCTTCCAAAATAGTTTAAAATTAGTGAAAAAGGAGGGAAAATGCCAAATTTGATAAATTAGGTACATGAATAGGTCAAAAACACCTTATAATTCAACATATAGAAGTACAAATTACAAATAGATCAGAGAAGAAGAGTAGTGATACTTAAGGTTGGAGACAAAGTATGGGCATACCTAAAAAAGGGACCATTACCTAAAGGAAAGAAAACAAAATTGAAGATCAGAAAGATAGGACCATGTACCATCATCCATAAGTTTGGATATAATGTCTATGAAATCTCACTTCCTCCTTATATTTGTATTTCACATATATTCAATGTTTCAGACTTAATGTGTTACAATTTTCTTGCAAGATCTGATGTAGAGGAAGAATGTGATGTGAAATGAACTAAATTATCACCACCAAAACAACCTTTGGACCTTAAACCTATATTGGACACACAATTGGTAAAGGAAAAAAAGAGGGACACTTATTAGCACTACCTAGTCAAATGGAAGGGCCTACTTGATGTTGATATATCATAGAATTATGAGTATACCATAACCAAGTGTGAAACAAAACTGGAGGAGTTTCTCTCAAGTTATAAATTGAGATCTGAAACATTTATTCCATGACTTCTAAGATATTAAGTGAATATTGAAAAATAATGGGTGACATAACTCCTATCATGAACTCTATCATCATTAATATATAAATGACCCTCTTTCATGATAATGCATTCATTTTGGTCCAAACTTTATATCTCATCCAAATCAAATAATGCAATTCTATAGGTCACTTGTGCAAATATTGCAACTTGTTCAGAATGATAATATTGACCTTGAATCTTTGATTGAGGACCAGATGTATAGTTCTTAGAGAAATCTACAACTAAAAGAATACAACCAAGTAAAAAATAATTTTTTGAAGCATGAAACTATTTATCTTGCCATCATGCACCATGACAATGTTGGATATGCGGATATATCAATGGAAAAAATTGGTGATGGGGAGTTTCTTCAACTAAGGGCTTTCTATCTCTTCTCAAGATGCCCTTAGCCCACTTTAGTGTTTCCTCCCCAACCCTAACCTAGAGGATCTTCTACTATCCCCTTACCTAATAAACTCATCCAACAATTCAAAACTTAATATCATTCCCCAAGTTCACCCAATATGCACTCTTTGGCATAGTTTGATGAAACTTCACTAAAATGCACCACATGCTCTAAAAACAAGTTTGAACCATTCCACTATGTTTCTTGACTCATTTCCCATCATTATGCACCAACTTTCCAAATTTTACCCTCATAACCCTTCAATTTGACTAGCTAGGCCTTGTAGCCCTAAGAGCCCCTTTTAGCCCTCCTAGAAACAAGGAATGTGCTATAACTCACAAAATCCCTTAAAAAGGAACTATAGTGTACATTAGACTTTTTTTTTTCATATGACCAACTCTTGAATATTTTGTAGGTCTTGGCCTCTAGTAACGTTTATATAATATGGATTCAGAAAACCCTACTTTTAAAGGTTCTAAGGGCAATATTAGTGTTTCTTTCTCCACGGGTGTCAAAATCCTTTTCCAAGCTCCTCCTTTGAGTTCTATTACCTTCATACACTATTCCTACATTTCCAAGTAAAGATTGATCCATATCAATCCACTATTCCTCACAAATTTCTTTACAAGCTTCTCTTTGCACCTTGCCAAGTTTGTTTGCTTGCCTATAAAATTAGCAAAAGGCCTTCCAAAAACTCCAAAAAAAAAATTTAAAATACGTATAGAGGATAATTCTTAGTGTCCAAGATCCATGGCATTTAGACCAAGGACACTCAAGCCATAGCCCAATTCATCACTGCAACACAAAATTGGATAACATATTCATAGGAAAGCAATAATTTTCTAAATCCTATAAAAAATGTACTTGAAATAAAAAAAACTACAGAAAGATTAAAAAAATGAATTCAAGATTCTATTCCCTCAAAAAAAATTCTCCATTCAATCCAAAATCTTCAACCAAACTCCAAAACTACACTTCAAATTCACAAAACTATCCTCCTATAGGTGGCTTCCGTACACCCAATTTTCCAATGCATCAAAATGATTTGGAAAATTCTTAAATAGACTTCATGCTTCATCCCATTCTATAGTTCCAACCATAACTACCCAATTCGTTGATTTTGCAAAAGCTACCTAAAAGTTGTCAAGCAATTTTGCAAAAGTTGTCACTGCAACTTATTGACAACTTTTGCAATTTTGCTCCTAGACTCTTCAAATTTGCATAGGATGTTAGCAATCCTCCTAGGATTACCTTAGAACCTCTAAGGGCCACCTTTACATACCCCTTTCCTCCTTTTAAGGAATTTGACCTTATTTTGCCTCTTAGAGCAACTTTTGCACTTTTCCCCTTATCAGGACCTAATTGACAAATTCATACTCCTAAACAAAAGCCTATAAGATCAAACCACCTAAACAAATCTTGTGACTTTACTATTATTCCTTAATACCCCAATAGTTGGTTAGACCATTTACAAACCAAAATTGGGCTTAGGGTTTTACCTTTCCCTAGGTGCTCCTGCACTAATTGGTCATAATCTCATTGTACCGCAATTCACCCTCCTTCAAAGAAATGTTTTTGGAATCATCTTGTGTCTTAGTTTGGTATTGTTGAGATTAGATTGAAAGAGATTTTTGAGGGAGATTTTTGAATAAGACTATGTGTTTCAATCATTATTTTTTCACTGATGTCAAACCTGTTATTTGCTAGTAAGACAATTGCTTATAAGATTCAAGTACTATCACTTATTTGATTGATGAAGGGGATTTAATCAAAAGATGTAATAACAACACCTAGAGGAAAGGTTGATTTATGATTAAGTAATGAAGTACAAGAATCAATTAACATGGTGATGTCATGATGTATTGATAATTTACTTAAGGATACAAAGGCTAGTTATACTAAGAAAGTTTAGAAGAACAAGTCACACAAAGTTTTTCTGCCAAGCTTGACCAAGTGGATAGTAGGTTTCGAGTTAAGATAGAGCAAGCCAAGCAAAAAATTAGTTGGAGCTGAGTAAAATTTCATTCTAGTGTATGTCAAGCATAACAATAGATACTGAGTAAAGTTTAATTGATGTCGAGCACTAGTAAACTTTAGTTTAGGCCGAGTGATTTCATAGTGGATGCTAAGAAATATAGTATGTGCCAAGCATTAGAATCTTGATAATATCGAGCTATTGAATTATTTAAAAGATCATAAATTTAATGGATCTAAGCCAACAAGTTTATTTTCTTGGATTATGTGAACCAAGTGAAAGATAAGGTTGATGAGCTGGTGGCGCAAAATTCAAGGTAAACCATTTTTAGGAAAATTCAAAGTGGATTCTAGGAGAAGTTTTTAGAAGAGATATGAGATATGGGGTAGATACATTGTATTCTACCTAGCCCAAACCCTAAATTGGATGATGGAGAATGAGAGGAAAAAATATCTTAATTTCCTAT
The DNA here is from genome assembly GCA_028749045.1 of Cupressus sempervirens. Classification (NCBI taxonomy): domain Eukaryota; kingdom Viridiplantae; phylum Streptophyta; class Pinopsida; order Cupressales; family Cupressaceae; genus Cupressus; species Cupressus sempervirens. The sequence goes on from CM053792.1 coordinate 566,458,306, forward strand.
TTATAGGAATGGTTGTTCATGAAGTAAGGTTGTCATGTGCGAGAACCTAAGGGAGACAAGGAGTCAAGGATTTTTCTTCATCAAGTGACCTAGGAGAAGAATCTGCAATGGCATGCTAAGCAAGAAGGCTTAATTAAGAGATGAATGCTTGAAGGGAAGCAAGCTATCAAAGCTACAAAGTATGAAGGCCAAGTAGAATTAAGGATTGAATAATGATCTATAAGTTGCAAATGAAGTTGTAAGTTGTATAAGATCAAAGCCTTGCTATTGCTATCTAACAATTGTATCAGTCTAGGGTAAATCCTTTGGATTAAGGTTGACCTAATAGTCATTTGTAAATCCTTTAATCAGGTGACATTCCAAATAAATGGTCTAAAGTCCTCTAAGAAGGCTCACTCCTAAAAGGGTGATTGAAATCCTTTAATAGGGTCACATTTAACAGTGTGTATTGTAACCTTTAACAATGTTGGCCTTTCACAGGGTATCACTTCAGAAGAGTGAAAAGAGTACCATGTTACGGGTGGTTTTTCCCAAATTGGGTTTCCACACAAATCATTGTGTCAAGTGTGTTTATGGATCTATTATATTTCATGTTTACATTTCTACAAGTTTATTTGACAATAACCTACGATTTTTAAGTGATTGCATAATCGTATGGATGCATGCATGAGTATAAATATTTTATGGGTTCGTTAAGCTGTAAAAAGTTTTATTTATACATCTAGACCTTGAATAACTAATTCACCCCCCTCTCAATTTTTCTAAAGTATTCCAACAATTGGTATCTGAGCCATCTGCTTAAGAGGACTAGTTTGAAGGTACTAGAAGCACAAAGATCAAGATGTCAAAAAGAGAAGCACCCAAGCTTAATAGAGATACTTTTCCTACATGAAAATTTTTGATCAAGCTATACCTTGGAAGACTTGGAGATCATGCACAATCTACCATTTTTGTGGAGTATGTTGATCCTTCTGGTGCCCCAACTATTAAAGATATGAAGAAGAAGAAACAACACAACTAGGAAATGTTGAAAATTTCCTTTGCCCTAAGTTATGTTGAATTCAATGATATTAAAGGCCTTGGTAGTGCAAAGAAAATGTGGGATGCCCTAACCACTATCTATGGAGGAGATGAAAATGTTCAAGAGACAAAGTTGAAAGTCTCCGAGGTAAGTTTGATGATATGAGAATGGAAGAAGGTGAGAATATTGCTCAATATGTTGAAAGGATAAAAGAAGTTGTTAATGCAATAAGAGGAACTACTAGTAATATAGATGATGATACTATACTAAGAAAAGTTTTAAGGATATTATTGCCTATAGATGCTATTAGAATTTCTACAATTCAAGAATTGAGATGTATTCCAAGAAATAAACTATCGCTTGAAGGTTTGATAGGTAGACTCATTGCTTTTGAGCTATCTAACTTTGATACTTACAAACTTGAAAAGATTGAATCTACTTTCAAAAATAAAGTATATAGATGCTATTAGAGTTTCTACAATTCAAGAACTGAGATGTATTCCAGGAAATAAACTATCGCTCGAAGCTCTGATAGGTAGACTCATTGCTTTTGAGCTATCTAACTTTGATAATTACAAGCTTGAAAAGATAGAATCTACTTTCAAAGATAAAGTATCATTAAAGGAACCTAATTAGAAGAAGAAGAAAGAAAAGAAGTATGTGTATAGTGATAGTGATACAGATGAGGAGGATGTTGAACAACTTGAAGCACTACTGGCAAGAAGATTCCACAAAGGTAAAGGCAAGTTCAAAGTTAAGTTACCCATCATTTGTTTCAATTGCAATGAGGTTAGTCATATTGTTTCTAGATGTCTAGAGAAGAAGAACTACAGAGGTGGTGACAAGTACAAGAGTAGAAGAGATGGAGCCAGCAAGGATTATAAAGACAAAGGCAATAAGTCAAGCTACATTATTCAAGAGGAAACAAAAGAAGAATTTGATGAACATGAAGATGAGGTGGTGTATGTTGCAATGAAGGATAGCTTTGATGAAGATGATGCAATTACACTTGTGACTTTTTTGAACAAGAGTGATAGATGGATCATTGATAGTGGGTGTTCACGTCACATGATTGGAGCTAAAAGTAAGTTCATTAACCTGAATTATTATGAGAAAAATAGTGTAAGATTTTGTAATGATGCACCATGTCTGATAAAAGGAAAAGGTTCTATCAAACTCACAGATAAGATTTTTTTATGACAATGCTTACTATGTTGAAGGACTTAACTATAATTTTTTGAGTGTGTCACAACTAAATAATTTGGGATGTAAGGTTGAGTTTGAAAATAAGATTGCTAAGATATATGACACAAAAGGGAAACTGATTAGAAAGGGTGATCAAACTAGAAGTAATCTATTCTATCTTTATATAGAGGATGCTACTTGTCTTGTTATAAAATTTGATGATGTATGGCTATGGCACAAGAGGTTATGTCATGTTAAATTTGATAACTTGGTTAGTGTCAGTAACATGAAAAAAGTGAGAGGTTTTCCTAAGTTGAAGAAGCTTGATAATGTAATGTGAAAATGATGTCAATTAGAAAAATGACAAAGTCAACTTTTAAGAGTAAAACTTATACCTCTAAAGGAATCTTAGAGATTGTTCATGCTGACTTGTGTGGACCAATTAATGTGCAAAGCTACATTGGAGATAAGTACATTATGCTATTTGTTGATGACTATTCTAGGATGATGATAGTTATGTTTTTGAAACATAAATGTGATGCTTTCCAAATGTTTAAGTGGTACTTAACAAGAGTTGAGAAGGAAACAAGTAAAAGCCTAAAGTGTTTGAGATCTAACAAAGGAGGAGAATTCACATCAAATGAGTTTGAAATGTTTTCTAATGATAGAGGAATTAAAAGACAGACATCTACCCCTAGAACACCTCCACAAAATGGAATTGTTGAAAGGAGGAATAGATCTATAATGGATTGTGCTAGAAAAATAATAATGGAGAAGAATGTTGCTTTGAAATACTAGAGAGAAGCTATAAGTATAGTTGTCTATACCTTGAATTGTGTGCAAATCAAGAAAGGTACTCAATCAACACCTTTTGAACTATGGTATGGATACTCACTCAATGTAAAATATTTTAAAGTATTTTGAAGTAAATGTTACATTCTTAAAGATGTTAGGAATGGTAAACTTGATTCAAAAAGTGAAGAAGGTATATTCCTAGGATACTCCACAAGAAGTAAAGCTTATAAGTGTTTAAATACTAACACTAACAAAATTGTGGAAAGTGCAAATGTGAACTTTGGTGAATATACCAAGATATATGAGGCTAAGCCTATGAAAGAACCAAAAGAATAAAAATCATTTGTATACTTTTTTGAAGGTATGCCCATTGATGAAGATGTTGCAAATCAAGCTACAAATCAACAACAAGTTTCAGTGACTACTGAGTCACACCCTATGAATGTCAAGTTGCATTCAAGAACTAAGCTACATATAGATGTTGAGTTATAGAATAAAGTGGATGCACATTCTAATTCTAAGATACCTAACAGAGATGGACATAGTTACTCTAAAGTTGAAAGACTAAATGAAGAAATTAGAGCTGAACCAAGATTGTCTAAGTATTTCAAAAGACATCATCCTGCTACCCAAATGATTGGAGATGAAGATGCTAGACCAATGATAAGAAATAGATTGAGAAGAACCCAAATTAGTGAGAGATGCATTAGAAGATGATAACTAGAGTAAAGCCATGAAAGAAGAGATTGAACAAATTGAGAAAATCAAAACATGGAGTCTAGCTCCTAGACCAAAAGACAAAAATGTGTTTGGTACCAAGTGGGTATTTAGAAATGAGCTAGATGAAAATGGTGAAGTCACAAGGAACAAAGCAAGACTAGTTTGCAAGGGATATGCACAAGAAGAAGGAATTGACTATGGATAGACATTTGCTCCTATTGCTAGATTGGAAGGAGTAAGAACTTTACTTGCTTATTCTACATACAAAGGTTTCAAATTTTATCAAATGGATGTTAAATCTACATTTTTGAATGGTATATTAGAGGAAGAAGTTTACATGAAAAAACAAGAAGGTTTATTTGATGTTAACAATAAGAACATGGTATGTAGACTACACAAGGCTCTATATGGTTTGAAACAAGCACCAAGAGCATGGTATGAGAGACTTCATAATTATCTTGTGAAGATTGGATTTGAAAGGACTAATGATAATAGCAATCTATACATGAAGACAAAGAAAGGAAAATGTATTTTGTTAGCTGAAATTTTCGTTGGTGATATCCAATTTGTAGGTCAATATGCTTTATATAAGAATTTTGCAAATTAGATGAAGTAAGAATTTGAGATGTTTATATTTGGAGAGATCAAATTCTCTCTGGGTTTGCAAGTATATCAGATGAAATATGGTATATACATCACTCAATCAAAGTATGTCAAAGAAATATTGAAAACTTTGGGATTGGAGGATTCCAAACTAGTAAGTACACCTATGGTAACAGGATACAAGTTGTCAAAGAATAATGATTCAACTAAGGTGAATCAAACATTGCATAGGTCTATGGTTGGAAAATTGCAATACGTAGTACATAGCAGACCTAGTATTGCATTATCTATAGGGATAGTTGTAAGATTCTTTGCTAATCCTAGGGAGAATCATTTGATGGTTGTAAAAAGAATAATGAGATATTTAAAAGGAACGAAAGAGTTTGGTCTATACTATAAGAAAAATGAAAAATTTGAATTGAGAGCCTACACTAATGTTGATTGGGCTAAAAACATTGATGATAGAAAGAGCACTAGTGGAGAAGCATTTTTCTTAGGCAAGAGACTAGTTACATGGACTAACAAGAAACAAAATTGCACTTCACAATCTATTTTTGAAGCTAAATATGTTGTTGCTACTGTAAATTGTATAAACATTGTATGGATCAAATAGGTACTCAAAGGTATGAAGGAAGAGATCATAGAACCAGTGGTACTTTATTGTAATAATACAAGTGCTATCAATATATCAAAGAATCTTGTGATGCAAACAAATACTAAGCACATTGTAATCAAGTATCATTACTTAAGAGATTTAGTTCAAGATAAAGAGGCGAAGATGGAATATGTCAACACAAAGGAACAAATTGTTGATATCTTCACAAAAGCATTACCTAAGGATGCTCATGAGTATCTAAGAGGTAAACTAGGGGTGATACCCCTATTTAAGACTATCTAAGTAACAAGATGAGTGCCCTACATCAAAAAAGCTGATGTTCATATGTTACACATTGATGTAGAGGATCTTACTTTAGGAGCTGCCTAATGTAATCAAGGAGCTAAAACTTCAAATAAATCACATGCAAGGTGGTAGAGGGAGAGATTGAAGAAATTGAAAAGGTTTATATTTGTCATGTTAAAGATGACAAGTCTTTGGCATTTTTTTCAAAGAGGAAGAGTTTTAATGATCAAGAGAGATTATATCAGGAGACCATTATTATCAGACAAAAAAAGGAGATTTTAATGATCCTAAGTGGGAGATAATTGTTGAGGGAGACAATTGTTGACCAGGAGAGAAAAGAAAGAGAAATTCTAACATTTACCTAGTAAGAGGGAGATATAGTAAGAGGGAGTTATAAGAAAGAATTTTGTGACCTATTCAAAAGATGGATGTTACTGATATAGGGAGAGATTTCAATATAAGTTTTCTTTTTGGTATTGTCTTACTATTTTAACCTAGTTAGTTTGGTTGAACAAGGTGTTTACCGTTTGGTTTGCCATCAATGCCAAAGAGGAAGATTGTTGAGATTAGATTGAAAGAGATTGTTGAGGGAGATTGTTGAAGAAGACTATGTGTTTCAATCATTTTTTCCTCACTGATGTCAAATCTGCTATTTGCTAGTAAGACAACTACTTATAAGATTCAAGTACTATCACTTATTTGATTGATGAAGAGGATTTGATCAAAAGATGTAACAAAAACACCTAGAGGAAAGGTTGAGTTATGATTATGTAATGAAGTACAATAATTAATTAAGACAATGATGACATGATGTATTGATAATCTACTTAAGGATACATAGGTTGATTACACTAAGAAAGTTTAGAAGAACAAGTTACACAAAGTTTGTTTGCCAAGCTTGACCAAATGGATAGTAGGTGTTGAACAAAGACAAAGAAATTCAAGAAGAAAATTAGTTGGAGCCCAGTAAAATTTCATTCTAGTATATGCCGAGTAAATTTTAGTTGATGCCAGCACTAGTAAGCTTTAGCTCAGGTTGAGTGATTTCACAGTGAATGCTGAGAAACACAATATGTGTCGAGCATCAGAAGCTTGATAATGTTGAGCTCCTGCACTATTTAAAAGATTGTAAATTCAATGGATCTAAGTTGAAAAGTTTTTTTTCTTGGATTATATGAACTAGGTGGAAGATAAGGTTGATGAGCTAGTGGCACAAAATTCAAGGTACACCATTTTAAGGTAAATTCAAAGTGTATTCTAGGAGAAGTTTTTATAAGAGATATGAGACATGGGGTAGATACATTGTATCCTACCTAATCCATCCAAACCCTAAATTGGATGATGGAGAATGAGTGGCAAAAATATCTTAATTTTGTATTTATAGGAATGGTTGGTCATGAATCAAGGTTGTCATGTGGGAGAATCTAAGGGAGACAAGGAGTCAAGAGTTTTTCTTCATTAGGTGGCCTAAGAGAAGAGTTTGCAATGGAATGTTAAGCAAGAACACTTAAGGAGATGAATGCTTGAAGGTTGAATGAGCTATCATAGCTACAAAGTATGAAGGCCAAGTAGAATTGAGGATTGAACAGTGATCAATAATCTATAAATGAAGTTGTAAGTTGTATCAAATCAAAGCCTTACTATTACTCTCTAACAATTGTATTAGTCTAGGGTAAATCCTTTGGATTAAGGTTGACCTAACAATCATTTGTAAATAATTTAACCAAGTGACATTGCTGTTGGAGTTGAGGAAAGCCAACTCCAAAGACGCCCAAGATCACCTGCATGCGAGACCTATCAAAGAGAAGCCAAGAACGGGAAGAGCATGGAGCAAGGGAAAAACCTTAAACGGACATGAGAGCCAAATATGCAAACACAAAAAGAAAATGTATTTACAATATACACAATGTCTTATGTTATTGTGATGATCATACAAAGAGGAGAGCTCGAATATAAAGAGCTCATGGAAGCTTGTAGAACAAGCTGGAAAGTGGTAGAAGATAAGTGTGACAACTAGAAGGGAACAAACTCCCGTGTTGTCACCAACTAACCACAACATGCATTAAATATAAAATATTAAATAAATGCATTAACCTAAGTAAGCGTAAGCAATAGAATAAATAATTAACAATTAATTATTTACTCTAGCAATTGCAAGTGAATGGTCTAATGTCCTCTAACAAGGCCCACTCCTAACAAGATAATTGAAATCCTTTAACAAGGTCACATTTAAAACTGTGTATTGTAACCTTTAATAGGGTTGGCCTTTTACAGGGCATCACTTTAGAAGAGTGAAAAGAGTAGCATGTTACTAGTGGTTTTTCACAAATTGGGATTCCACATAAATCATTGTGTCAAGTGTGTTGATGAATCTATTATGTTTTATGATTAAATTTTTCCAATTTGATTTGATAGTAACCTACAAGTTTTAAGTGATTGCATAATCTTATGGATGCATGCATGAGTATAAATGTTTTATGGCTTCACGAAGCTATGAAATTTTTTATTTATACATTTGGATCTTGGATAATTGATTCACCCCCCCTCTCAATTATTATAAAGAATTCCAATAGGTATGTCTCATATTTATATCTCATCCATGAAATTGGTTTTGATTCATTAATATTATCAAATTTTAGTATAAATTTATGCAAATCTCCACAACCTTCACGTTGATTTTTGATACATTGTAGTTTGAACTCATCTAAATCTTCTAATTTATGACATCATATAAACTTCACAAATTGTGTCATACTACTAGGTGTAATCACCTAAAAATGGTCATCTAGACTATTAGCCCCCTTTTCAACATTCTGGCTAAATTAATTTAATCACTTACCTAAGCCAAATTGCTAATAATCAATTTATTTGATTATAACCTATACTTTGACTATGCTATCCTAAGTTCATTATTTGATTAAAAGAACATGTCCCCTTTTAATTAAATAAAAGACCCCATTCTTCTAACCCACTTAAAGTGCACACATAAAGTCCTTTTTCTATTTTACAATTAAAAGAAAAGGCTTGTGAGACTTTTTGTCTTATGTGACAAGTCAACTTATATTCTATTGGTTGACTTGTGTGTGCACATGGATCACTCCTATTTTTGAATTCAACCGTTGATCATCCACCATCTTCAACTTGATCTCTACCATCCATACATCTTTAAAAGGGAGAGAGCTTTCCCCCTCAAAGAATCCTAATTTTTGAATATTGTTATGCTGCAGGTTTTCTAACAGGTTTCTTTGGAGCTTTGTGGAGAACTTCTATTTCTTGTCTACATTCTCTCATACCATAGCATTTTAGCTTAGCTTTCATTTTTACATGTAGCTTAATCTCACATAGCTTAATAATGGTATTGTAACACTCTCATACATGTTTTAGCATAGCTCCACTTTGCATCTCATTCTAGCTTAATTTTCATTTGCATTGCATTCTTGAGGAACTCCTTGGGACATTTGCATTCTTGCATCTTGTCTTTGGAACCTCCCATTGCATGGTTTACTAGAAAGAAGAGTATCTCTAAGGCTCATCTAAGAGCCTTTGAACTTGAAATACACTCTCTTGCACTCCATAGATAGGGAGCTCTAAGCCGGCATCCAAGCATTCCGAACTCATGGAATCGTTTGGATAGAAGGGTTTAGAGTGTGACACTTTCGAGTGTACACTAGGGATGACCATATTTAGATTAAGTACTACCATATTTTTTTTATATGATTGCAAGTGTAGACCAAATTCAACATGATTTTGACAACAACAAGTTTCACATATCTTATTTATGTCTACAAAGGAAGAATGCATGATCTCAAACATTCTTTGACATATTTTTTACATTTGAAAATAATTGTTTGAATGTTTGAAGAGGTTCACTTTGTGTTATATCTATAAAATGTTTTGGATGTCTATTGTTTCCCATGTCCTTGTATCTTTATTTTGTATAGTATCATGTCTATTTGAAGAAACATGAGAGGATGTGGTCCAAAATTTAATAACCTATCTTTTTAAATCTTCAAAAAAAATTTCTTTTTGAGGAATTCTAGAAATAGTCACCCAATTATTCTCAATATTTTCATATAACATATTTATCATCCTAAAGTATCTTTGAACATATCTTCTAGATATATGTTGTAAATCATAAATTACATATACTTGTTTTCTCTATGTCAACTTTGTACTAGATATTGTAGTCATCAATGCTCTATGTATAGGTCTTAAATCACCTCCTTGAGTTGTGTTATTAATTTTGTTATATGTGGTTTAAAAAATTTCAACTATTTTTTTTAATATTATTTGTATGGTTTTCTGTATTATCAATACTCAACAACTCCAAAATAGGACTCATATTTTTTCTCTTAAATAACTTGATAAATAATTGTGGCTTTCCAAATATAGCTTTTATTTTTGAAATATTCTTCCAATAGTTTTTGTAATGTCTTTTTATATTTCTCTTAGATACCATATGCTTAGCTAGAATTTACTAAAAAGTAGTTCCTCATCCATATCCATCAAATTTCCTATGCCTGATAATGTGTTTCAATTATTAGAAGCACCAATTTGTTCCTCTTCTTGAATCTCGTTCTCTTCATGAATCTCATCCTCTTCATGAACTTAAATACGTTGGTTTTGATTATGTTTTGTATGACCTTTCATTTTGTCTTTTTTTATTCTATCATATTTCCTCAATATGGACTTTTTATGCTTCATTGAATACTTTGATCTATAGAAAAATATTTAATATAGATTCACTAAATACAATTCAACACTTCAATTTAGAGTGTAAAAATAAGTAGGTGAAAAAACATACCTTATTGGCAATCCTTCTCAATTTCTTTTCAACTCTGAAAAAACTTGATGAAAACTGCTTCAAAACATATTTATTTCTTGAAAACTTATTTATTTCTATTTATTTAATTTTTAAATTTAATGGAAAAATATTTTTTGTTTATATGAAGCCTCCATGCAATTTCTAGTAGATGCTTTGTGTCAAGCTAGGTTATGACTAAAACCCTTTCTGCCATAATGGTTTTGGTCATAACTATTTATGTGGCATCCTATGTGACAACCATTTGTGCAAAAAATATAGTTTTTGAAAACTTCTCACTTCCAAGGTTGATTTCTTCATCAAAAATGAAGTTTCTCCAAAAACTAAAAATACTCTTTTGTAGATCTCAGAGTCAAGATAAGGGTCATATAAATTCTATAGTGTTTTGAGTATTATAATATGCTATAATTTTAAAATATTACAAGTAGGTATTTTAAGATTCAAGAAGATGTCACTTCAAAAAAGGAAAAAAATTAGTAAATCATATTCAAAAAATTAAAATTTTATATGTACCTCTAGAGGAGAGAGTCCTTTTCAAGAATATATAAATTTGTTTTCAAAAATATGTAGATTTGTTAGATAAATTTTGGTATGAAAAAAAGTTGTGAATTTTTTATAAGTTTGGCTTTGAACACTTATAACTGAAAAAAGATTCATCGAAAATCTTTTTTTTTTGTCCAGTAGCTATACATATCAACTATAACATATTACACAATTAAAGCAAAATATGGTCATCTACATATATGTGTTTGGGAAGACCAAAAATCCATATTTTCAGCATTTTAATAGAAATATAAGATGGGCTTTAAAAATTTTTAAAATGAAAAAAAATTTACTCAATTTTTAAAAAAAAATTATAGACATAAACTTCATCCAATTTTATACATTTCATTAGTTTACATCATCTTCAAATTTTAAACAAAAATTCCACTTTTATGTCATTAAAGTTGAAAAAGTTTAAGCTCTAAGATCCTTTTACTTTATAAAATGTGACACATGTTTTTTCTTTTATCCCTATGGCTCGAGTAGAATATGGCGATGCTCGATAACATTCTACTGATACTAGGTAGCACTATACTATTGTTTAGGTATTACATGTTGTTATTGTTAGCATGAATGTTGATGGTATTTCTTTGAGAGAGTATTCTAAGCATTGCTTGAACACTTGGGGAGATTGTTAGCATGGTTGACATGTTGCATTCATGATGTGTTTATCATTGATGTCAACATAGTATTATTTCTTTGAAGACTGGAAGAGTAGTAGATAGATAACAACATTGTAGAGACTATGTATTGATGATCGGGTCAAGCACATTCAAGGATGCATTCTACACTATGTCCTGATAAAGTGGCTAAGTGTGCATACAAAGAGTCAAAGACATGCAAAATATATGCTTGATTTACAAAGGGCAGTTTATAGACAAAGTACCTGAGAAGTAGCTTATGATGTTTGGATTGTATCTCCTAACAAAGATAGAATCTTGATGAGCACAGTTAGATAGTGATAGAAGACGGCCTGATGATGGCATCAAAAAGTGTGCAAGGTTAGGCATTGTATGTGTGAGAAGCTATAAAGACTATGAGTTGACAATAATTTTTAATTGCAAAAAGATGTAAAGTTTTATAATGTCTTAATGAGGTCCTATTATAACTAATTGGGAAAGCCTCAAGGCTGACTCAAGAAATTATTTTGAGGATATGGTATAAAGGAAGGATTTTTTTTGTTATGAAGTATGCATTTGAAGTGTGATATGTGAAGTATTTGGTAAATGTGAGTAAGTGATCCAAGGGATTATTGGATGTAAATTTGGTTGAGCTAAGCATTTCTATTATTCTATAAGGAATAATATAGAGATCAGTTGGATAGTGAGTTTAGTGATCTTGCCCCTAAATTTGTTTGGATAGCGGGTTCATTTTCCTCCTACAACTGTTAACAAGGTTGGCACAACTCCTAATAGGGTTTGAATCTCCTAACAAGGATTCAAAGTCTCCTAACAAGGATTCAAAGTCTCCTAACAAGGACCAATATGTACTGAATGTATTTCTTTGGCTCCTAACAAAGTCTATCCTCTAACAAGGAATATTTATATTAGTAGATCATTTTGTGGGTACCATCCCCACTAGGGTTTTCCCTCTAATCAAGGGTTTCCATAGTTAAAATATCTATTGTTATTGTATATGTGTATCTTGTTATAGTTTCTGATTATATTGTTCACATGTTTAAGGAGCAATAAGGTTATAACTAGATAACTGATTCACCCCCCCATCTTAATTATCTTAGTGGACTTTACTTTCTAATAGTTTCTTAGGTATATCATAGACATAGATAAACTCATTGTAATCATTATCTTCCCTTTTTCTATCCTCATCATTCTTTTATCATATTCATCAATTCTCACATTCACACTTTCAATCTTTGTGTTAGTAGTTTTGTTCATATATTTATAAGCTTTTCTCTTAGTGGAATCACCATGGAAAATACCTTCATCACCTTTAGAGTCACATTTACCATTTCTTGCATCTTTTTGAATGTAAAATATAGTTCCAAATACTTTGAAATATCAAACATTAGGTGTATGGCCGTACCAGAGTTCATAAGGTATTTTATTTGTTCCTTTCTTCAGTTGAACTCGGTTGAGAGTATAAATTGTAGTGCTCAATCATTCTCTCTAAAACATTTTAGAAATACCTTGCTCAATAATTAGTGTCCTTGCACAATCAACAATAGACATGTTTCTTCTTTCATCAACTCTATTCAGTTGTGGTGTCCTTGGGGAAGATAACTATCTTTTAATTTAATTCTCAGCATAAAAGTTAGTGAAATCAAAAAACATAAACTCACTACCTCTATTAGATCTTAAACATTTCAATTATTTACCTGCCTCCTTGTCAACTCCATCTTTGTACCATTTGAATATATCAAAAGCATGTGACTTAACTGTCATGAATATGATAGCCATCATCCTAGAATAGTCATCAACAAATAGTATGAAATATAGATGTCACCATAATAACTTCCTATTCTCATTGGTCCGCACATATTAGTATGCACAAGTTCCAAGATATCATTAGAAGTATTTTTCTTACTTGAAAAACTTGACTTGGTCATCTTACCGAGTTGACATTGTTTACACATAATATTATTAGGTTTTTATAGATTTGGTAAGCTTCTAACTCTTTTCTTTCTATTGACCTTAACTATGTTCTCAAAGTTAACATGACATAACCTTTTGTGTCACAAACATACATATTTAACTTTTGCAAACAAGAAAATATCAACTATAGGATTAAGGTAGAATAAATTACATTTAGTTTGTTCACAAGTGCCAACCAGATTTCCATCATCATCAAATATTTTCACTTTCCAATTATGAAACTCTAGCTTATGACCTATATTATTCAACTGGGCAACACACAATAAATTATATCTTAGTCCTTGCACCCAATATGCATCATCACATTGTATTTTATCATTAAGAATCAATTTCCTCTACTTTTCACTGGACATTGAATATCATTCCCTAGCTTAACTATACCAACATCACAAATTTCTTCAATTTAATTAAATTTTCTTATATCATCAATCATATGATATGAGAAACCACTATCAATTATCCAAGAATCATTCTCACTAACATGTGAAATACATGCTTTTTCTTCTTCATGTCTTTCTTCACTAGGATCTTCTTTAACATCAACACACACTAGTTCAACTCCATCTTTGTCATCTTCAGTAACTAACTTAGTTTTCTCTTCCTCAGCAATATAACATGATTTCTTCTCTTTGTTTTTATAGTCTTTGTTCTTCTTGTACTTGTGATCCTTCTTGTCATTTCTATCATTCTTTTCACCCCTATACTTGTTAGGGTATCTAGTTGCAAAATATCCTACTTCATTAAATTTAAAACATATTAGAGGTAATTTACCTTTGAATTCACCTTAATCTCTTGATAGCCTTCTTGCATACAATGATTCAATCTGAGCTATATCATCTTCTAATTTTGACTCACTTTTATCTTTAGTGCTCTTGTCTTTCTTTGAACTTCCAAGGGTTAGTGAAGATTTGAAAGCATCGCCAAGTGTAGGCATATTGTTATCATAATTTCTTAATTCAAATGTAGTTAACTGGCCAACTAAACCATCAAGTGTAAGAGCATTACTAGGAATATCTCTCACTTCCTAAATTGCATAAAATTTGGTAGCATATATAGGTAAGAGTGTTTTAACAATTTTACTATCACAAATAACACCTCTAGCATCTTTTATTGTACTCACAACTTCCTTGATTTGTCTCACATACTATGCAACATTCTCACCTTCATTATCATGTGATCATACTTGCCTCTCAAAATCTTGTTAGAAATAGATAAAACTGAGAGGGGGGGGTGAGTTAGTATTTTCAATCCTTTTGCCCACAACTGGAAATTATTAATTACTTTACCATATGCATAAGAAAGTAAACAAATAATGTTGAACAATACAAACAGCCATACACAAAGAGAGATCATAACACCATATTTTGTTAACTAGGGAAAACTTGTCCAAGGGAAAACCTTGGTGGGGATGAAACCCACTAGATGATTCACTATATAAAGAATACAGTTAAGGATATTGACCCTGTTAGGAGTCTACAAAGAATGTACAGTGTCTCGAGTCCCTTTTAGGAGACTAGGCCTTGCTAGAAGCCTCAACCTTATTATGAGTTTCTTAAACCCGATTAGGAGTTGGTGGATCCTATGCAAATGTGTGCAAGAAGAGCCCACTACCCTAACATGCAACTATACAATAAGATCTTTAAGAAAATGAGTATACATACAATACTGAGATACTTGCTGTGCTTTGTAATTATTCTGACTGATAATTCTTCATACGAGATTGACTATGCACATATTAATCTACATCATATCTCACATAAAAATTCTTTGCATCATATATCATGATATAATATTCACTTGTTACTCTTATTTCAAAAGATCATATCAAATTCACAATCACTAATTATTCCTTTCGCACTTCTTCTCTTCACACTAACTTTGCAAATGAAGTTCTTTACTTATACCAAAGATATTGGAAAATTCTTCCTTAGTTAGCTCACATAACATCATTAGAGTTGGCTCAATTAAGAAATGGTGATTCAAAATAATAAATCAAGTTGTTTAACACATCTACCGCTATGCTTTGTTCTGTGCTATATCATTACTGCATTAGAAATTCCTTTATAACTTGGACTCGATTGATCGTATGGATATTCGTACTAGTATACATCATTAGTATGATGTCATGCATATCTAGTTAACTATACAAGAGAATATTTTTCTATCATCAAATCTATCATGCTGTTGTGATGTTATTTGATACTTAGACAATTTTCCTTCACCAATGAACATGACTCATTTGCAAAAAAAATATGTTGTCATAAATGACAACCATGTTACTTAAATTATTTGATTGATTGGACATATTTCCAACAATCTATCCCTTTGGCGTTGATGGCAACATTTTGGGAAAATTGGCTAAGTCCCAAACATGTTCTCATACCAAACAAAACAAATAACCATAACATAGTAAAGAAAACATTGTATTCATGTTTTAATAAGATTTCATCCCTTATAACTTTGATTACAACTTTTTGCTCCCACTTACAACTTACTACTATATATATATTTCCCCCCCTTTTTTTCTTTTTACAATTAGTTACAATTTTCCATATATCTCCCCCTTTGACATCAATGACAAAGGTGTGACAAAAAGAAAAGTCTGTCAAAATTTGGTAGCTTCATCAAAACTTGGAAAAATAATCACTGAAGTTGGTCTTCAACTATGCAATGTGTTTCTTCCAACTATCTTTCAGTGCATCAGATACACTGATTAGTGCACATAAGGCATATGTGGTTAACTCTACTACATTTAGATCTATTGCCACAAATTTGACATAGGAGGACTTTGCTTCCAAGCATTCCTCCAACTAATTTTCTAGCAATGTTATCTGTGGTAATAAGTGATCTCTCAAAAGAGTAAATATTTTGAGAGTTTTCCCCTTTTCTACTTATAAATCCTTGATGCTATCATGAATAGCTTGCATTGCATGCTCAATGTTTACTAACTTCTAATTTTGTCTCAAAAAAGTTGTCAGTGAGCATCTGAAGCTCAATTACCTACTCTTTGATTTTTTCATCAAGACTTTGAAGATTGATGTATGCCAAGTTGCACTTAGCATAAACTTGTTTGCCTTATTCAATACTCTGTCTCAATGCCTTAATGCATACATTCAAACTTTCTATATCATTCCTTATATTTGTGCACAAGGTATTAAGCAATTTATGTTGGAATATTCAAATATGGAAAGATTACTTATGAGAGGGGGGGGGGGGGGGGGGGGGGGGGTGTGAATCATAAGTATCACACTTTAGCCTATAAAACTTTTAATTGAAAGTAAATTGCATGCATGTAAATACATCAAATAAATATGAAACTAAACACATGCATCAACAACTCATAACACTGGAATTTGGTAACCCAGAAACCCTCCAGGAATAAGAAGGTAAAACTGGGGTGGGGATGATACCCACAAAAATTACTGCAGCAATATTGTTCAACCACTTCTGATGGTCTACCCTGTTAAAGGCTTTACACTGTGTCAATAGTGACCTGATTAAAGGCTTTACAAACACTTAACATGAAGTGTCACCTTGTTAAAGGATTTAATCACCTAATTAAAGGATCTATGAAATAGCTGTTAAGCTAACCTATCACCATAGGATTTTCATTCTAATACGATTGCTAGAAAGTATAAGGTATAATGAACTTGATAGATTACAATCCTTGATTGCTGAATGTAGGCACCTGTTCCGCTTTCTCTAATCTTGATCCTTTTGTGATCTGATAACCTTCGCTTCTAAAAATAGATTTCCTTGTGCACCCTTGTATGTCCTCTCATATATTTTTACAATAAAATTTCATCTTCCTTATAAAGACTTCGAAGACTTAGGGTTAGATATGGATCTACGATCTACATTGAATCTCAATTTCCCACTGAATACTTATCTTTTGCTGATTGGTTGCATGCTTTTCCAAGTTTTCCAATTGGTTGCATGTAGATTGCATAGGAAAGATAAAAGATTCGATCTCATCATTAAATCCTTCAAGATTTTCCTTATGTTGGCTGCAAAAACTATTTGCATCATAGTTTGTGCAATTACAAACTCTTATGCTAATATTCTAAGTTACTCAGCTCCTAAAGCATTGCTGATGCTTGGTACATGTTGTTTCCTGGATAGCTCGGCACCTAAACAAAATTGTATCACTCAGCACCTACTATTACTCGACACTTGTTAACACTCGGCACTTGTTAACACTCAACACCTACTATTACTCGGCACTTGATATAGCTCGACACTTCATATTACTCGGCACCTACTCTTTGTTTGGCATTTTTTAGTGGAAAAATGGTTAAGTGTATTGACACTCAGTTGTCAAATTTATTCTTTAAGCTATGATCAAATAATTAAGATTGACAAATGAGTGTCAACACACTTAACCATCTTCATTATACATGTTGAATATACAATGGAAGCTGAGCTAGAACTCTAACACATGAAGAGTTATAGATAGTGCTGAGTGATTTAGGAATTAGTAGAAGCTGAGCAATGCAGAAAACTAACAGGTGCCGAGTAATACAGGAAGTTAATAGGTGCTGAGTAACATAGGAAGTTAATAGGCATCGAGTAACATAGGAATTCTATAGGTGCTGAGTGACACAGTAATTCTATAGGAGTTGAGTAAATCAGGATACAATAGGAGCTGAGCAATACAGGAAAGCTTTAGGTGCTGAGTAAAGAAGAAACATAGTGGATGCTGAGCAACCCAAATTAGATGGTGCCAAGCATCAAGTATTACTTCATGTACTGAGGAATGCAGGATCAGCATGAAAGTTTGTGCAATCGCAAACCATGATGTGAAACAATTATGCATGACTTATGACAGGATAAAAAGATAAGATAAATCCTCCCATCCACCTATGCAATCCTCATGTAGCCAATCAAAAAATTAGAGACTACATGCAGCCAATGGGTGAATTTCAAGGGTTTGAGAAGGAACACTGGAATCAAGGATGCATAATGAACCACTAATCTTTATAAGGGAGTCTTGACACCATTGAACAAAAAGAGAGAAGCAAAGAAAAGAAGAAGGAAAAGCAGAGCCTATTATTAAGGTTGTTGCAGAACATTTGGTGTCAAAGATTTAGTGGAAAGGATGACATTTACACATCTAGTTGATCAGAATAGAACAAGGAACACAATTAGCAGATTAGATCTAGCAGAGATCAATTATAGAAAAGTAGATCAAGAGCTTGAGATCAACATTAGAGATTGCATTAGATCAGGTGTATTATTCTAATACTCTCTCACAATTGTATTAGGAATTTTGAAATCCTATTGAGATAGGCGGGTTTAACAGCTCTATGTAAATCCTTTAACAGGGTGGCATTCTAAGTTGAATGTTCTTAAGTCATCTAACAAGGCACACTCCTAATAGGGTGTAGAAATCCTTTAATAGTGTGTTGTAGCCTTTGATAGGGCAAGCCTTTAATAGGGAAAACCATCAGAAGTGGTTGAAATCAATTGCTACAGTAATTTTGTGGTTATCATCCCCAGCCTAGTTTTACCTTCTTATTCTTGGAGGGTTCCTGGGTCACCAAAAACTCAAGTGTTATGTGGTGATGCATGTTTTCTTCTCATGATTGTTTAATGTTTATATGCATGCATGCTAATTTTAGTTATATGTTATTAAGGATTTAAAACAAGTGAAAAGGCCAGTACTTCTGATTTACACCCCCCCTCCCCCCTTCTTAGAAGCACTCTTCCCATTAAGACATTCCAACATTTACCATCATGCTTTTTTTGTTCTTGAATTGTAGCCACAATACTGAGTGTTGTGAACTCATCATCAAAAGTTTACAAAGGATTGTTGTGCGTTGTTGAATGTCTGTAGGTGTTTCAACAAGGCTCACTATCTTTTCCGTTCTGTCTAGTACTAAAATCAAAGTTTTTTCAATGGACTTAACTAATTTCTTCATTTCAAGAAATTTTCTTCAAGAAGATAAGAGATTTTGTGCTTCATCTTCTTCATCTGACTAAGTTACTATTGCTGTGACCACTATTGCTTGATTAGGTGGTGTAGATGGTGTTACTACTGCTGGTGTCAAGAGTATATTTAAAGTAGCTACTTCACTACTAGCCTCAATTTTCTTCATAGAAGCTTTCATCTTCTTCCTTTGGCTTCTGATATTCTATTTCATTAGATGATTGCTATAATCCACAATATTGCCAATATTGCTAGCATGAAAATCCTTGAATGGATCCTCAGTTCTATCAACTGTCACATTTGTGTTATCTACCTACATAGATTCACTACCAATGGTGATATGTGGTGAATTATTGGAAATAGGTGTTCTATTTGGTTGCTCAAGACTATGGGGTGGACTGTCTACAGTAGGACTTTCTTCCTCTATCTACGCACACTCCTCATGTGTCTAGCTTGCCTTCTCTGATTGCACACTTTCCTTAGGCATTTGGCTTGCCTCCTCTAGCTGTGCACTTTCTTTAGGCATAGTATACATAAATGTGACTATAGCCTCTTACGTTTCCTTATTAAATTCTTCATAATTTCCTCCCATGAGGAGAATGGATCTCTTTTAATTCCTTAAAAAAGTTGATATACCTTTTAGAATAATTGTTATTTCTTCCTTATTATTTATAGAACATAACTTTTTCACCATATTAATTCTTATTTTCTTATCTTCCTCTACAACTCTGCTTTTTCTATTTAGCAATCTATTGTACAAATCTTTAGGGATCTAACCTCTTTTACTGTCAAACCTTTTATCTTTTAGGATCATATTCCTTACTACTAGATTTTCTAACTTTCTTCTATCCATATTATTATACAAATCATAGTACAATTCAAATGTACAAAATTATTATCATTAATGATTTGCATGTTAAGATTCTCTACCTTTGGCTTCCATGCTCTTTCATTGATTGAGGTCTTTGCTTCTTGTTTAGCTAGTTCAACTGGTTTGTCACTAGTTTCTTCCTCAAACTTGGAAGAACTAATCTGCAAGGTTCTTCTTTTCTTGCTTGGACCACTTGTAGTCTACTTCACTCTCTTCTTAGGAGGAGTTTTGGTCCTTTTAGGCCTTGTAGACTACCTTGTGGCTGATGCTTCTTCAGTCTTCACTAGATTCCTTAGAGGTTGCTACTATGCAACTACTACATAAGGTACAAAAGGTGTCTACCTACTTGTTTTAGAAATTGTGACCTCTTCACTAGGTCCTACCACTGCAATAGGTGTACGGGTCAAAAGCTTAGATTGACCACTAGCCTTCATTTCCATGGCTATCCCTTTCACCTCATCAAATTCTTTCCTAATCATCCTAGATTCTTTCAAAATAGAATCAATTACTTTCTCCACCTTTTTCTTGGAATTCTTCTTTATTTGATCGGTTTTAACTTCTTTCATTTTCTCAGAATATGTCCCCCATCTAAGACATTCAAAATCAATTTTAGAATGAAGGATTATATGTGCATACCCTTCAATCAATTCTTCATTCATCTCATATCCCATAGGTTCAATGAACTTTACTTGAGGGACTACTACTTCCATGCAAGTGAAATCTATTTCAACCATGAAACATAGTTCATCCTTATACTTCTCTACTAGCACAAGAGGTATCCTATACCTTTGCTTCATTTTAGCTTGGAAAGACTTCATTGTTCTATCAATATCACTTTCTTTAACTCTTTTAGGTTTTGATCTATATGCTCAAGTGATTAACTATATTGCACACTCATTTTCATTCCAATTTGTGATTCTAGGGAACTTCTTAGTAGCATAGAAAAAATATGTGTCAATAGGGATTCAAACCTAAAGATTGCACTTCTTGATTTCTTGATTCTAGATATGGTATCCAACAAATATGTTCAGATAATGTCACACATATTAACCTCTTCACCTCTTACTATCAAGTAAGCTACATGAAGAAATCCTACAGGGATTGAATCTATTCTAGATCCATGATTGTACTTATATCCCAAAATCTTACAAATGAGTCTCACTCCATCATCTAAAATGGTGTTGACTTTCATGTTTCTACCATCAAAATATGTATTGAGATTTGCCTCAACTATCTTGCACACATTTTTCATGTTTACTGGATTACATCCTTCATTGCTCAAACCTGTGACCTTGTGAATTAGGTCATTTTCAATACATATAATAGAATCTCCCAACCATAGAAAATCATCATGTACTCTAATCAAGATTATCCTTGTCCATTCATTATTGTCAAAATTTGTGTAGAACATATGCTTAACTAGGTTAAGTCGCTCTAGTTATCTATGCTTAGGTTTCAATGACAAGTCATTGTTGCATATTTTCTCCAATTCCTTATGAATGTTTGAATCACATATGATTTTAATATTGTAATAAATATATTGATACTCTTATATCTTCGATGGAAAGAATATTTTTCATAATTTGTGAAAATGCTCCAATAGGGTCATCAAGTAAAGTAACAAATGGGTGTTTCTTGAAACTATATCTAGGTCTATTGCTTACATTAAAGACTTCTTGTCTTTCCATTCTTGAAAGAGTATGTTCAATGATTCAAAAAATACCTCAATTTCACATATTAGGGTTTTCGATGACTTCATGTAATTGCAAGCCTCTTTAATTTTCAAATTTTTCTTTAATCTCACACTCTGACTTCACACAAGAAAATGATGTATGCAAATCAATTTATGTCCTATAAATCTTTTGCAGTTTGTACTTTGCATTAAATGCATGTTTTCCACTTGTTCAATGTACTATCTCTATGCAACAAAGAGATTAATCTTCTCACATAACCTTATCTTGATCTTATTAGGCAATGCACACTTCATTGTAGATTTTTGTCAATGTCCACTACATACTGTCAACTGTGCAACCTTTGATACTTATTCTAACATCAATTATCAATAACTAATACTCTATTTCACTGAGAATGCTTAATTTTGGTAAGAAGAGTCACAAACAATAAGTGATTTCATTGTCTTGTTAGGTACATCTTCTATAGTTGTATGAGAGCTTCCTAGTTCCTTTGCCCTTATAAATTATTCCTTTGATTCATTTGTTTTCTCCTTCATATCATTTCTTCTATTGTTCTTTCTATAATTCTGATTCCTATTTAGGTCTCTTCTGTCCATTCTGCAAAACTTTTTTGTGTGTCCAAAGTTATTGCACAACTAACATATAGGTACATTTCTTTTATGTTCATTCAGTTGGTCATCAGGTGCTCTGCAATTCCTTGCAATGTGTCCAAGATTGTTGCATTTGTAGCAAACAATTTGTCTTCTTTCTCCACTTTCATTAGTGTGAGATCTTCTTTTGTATCCTACATGGTTAGTATTCCTATATATCCTACTATTTGCATTATTACTATCAAATTCAGGTTTCTTACAATCTACTACATAATGACCATATCCATGAAAATTATGACAATAAAACTTTGGAATAGGTTTAAAGGACTTATCTTTGCAATTGACTTTAGTGTCTTCAGGTTCATCACACTAGGCATAAGATTCCTTTCTCTGATTGTCCATATCATGATTATATTCTTTGTCTTTCTTAGAATTAGTGACATTCTCTTTGTCCTTGGGTGTATCATTTGTCTTGCTTAGATCCTTATTGCTTTCAGGAGTATCATACTCTTTTCTCTCAATAGATTTCTTTATGGATAATCCAAGAAAGAATCCAAGTCCAGTCTTGTCATAACTGAGTCTTTGTGTACATATTTGTTCTTTAATCTTATCACTGCTAGTATATAATTTATCAAGTTGTTGTTTGGTTTTTACTAACTCAGCTTTCATCACAATAGTGTTTTATTTCTCTAACTCTACATGCTCTAACTTGATAGATTCCAATTTAGATGTTACCTTGCTTAACTAGGATCTCAGATCTACATTTTCAATTTTAATTTTAAAGTCATTCTTTCCTCCATTTTCCTTAACACTCAGCTTAAGTTCAACTATCTTTAACTCATGTTTTAGAATATCATTTTCTTTCTTCAGATCTTCAATATCATCATCACTGGTTTGCTTACTAGATTCCTTTTTCTTTAGATAATCTATTTTATCCTTTAATTCACCGATGTAGGCTTTTGCATCCTTGCATATGTCTTTAAGGCCATCTCTTTCATCAGTAAGGAGATCAATCTATTCAAGTGCTTCTGCAAGATTCTTTTTCAATTTTTCCATATGCATAGGGATCTTATTCAAGTTGTTAATCCTCTTCTAAATAACCAAGCTTTGATACCAATTGTTAGAAATAGATAATACTAAGAAGTTGGCGGGGGGGGTGGGGCGGGCAGGGGTGAATCACTATTTTTAATATTTTTGCTTACAACTGGATATTATTAATTACTTTACCATATGCATAAGAAAATAAACAAATAATTTTGAACAATACAAACAACTATACACAAAGAGAGATCATAACACGATATTTTGTTAACTAGGGAAAGCCTACCCAAAGTAAAACCTCAGTGGGGATGAAACCCACTAGGTGATTCACTATATAAAGAATCCAATTAAGGATATTAACCTTATTAGGAGGCTATGAATAATATATAGTGTCTCGAGTCCCTTTTATGAGACTAGGCCTATTAGAAGCCTCAACCCTATTAGGATTTTGTGGATCATATACAAATGTGTGTGAGAAAAGCCCACTGCCCTAACATGCAACTATACAACAATGTCTTTAAGAAAATAAGTATACATACAATACTGAGATACTTTCTATGCTTCACAAATCTTTTGACTAGTAATTCTTCATATAAGAGTGACTACACACATATCAATCTACATCATATCTTGCATAACAATGCTTCCTATCATATATCATAATATCACATTCACTTATTACTCTTAATTCACAAGATCATATCAAGTTCGCAATCATTAATTATTCCTTTCTCGCTCCTTCTCTTCACACTAAGTTTGAAAATGAAGTTCTTTACTTATACCAAAGATATTGGTAAATTCTTCCTTAGTCAAATCACATAATATCATTAGAGTCAACTCATTTAAGAAATGATAATTCAAAATAATAAATCAAGTCATTTAACATATTCTACTGATATGCTCTATTCTGCATTGTATCATTATTGCATTACAAATTCCTTCATAACTTGGACTCAATTGATCGTACAAACATGCACAAAAGTATAAGTCATTAGTATGATGTCATGTATCTCTAGTTAACTACACAATACAATATTCTAATATCATCAAATCTGTCATGTTGCTGTGATGTTGTCTAGTACTTAGACAATTTTCCTTCGCCAATGAACATGACTCATCTGCAAAACAAATATGTTACCATAAATGACAACCATGTTGCTTACCTCATTTGATTGATTAGACATATTTCCAAAAAATCTCTCACTTAGATCTCAATACATTCTCATCTCCACCATGTACAAGTGCCAACTTCTCCCACATCTCTTTAGCATTAGAGCAGTTGTTGATATCATAAAATTCTAAATCATTCAAGGTAGATGCATTTTTCAATGATCATGTTGTGGTGTTCTCTTTTGTGATTCATTTCATCCACAATCAAAGGACTAGTAGGAGAAACATATGCATTGTCTAGCTAGTTTAGAGTATGATCTCAACCTCCAGATAAGTGTAGCCTTGTTCCATTTTCCCATGAGGAGAATTTATCCTTGTTCAACTTAGGTGCCTCTCTATTGTATAATATCTTTGGATCTTTATGTCAAGTCCCTTTTAACTTTTTCCTTCAAGCACTAAGCTCTGATACCAATAGTCAGATATCTAAGATGGGGTTGGGGGGGAAGAGAAAATCAGTTATATCCAGTTATCCCATAGGCCTTGAAAATTATTCAACACATCCACACCTTTATATACTTTCACAATACTAACTTGATAACCACATTTAACATCTCAATTCATACTTATAATATTTTTACTTCAAACTTTCTTCTCGCTATTAATGACTTTACCAAGTATCAGAACAATTATTTAGCTTATACTAAGTTGTAGCATTAAACATAAAACATGAAATAAACTTTGCAACAAATAAGATATCCCACAATTGAACATGTAATTTTAAAATGGAAACCATGTAATGAGAAAAACCAAATAATTCACTCTTGTGAAGTGAACTCTATTAGGAGCCAACCTTGTAAAAGGTTTACATGGACATTTTTAGTTTGATGTGGTTAAAGGATTTTAACCAAAGATCATCTAGATCTTATTTAGTTCTTGATATTTTTAAAGAGTGGTATACTTTAAAGGACATACAAACATCACTAATCAATGTTACCATATAAGATTTCATAGACTTGTTATTGCCACTTAGTTAAGAGATTATCTTTGCTACAATAGAAATAAAGTAATAGTTTAGGTTTTTCACTACATCGCTAGTTCAAATCTATGCTTCTCTTGGTCTTTTTCCTTCTGATCTCTATCTAGTTGATTAACACTCTTTCTCTTTCACCTTTCACTTCCTCTTCTTGATCTCCCTTTTCCTATTCTTCTTGGTTCACCTTGTTCTTCTTCATTCTTCATCTTCAACTATAATTCACACTTAATTAGCATTCAACTAGGAACCAAAAATAGTTAACTTCATCCTTCAAAATCCTTCCATATTTTGCCTTTTAATTATGATCATAGATCTTAGATTCATTATATTTAGTCACAAAAAATAGAACTTCATTAAAATTTGTACTCATCTTCATCTTTATTAAATCTCCTTCATCAAATCTTCATCTTCATCTTGCTCCAACATTTCAACTTCTCAAACATTCTTTATTCTCATCATAAGTCAGCCTCATATTCAATATTTATTAACTTGTTCTTCCATCTCACACTCAGTGAACATTACCACTTCTCTCAGGTAACACTATACTTTTTTAACACTAGAATCACTTAGTTAACCTTAAACTCCATCTTCACTTCACTAGTCACTCAATTATTACTTTAGTAGGTCTAGCAATACTATATTCCTCCTTTCACTCTATGTAACTAGTGTAGCTTGGTGAATACATTAGCTTCATTACAACTTTACATGATTGCAAAACAATCAAATTGAAATTATACAATCAAGGTCTAACTCATTCAAGTTCCCATTGAGTACCAATATTTATCAAGTCTGTCATGCCATCATACTTTCTTCAAATCCTCTTTATCAGTCAAATTATTTTCATTAATCAAATGATGTGTGCTCTATAGAATTAGCATAATGTCTAGCCAACTAAGGCTTGACATCAATGACAACATAATAACTAATATGACTCTTTCACATACATTGATAACATTATCTATTACATTATTAGTTAGGGTCAACAATTTCTCCCATTAGTTAGTCCATTGGAAAGCTATTAAAATTCCCTGAATTGTTTAGGACTTTGATGGAAGTCTCGATAAATCTCTTTGATTAAAAATTTGAATTTTTATATTTGTGAATAGTTGTTGACAATTCCAAAAGCTAGATTCATTCTTTGGGTATTGTAGTGAATGCCAACAGCATAAGATGTAAGAAAATATTTTAACTTTGTGACAAGACCATTCTTGTGGCATTGCATTACTAAAGCTCCATTTACTCCAACACACACCAACTTTTGCAAAATTGTCATGTCATCTATTTGTCCATGTTCAATTAGAGAACTCTTTACTAGATCAATCATTCTTTCTACACTAGTTTTTTCTTCATTTTAACAATAGGTAGTAGGTTGGGTCGGCAGACAAAATTTTGTATATTATAGACATTCATGCATACCCAGGAAGTATTGTCTACTTTTTGCACCTCATCTAAAGATAATGCAATAAAATTTCACTCTTTAATTTTTGCCTTGATATTTTCCTTTTCAACCTCAACAAGACAAGTTGCCTCATTTCCATCTGATGTTTATTGAACAATGACTCCTTTGATAATAACATACTTTTAGAAATTGTAATAAAGAATGATAGGTAGTCAATCATGGGACACCCTTTTCTTAAAATATAAAAGACAATACTTAACTAAAGAGATTTACCCATTTGTTCTACTTCCATTTCTTTTCCGAGAAGAGATTTATTTAAATCTTTTACTTCAATAGGCTTCATATGCATTTTTTCCTAAAATTCAAAAATTTCTTCATTATTGACATGTTGACATTCCTCCTTGGTTTTCCAACTTGTCACTAATTTTTCCACTCCATCTGTGATTTCCTTCTCATAAACTTTACCCATATGCTTTTTTGCAATGTTAATTTTTGTGTGCAACCTCTTTTCCTTTTTATTTATCCTTGTGCATATCATACATATGCATTCTACTAGAAACTTAACTTTATTTGGATTACATATAGGTTTAATGAATGGATACTTTTAAGGCTCATTCTACCTTAATATTCCTTATTGATAGATCCTAATTCTATCCTTTTTTGGATTTTGCATCATTTTTTCTTTTTAACTCCATTTTTCACTTTCCTACCCATGCACCATAACCATCTTCGGAATCATCATCCAAGTTTATTATATGAATATCATTCTAACTACTATAGGTATTTACCTAAAGATCTTGGATACTTTGGATATTTACATGAAGATCTTCTTCAGGTTTATCATGATCAAAGATATTAGGTTTACCAATTTCTGTTAGAATTTACAAATGGGAAGATTTACTTCTAAGAAGGGGGGTGAATCAAAAGTAACTAACTTTAACCTCTTAAAACTTTTAGCTGAGATCATTCACATGCATCTAACATATCTACTTAACATGAAAAATAAAGACATGCATGAAAATAGATAACACAAGATTTTGGTCGCCCAGAAACCCTCCAAAATGAGAAGGTAAAACTAGGGTGGGCGTGACACCCACAAATTATCACTGTAGCAATATGTAACTATTTAAGGTTCCAAAGATTGACCACTTCTAATGGTCTTCCCAATGAAAGGCCTACCCTATTAAAGTCTTTACACTCTGTTAAAAGTGACCTAGTTAAAGGATTTACAAATACTCACTTGGAATATTATCCTATTAGAGGATTTAGCACCTCGTTGAAAGGCTTACAACATGGTTGTTAAACCAACCTATCATCATAGGATTTTCATTCCTAATACAATGGCTAGAAAGTATTAGAATGTGTTGACCTGATGACTTACAATATTTGATTGCTGATTCGAGATCCTTGTTCTGCTCAATCTGATCTAATCCTTCTTGATCTGATATGTCTCTACTCAAAGTCCTAATGGTGTATTCTAATCAACTAGATTCTACAATGTCACTCTTCCTTCTCTGAGTCTTTACACCCCTCTAAACTTTGCTAGCATTTTCCCATGTAACTCTCTTACACTCACACAAATTATGGGGTATCAAACTCCTTTTAAAGGTTTCAAAGACTTAGGGTTAGGTATGAATCTATGATAAGAATTCATCCTTCTTTTCCCACTCAATTATTTTACTTTTCCTATTGGTTGCAAGCTTTCTGCATTTTTCTTATTAGCTGCATGTTGATTACATAGGGAATGCAAAAGATTTGATCTTATCTTTTGCATCCTTTGAGATTCATCTTGAGTCAGCTCAAAAATGGTTTACATCTAAGTTTGCAAAGACACAAACTCATATGTTGATTCTGTGTTACTCGACACTTATTGATTGTTGATGCTCGACACATATAGCATTTTTGTCTTGCTTGACTCCTATAGTAACTCTGTCTTGCTCGACATCTATACTTTTCTTGGCACCTATAGTGACTTGGCATTTATAGTGACTTGGCATCAGTTATCACTCAACATTTGAATCTTGCTTAGTACCTAAAGTTCACTTGGCACTTGTTGAATTTCTGACTCGATAGATACTATGGCTTGGCATCTGTATCATACTTAGCATCAACTTAGAAATTGGTTAAGTGTGTTGACACTCAATTTTCAAAACCAATCTAAGACCAACAATCTCCCCATTTAACATGAGTGGCAAAAACACTTAATTAAACATTATGAATATGATCTCTATGAGTATAATACACATCTTGTTCAACATAAGTACAAAACTTCAAATACTTGTTCAAAATTTTGTGGAAGGCTATATACCTCAAAAACTTGTAACTCCCCCTGAGATGATGTGCCATTTCTATATCCAAAATTCCTTATGCTAGATTTTTCTTATGCTAATGTTTTTGAAACTCTTTGCCTTGTCTAATCTGTTTTTGACTACTCTACTTCTGCTCTATGTCTACTCCCCCTTTTACGCATCTCCTTGCAATTTTTGTATCCTTTTTTCTTTATCTCCTTATCTCTCCTCAAAATTTTGTTATCTACCCCTTTGGGTATTCATTCTCCTTTGGGTCTCATTTATTATTTGTAATGCCCCACCCAGAGATCCTTGGAACAAGGATTCAATATAAGCCAAGTGTTCTCATCCTATCCAATATATGATCCTATCCAAAGCCAATAAAATCATACATCCTGAAATCACTCAATTGGCCTCAATCTGAGTGTGGATTCTACACGAATCTCAATGATGCAAAAAGACCAAACATCATGAACTCACTCAACTGGCCTTAATCCAAGAGCATAGATTCTACATGAATCTTAGTGTCCATGAAATAATAACAAAGGTCCCAAAAGAAACCATAACACTAGGTATAAAATCACTCAACCAAACACAAAATTAGGAGTACAGATGTAACACGCACCCCAATCCAACATAAAAGTGAAATAGTGGTATGATTGATATCCAAACCGATCATCAAGTTCCACAACCCACATTGTGCCAAGAAAACTTGAGAAAATAGGGCAGCACGCAAAATGAGGTAAAAACTCCAAAATTTAAGAAAACTTTAAAATTAAAACCCATTTGGCATTTTGGCACAAAAACCCCATAAATCAAAAAATAAACAAGTTCGAACATCGTATGCAAAAATGGCCAACATAACGGCATAAAACCCCAAACCCTTATCCTGAAAAATAGGAAAATGTTCGTACTCACCCAACTAAGTAGGACTAACATACAAAAAAGGAGGGGAAGACTAGTTCTCAGCCTCCAAACAAATGGCTACCAAAAACAAAAGTAGAAACAGAGCAAAAACAATAAAATAGGAAAGCCCTACCTCACAACCAAAAGGGAAAAATGAGAATCTGAACCATAAAATAAATACGCAACAAAAGCAATTGAAAATTGTAGCAATCCAAAGTTTCCCTAAGCTAGATCCAACGAGCCCAACCTTGCGACGATCCCACACCTGTAGCTCCCACAACGAACAAAACAATAAATCCTCATGAAGAGAATTTTGGATTTTACTCTCCAACTTTATAATTCAAAAGTGAGAAGTGAGGAATTAAATTCCTTTTTGGTTATTTATTCACTTTTTGAGTGAATAATCGATTAGAGAAAATAACCAGCTAACCTAGTTAAACCCCGAATTGACCCAAACAAAATTTGGCTATTCTTAGAAATAGGAATTCATCTATGGAAAAGCTGCCATCAATTAAAATAAATTAATTAAAAAGCCTGAAAACTCAAAAACACATAAATTTCCTAAATAACTTTTGTGTAAATGTGAAACTCTAAATGCACAGACATGCTCACTGGTCTAATCACATAATGCAAATGAGTTCGGATTTAGTAATCACCGAATAGTTTAATAAAATAATTAAAATAAGGATACGTCGACCATACAAGGACAACATTGGTAAAATATGAATGGTTGAATCACTAACTCCATGTGCCACTGCTAGGGATATAAATCCTATACACTAAACAACACAATCAAGTGCAATTGCATATAATAATATAGTCAAAGCAATAAATGCATTAAATCACCTAATTTAACCATTTATTTAATTATATTAAAATAATCTATTTACATCACTCACGTTCACATAAAGCATAACAACGCAGGAATGAAGTAAATAACCATAGCATTAAATCCATCACATAACACAATCAGAGACATGTCCAAATACCAGGAACCAAATATCATCATAAAACACATTGTTATCTCAAAATGGCATCATCATGCAATATGATTAACTGAACAACATAGTAGTCTAACATCTATGATACTGAAATCTAGGTATAACATTTGACCCTTGGGTCATCTCAAATGCAAACATAACATAAGTAACAGAGATCTCTTAGATCAAAATATGACAAGGTAAATGTCTGTAGCACATAACCAAATAATCCAACATGAACAATCCATTTCTAATTACTTAAGAATTTAATAATGATTGTTTAACCAACATTAAGAGAGCACTTAAAACACATAAGTGAACACAGTCATAAACATGACTACCCACTGCTACAAGAACCTAGTCCAATGTAGCATGGTAATAGCACATAGTGTAATCTCGGCACACATCTCAAGGTAATCATAGAACAACCTCATGATACCACATCGATCCTAATAAGCATTGGCACAAACGTCAGTGAACCATAAATCATATCATAATCTTCTAACTCAGTCAAAGCATAATCAAAGCAACTGATGCAGAAACATAAATCCAAACACCTCAACGGTGTATACCATTCATGGACACAATCATGATACATCACAAAAAAAGATCAACAATGTTGCATCCAATAGGATGACTTACAAAATTCAAATGGGAGAGGCACCACATTATCTCCCTCAAATTATTATATCTCCCCCTTTATCTACATAATGTATTATTTCCCCTTTTTAACACTTATGTCAAAGGGTCCTAAGAATGAATTGAATACTTAACCAAAAATGTTTTATTTACCTCCATTATTATCTTCAGAGAAGCATCCCAATTGTCAAAGGCTATTTCCAATGATTTGAGCTGAATGGTTGTCTCTACTACAAGATGTACTAGGCCTTCTAATGTAGAAAGATTTGGATCTTTCTTCAAAATATTTTCTACATAGGACACTTCTTTATGCAATACTTCTAAGTGTGGGGTTATTGCAAACTAGATCTATATTAATTTGGCCTTAATATTAGCCTCTTCTATTGTTAATATAGCTAACTCCTTTTGAGTGTGAAGTGTTGTGTCAAAATGCTTCTCACTTTGAGCTGGATCCTTAGGTAGCTATGTACTTGATATCTTAAGGTTTCTCTCCAAGCTCAATATTCTATAGCTAGTCTCCTATGTGAAATATGAAGAATCACACAACTTGGAGTATAATGAGAATATGTTCTCAAGTACTGCTTTCACTTTCTCAAATTTCTTAGCCAGTTCAACTTGTGATAGTGCTATTTCATCAGATATCTTCTTGTTTACCTTCATTTGAAATTTCTTTTTAGACCATTGTGATAATTTAACATTGGTATCAAGGTCTTCATTTTGTACCTGGTCCACTATGTTGGATAGTTTCTCCATAATGGGCTTTGTTTCATCAAGTACTGGCAAGTTGAATGCATTAAGGAAGATGTCTTTGATTTCTATTAATGCTTGCCTTTGTCTATACTCATTTATAAGTATCTCCTACTTCTTCTTCCTTTCCAGTGCCTCTTGCACTTCATTGATCTTTGCTAAGTTCATTGTCTTGTAGTCATAACTTGGTATGACTATCTCTTCATCAAGTGTAGGGTCTCCATAGTGAAGTACCCTTGCTACCTTGGTAGAGCTCAAGCCTAGTGCTGAAATTTGCAATGGTACTGCATCAGTACTTGGCTACTTAGGAGTCCCTGTAGTAGGCAAATTTACTAGAGGTTGTATTGCCTCTTGTTCTTTCTCCTTAGGGGTTTTCTCATCTTCCTTGTCTTCTTCTATTCTACCTTGATCAATTATGGTGATTAGAGGAGGTACACCTTGGCTTTTTTCTATAGGATCAATGGTATCTTCTTGTCTTCTTTTTGCCTTAGCTTGCTCCTCGATAGTTATTGTGACTATCATTGTAGAATCAACCTTAGCAAATGTGTCTTGTGTTGCTTGCTTGTGTGGTTGACCATTTGTAGCTATAGGAGTTTTCCAAGGTGGTTCTTGTGTATTCACCTTCTCTGTAGTTATTTTAGCTATAGTTTTTTGCAATTGTTCTACACTCACCAAAATAGGATTTGTACACAACTATGATTGCAAATTTTTTTGGTGAAGGATCTTTCTAAGATCCTCCATAGTCAATGGATTAATGTTCCAACTTGAAGTATCAAGAACATCCTTTACAATTATAGTTTCTGTAGATGTAGGTGCTCCATATGGAGGACTAGGTGGTAGCAATTGTCTATCTTGTACACTCTATTCTTGTTGCTGCTCCTCAACTATTGCCTCATCACCTTTCTTTGTCTTCTCCTCTATGACTTCTTCTTTCTCTTTCTCTCCCTCTTCTTCCTTTTCATTTTCCTCTTCTTCTTTATTATCATTTCTTCCCTCAAAAGGATCTTCTTGACCTTCCTTGACCGTTGTCAACCCATAAATCAATTTCCACATTTGTGTGGACTTGTTTACAACATCCTCAATTTTATTCTGTAGAATGCTAAAGGATATGTATTTGGGTGCAAATTTGCTCCCATGTTTCTTGCTAGCCTTGCTTATCTTTGAATTGATGTATGATAAAGCTTTGTATATTAGTCCCACACTCCTTTTGTTTAGTTGGATGAAGTTTGACTAGTTGACCTTTTGGGTGAAGTAATCCCTTCACTGGATGTGTTGCTTCCATCTTTCTTTTTTCGTGTCTTATTCATTTCTCCTCTAATGTGTTTAACATCTACCTTTCCTTTTCCTTTTTTGAACTTTTAGTTAGGTGTCTTTAACCTTGTTGCGCAATTTATCCTAATATGACCAATATTCAAACAACTAAAACATGTGGTTTGGTTGAGCTATCTATCGTAGTTTCCACTAAAATGTGTTCTTATGCAATTCTTAGGAATGTGTCCATATTCCTAGTAGTAGTGATAGCTATACCTGGTGTTGTAGTCCCAATTATAGTGATATCCATGATTATTTCCCTTTTCTAGTTGATTAGGTGTCCACATAGGCTTTGATCTACATTCAAAATCTCTATGTCCATACTTCTTGCAATTGTAGCAGTGACATTCAAATCTTGGTGTTCTAATAGTTCTAGTCCTATAGTCATGTGCTTGATGTCCTTTCTTGTTGCACTTGTAACAACTGCCCATATTTTTAGGTTTTTCATGTTGATGAGCATTCTTTCTCCTACACACATTATAGGTATGTCCTTTTTTACCAAAAAAATGACAAGTAGGTTTAGTGTTATTACCTTTGTCACTTCTTTCTTCTACAATCTTGGATGACTCTCCCTTTTTAGTACTAGTGTATGCTAGTCCTGAAGTATCATTGCTAGCTCTTGGTGATTTCATTAGTTGTTCAAAGTACTTGATGGCCTCATTAGGTTTGTTGAAGTTTTTTACAATTTCCTTCTCACTTTTCAAGTCATTTTTTAGTTGTTCATTTTGCATCTTTAGTGAGGAGATCTCAATGTCCTTGACATTTAATTCATGATGTGCATTCATCATCTAACTTAGGGTCTCTAGTTGCATGTTGGAAATTCTTGCAAGTTAAATTAACTTTTCTTCCAATCTATTAGCAAGGTTTCTCTTGTCATCTTCTAGCATAGCCTTATCTTCAGTGGCTCTTTTCTTCTATTCAGTCACTTCACAAAGCATCATGGCTTGAGATTCTTGTTCAAGCTTGAGTATTCTGATCTCTTCTAGTTGAGCTCTATTCTTTCCATCATATCTACTATTTTTGCATCAAAATCTTTGGAATCTTCATTTGCAAATAATTTTGAGGTATCAATCTCCTTATAATGTGTATCATTCTTAGCCATGGCAATTTCTCTTCTTCTCTTTAAGGATTTCCTCAGTTCTTCCCTAGCTTCCTCTAAAGCATGTAGAGCAAGTTGTATATCAATCACTTGGTTTTCTATGACCTTCCAAAGTTTGTAGAAATCCATTTCCAAATCTTTTCTCCAAGCTATAAGGCTCCTCCTTGTGAGAACTTGGCTCTTATACCAATTGTTGGAATTTACAAATAGGAAGATTTACTTTTGAGAGGGGGGGTGAATCAGAAGTAACTAAATTTAACCTCTTAAATTTTTTAGCTAAGATCATTCACATGCATCTAACATATCTACTTAATATGAAAAATAAAGACATGCATGAAAATAGATAACACAAGATTTTGGTCACCCAAAAGCCCTTCAAAATGAGAAGGTAAAACTAGGGTGGGGATGACACCCACAAATTATCACTATTTCAATATGTACCTATTTAAGGTTACAAAGTTTGACCACTTCCAATGGTCTGCCCTATGAAAGACCTACCCTATTAAAGACTTTACACTCTATTAAAAGTGACCTAATTAAAGGATTTACAAACACCCACTTGGAATGTTACCCTGTTAGAGTATTTAGCATCTTATTAAAAGGCTTACAAAATGGTTGTTAAACCAACCTATCATTATAGGATTTTCATTCCTAATATAATGGCTAGAAAGTATTAGAATGTGTTGACTTGATGACTTACAATCTTTAATTGTTGATTCCAGATCCTTGTTTTGCTCAATTTGATTTGATCCTTCCTAATTTGATATGTCTTTACTCGAAGTGCTAATGCTCTATTCTAATCAACTAGATTCTACAATGTTGCTCTTCCTTCTCTAAGTCTTTACACCCCTCTAAACTTCGCTAGCATTCTCCCATATAACTCTCTTACACTCACACGAATTATGGGGTATCAACCTCCTTTTAAAGGTTTCAAATACTTAGGATTAGGTATGAATCTACGATTAGTATTTATCCTTCTTTTCCTACTCAATTCTTTCACTTTTCCTTTTGGTTGCATTCTTTCTCCATTTTTCTTATTGGTTGCATGTTGATTACATAGGGAATGGAAAAGATTCAATCTTATCTTTTAGATCCTTCGAGATTCATCCTGAGTCAGCTCAAAAATAGTTTACATCTGAGTTTGTGAAGACACAAACTCATATGTTGATTCTCTATTACTCGACACTTACTAATTGTTGATGCTCAACACATATAGGATTTATGTCTCTCTTGACTCTTATAGTAATTCTGTCTTGCTCAGCATCTATACTTTTCTCAGCACATATAGTGACTTGGCATCACTTATCACTTGGCACTTGAATCTTGCTCAACATCTGGAGTTCACTCGACACCTATTGAATTTCTGACTTGGCATATACTATGACTCAACATCTATATCATACTTGGCATCAACTTAGAAATAGGTTTAAGTGTGTTGACACTCAATTGTCAAAACCAATCTGAGATCAATAATTTCTTCAATATTTGGTAGTGGCATTGTTAGTGGTTGGGAATCTTGTTAATGTACTTGTGATGTTTTAGCTTCCTAATTTTGGTCACTAAAATATGATGAGAAGGTTATGTGAGTGGGTTTGGTTGGCTTTTCTTGGCTTCCACCACATGTAGGAATCTTACCCTTGTTCATGTTTAATATCTCCAAAGAAATATAGGCTACCAAGAAACTTAACTTGTTGAAGAAGTTATAGTCGACTATTTCATATATTTATCTAAATATGATTCATTGGTTGCATGAGCTAGACTATAAATATAGATGTCCCATGTCTCCCTCATTACTAGGTGGCTCAGTGGTCACTGGTCCTAAATGATAACTAACCAATAATAGTCTAAGTTGTACCTAATAAATAAGAAAAAACTAAAATTATAGAGCTTAGATAGATAGGGTTTTGAGTTACTCATCTTCCCTCAACCCTAGTCATCATTCACCAATTCTCTTGACAGTTTGGTAAATCAAGACTTTACTATTGATTAGAATTGAGATAACCTAGTAATCTATAAATATATTTATACCAATCATTTTTGGAGAATTTTATAGGAATATTATAACGTATACAAAATATTTTTCAAAGGACATGTAATAAAAACACGTCTTATGTAATTTCTAAGGAAATTATGGTTCTCCAATATAATGGCTATGTTAGAAAGTAAAGTTTGCCAAGATAACTCAAGGGGTGAATTGATTATCTTATCAAAAAAAAAATTTATTAACCTTATTAATTCTCAAATATGTGATCAATATGAAAAACAACCATAAGAAGATAACTATACACAGTAACACTAGATATGTTAATTAGGGAAACCCTTGATTAGAGGGAAAACCCCATTGGGGATGGTACCCACAAAATGATGTACTAATATATAAGTTCCTTGTAAGAGGATGGACCCTGTTAGGTGTCAATGAAATACATTTAGTACATATTAGTCCCTTTTAAGAGTCTTTGACTCCCTATGAGGAGATTCCAACCCTGCTAGGAGTTATACCAACCATATTAGGATTTGTAGACGATAGAAGGACCCAAACAACTTCAAGGGCAAGACCACTAAACTCACTATCCAAATGGGCTCTATATTATTCCTTTTAGAATAAAAAAAAATGATCAAGTATCTATTGGATCTCTCTACCAAATGTAATCATTGTGCTCATTCACTGGGCCTCTATTGCAATGAATACTTCTTAGATCTCAACACCAGCTCCACAAAATTACATCACAATAATACCTTAGATTGCTTACTCACATATAATTTGCACTTACAATTAACTTTCTATTTTGAAATCATCTCATACATACTCCCACACTTCATGGCAAGGAAAATAACTTTACTTTATACCAAGTCCTCAAAACAATTGATTGAGTCAGCCTTTAGGATTTCCCAATTTACAATTACAATAGGACTTCATTAAGATAAAATAACACACACTACATTACATATTTTCATAATTATATGAAACTATTGGCTCACAGTATTTACAAATATTTCACACATGCAACCTCAAACTTTGTGTTCTCACAAAATTCATCATCGGGATATCTTCTATGTCTGTCCAACTTTGCATAACCAAATTACTAGAAATCACTTCTCAATAACTCTATCTATATATTGTCTTCTATAAATCTTGGATAATTGTTAATAGTCTCTAAATTTTGACATGCACAATTAACCACATCATCAAGACACTCTATACAATATGTCCTAAACTTTTCTTGATCTCATCTTCAATCGTTGCATCATATGATGTCTATCTATGTCTGTTTCTTTGTTAGTCTTTAGTATGTTGACATCAATGAGAAACACAATCATGAATGTAACATTTAACCACTATAAACATATCTCAATTGCTCCATTAGTTCTAAGATACTACCCCATAGGAATATCATTAGAATTCATGCTAACAATCTCCCCCTTTGTCATTAATGGCAGCATAGATGAAAAGAATCTAAGTTCCATGAATACCAAATACAACTCTACTATTGTTCTCGTTCTCATCTTTTCAAATACTCTTCATCAATATAAGTTTTGAATCATCTTCATCAATCAAATATTGTAGTTAATGCATGTCCCCTATTGACATCGATACTCTCTCTATTGATTGTTTTTCATGCACAACTCTCCCTCATTCTCAGAAGATACTTGTCTCCCCATTCTCAAGAGATGCTTCTTTCTCCATTCTCAAGAAAAAAAATTCATGCATTCTCACACCCATTGACATCAATGACAAAGGAATCATTATGTCAATCTTCTATAAAATATCTTCAATAAGATCAAGTGTCTAGCTAAACACAGGTGAAATACCAATTGCCCCACATTCCTTCATGACTCAACTCAAACAAAAATACTCCCCCATAGAGGAAGCATCAAATTTCAGTCTAGATAAATAATTGTTCTCTATACAACTGGACTAATGCAATCTCTACATCATATACTCTAAAGTAGGAAGGGGCATAACCCCAAGCATACCTTGAAAATACTCAAATGTATCCTTCAGTAAAGGATTTTTAAATATATATGCTATCTTTTTCTTTGTACTAACATACTCCAACCTAATCTCTTTCTCTCCAACCTGTTCTCTCAAAAGATGACACTTATTAGATATGTGTTTCATTTTGGAATGTACTACAAGATTATTAGACATATTTACTATACTTTTGTTATCACAATGTATGACAGAAGGTTCAATAAACCCAACTCTAATATCCTTCAACATCTATTTCATCCACATAATCTTATTGAAATTGTTTGTTGTTGCTACATAGTTTACTTTTGCTCTACTTTATGAGATACAATATTTTTTCTTTCTTATCCAAGAAACCAATCTTCCTCTTAGGAAAAATTCTCCACCACTTGTACTCTTTATGTCATCCATATTGATTGCCTAGTCTGCATCAATATATGCACATGGAGTAAAATCATTTTATCTATCATACCACAATCCAAAATAGGTGTACCCTTCAAATATCATAAAATCATCTTTACTATTGCATAATGTGCTTCTTTAGGATCATCCTGAAATCTTTCAACAATGCCAACTACATTAGCTATGATAGGTCTTGTGTGTGTTAGATATTTTGAACCTCTAATCATGGATTTGTACTTCTTCTGCTCAACATTAGGTGTCTCATCTTTGCAAGATAATGCATGACTAGTTACCATTAGTGTACCAATGGGATTACAACTCTCAAAAGCAATTATTTTCAACAAATCTTTTAAATAATTAGTTTGAAAAATGATAATACCTTCATCATTCTATTCAATCTACAAACCTAAAGAATATTTCATCTGACCGATCACACTCATCTCAAATTCCTTCATCATCTCCTCCAAAGATTATATCATCCACGCATACTTCAATAATCAACAAACCATTCTTAATTTATTTCAAATACAAGTTACTATATGCAATACCTTAACCAAAACCCAAATTTTCCAAATACTTATCCAACCTTACATACCCATCTCTAGGTGCTTGCTTCAACTTGTAGATCATATCTCCTTCTTTTTTCAAAGGAAATCCTTCAGGTTTCTCAATGTAAACTTCTTCTTCAAGTTTTCGATTTAGAAATGTTGAATTCATATCCATCTGATACACTTTGAATTCCTTATTAGCCACATAAACCAAAAACATTATGATTGCTTTGATTTTGGCAATAGGTTCAAATGTCTCCTCATAATCTATTCCTTATTCTATATTTCTATATTATTCAAATATTAATCTACTACTACTAGCATAATTTCCACTGGTGCTTGCACTCCTAGATAGGGTAGGTTAAACACTCAATGCACTAAAGGAAGTCTCTACTCTAGGTAAATCTCCATATTGTTTCAAAATTTATTTTTCTACTTCCAATCTTCCAAGAAGAGTCTCTCTAGAGAAGCTCTAATCTATGTTGTCTAATGGAATGGTGGTGTCAAGGTTTTCAAGATTTTCCATATGATCTCATTTTCTTCTTTACTTCCTTCACAAACCTTGATTCCTATAACAATTTCTAATATTCTACCAATATAAATTCTTATAAATTCATCTTCCATCATTTTAGCTTCTTGAAATAAACATATGCAACTTCATAGTCTAATTCTTTTAGCATGATTATCACCTTCAAAAGTAGATTCCAAATCTTTCCAAATTTCATATGATAACCTCAAAGATTTTACCTAACTATACTCATTTTTAGGAAGAGCAAACAAAAGTGCTTCTCTGGCAAGCATCTTACACATGAAGAAATCTCTTTCAGCCTTAGTACATTCTTCAAGCTTGTTTTCTTCAACTATGTTCTTCTTATTATTGATGATCATTCAATATCAAAGACCTATGCATAAAAAATGTGTCTTCATATTCTCTTTCCATTTGTCATAGTTAACTACATCAAAATTAGATTTTTTTAAAAAGAAATGACTCACCATTGATCTCTTTAAGATTTTAAGCTTTTCCTTCAAGGATCTGATGCTCTAATACCAATTTTTAGAAAGTAGAGTCTACCAAGATAATTGAGAGGGGGGGAGGGGGATGGGGGGTGAACCATTTATCTAATCAATACAACTTTTAATAACCTTATTAAGTATCAAACATGTGATTCAATATAAACAACCATAAGAAGATAACCATACATAATTGTACCATATATGTTAACTAGGGAAACCCTTGATTAGAGGGAAAACCTTGGTGGGGACGGCACCCAAAAAATGATGTACTAATAGATAAGTTCCTTGTGTTGATCTCTAAGCCCAAGTTGTCTATCAATTTCTAATTCTTATTCATTTCCAAGGCAACATTGGATGATCATTAGTACAACCAATCCATTGAAAGAATGTCGAGATAAAAATGACTTGTTCATATTTCTTCATATGTTGAGTAACTCAACAATTATCGAGCACACCAATATAGGTTGAGTCAGCATACATGTCGAGTAAAATAATGAAGAAAAGGTTAATTAATACTAAGTGAGTCAGTATATGTTGAGCATATAGAAGCTAAGTGACAACATGAATGTTAGTTATGACCAAGCATCAGAACATTCAAGTGTCGAGTAAACTAGTTTTGACATATGAGTTTGTAATGGCACAAACACCTATATAAATAATTTTAGTAGACTTAAACATGACATTTAAAGATTTTAGAGACAGTTAAGGAGTATATTACACATTTTGTCAAAAGGCATTAATAACAACAAAAGCATATTAACCAATCAAAAAATTAGAAGGGTAAAATGACAAAAGGATGGAATAAGGATCATTTCTTAAGATGCATTAGGATAGATCTAAAAGAAGAATTGAGTAATAGAACAAGTTATATAATAAAGTGTGGAGCATCAGTAATATTATTTATATTGATTGAGCATTGCAATATAGACTAAGAGTTTACATCAACCGAGTTGATGTATTAGTCAAACAAAATGGTATTGATCAAGAAAGATGACATTGACCAAGTATTTGAATGAAAAAATTCATAAACACAACTTGTGAAGGCCAAGACAAATGTTGTGCACCTACTAGAGTACAAACACATTTATTATAAACCTAAATGGACAAATTGAAGGTATATATATCAAATTTGTGTATTCATTTTCATTTTACCAAGTGATTGTTCGTGCACAAGAAATTCAAAGGGATTTCAGAGATATAACAAGTGAATCATTATGTGTGATGCAGGAGCATCCTGGGTTTCCTTGGAATCGTGCACTTTTGTTCATTCTGCCAGTTGCTACTGAGTAACCAGTTTCCAGTTGATGCTGAGTAACTAGTTTTTAGTTGATCCTGAGTAACCCATTTCCAGTTGATGCTTAGTGACCAGTTTCCAGTTGATGTCGAGTGACCAGTTTCTAGTTGATGCTGAGTGACCAGTTTCTAGTTGGTGGTGAGTGCTAGTTTCCAGTTGATGCTGAGTGATGCTGAGTGCCAGTTTTCAGTTGATGCCAAGTGCAAATTTCCAGTGGATGTCAAGTGATGCTGAGTGCCACTTTCCAGTTGATACTGAGTCATCCAGTGGGTGCCGAGTTGTCTGTGTCTGGTTCCTATTTGGGCTGACTTTTCTCGCATTTAATTTTGGTATAGGTAGTTATATTTTTTGAGAGCTGACTTGTGGCTTCTCTAAGTACTAGAATTTTCTATAAGTCATTTTGGCAAGTATAAATAGAGTGCTTAGGCTTAGATTAAAGGGAGATTTTGGGGGAGAGTTTAGAAAGAGTAGGGTATAAGTATGGAAATGTGAATTTGAAGCTGGATCATGGATCTGGAAGTTGTATTCTATATTTGGCCGTAACCTACAAGGAATTACATCTGGGCATGTATGTTGTTTACTTGATGAATTAAATAAAGATATCTTGTTCTCTCTCCTTGGTTTTGTTTTTGTGTTGTGTTTTCCATTGTGTTAACTCTTGCAGGGTGGTTTGGATAGCTAGGTGAGCCTTTGGGCCTAGTTATTCCTCCTCTTGCCTGCGTCAATTGGTATTAAAGCTTGAGATTCATCCTTGTGGAGATTGGATCGTGTAGAACCCTGATTTGGATTTGGTTGTAGGGTGGCAGATCTATGGATTTGACCTATAACTTGTAGAGGGTTATGATCTTTCAAGAACCTGATTTGTAAAGATGGTTCATAGTAGAGGAAATAATGTTGATAATGCTATATTGGATCAATTGAGACAAATTGTAGCTAGATTAGATGCTATGGAGACAGCCCAGAGGAGAGGAGCACATCTTGATAATGTAAGTGATGATGAAGTAGTAGCACCAAA
Organism: Cupressus sempervirens; assembly: GCA_028749045.1. NCBI lineage: Eukaryota > Viridiplantae > Streptophyta > Pinopsida > Cupressales > Cupressaceae > Cupressus > Cupressus sempervirens. The sequence goes on from CM053792.1 coordinate 566,501,388, forward strand.
CCATAATCCAGAACCTAAAGAAGACCAAGATGAAGCAAGATTGTTGAGAGTATTATCTAGAGCGAATTCAAATCCTGTTGTAGAAGTTGTTCCTTATGATGGAAAATTGGACACCAATGTTGTGTTGGATTGGATCTCTAATATGGAGAAGTTCTTTGAGTATAAAAACACTCCTGATAATAGAAAGGTGAAGATTGCAGTCACTAGGTTGAAAGGTCATGCAACTCTATGGTGGGAGCACTTGCAAATTGATAGACAAAGGAGAGGAAAGGAGAAGATTAGAACTTGGCCAAAGATGGTGAACAAGGTAAAGAACAAATTCCTTCCTCCTGATTACCAAGTTAGCTTGTTGAGAAAGATGCAAAATTTGAAGCAAAAAGACATGACTGTGAAAGAGTATACTAAGGAATTCTATAGACTGGACATCAGATCTGGACATGTGGATGATGATGTTGAGAAAATTGCAAGGTACATTAATAGATTGAGATCTAGAATACAAGATGAAATAAGTTTTGTGAAGCTAGAAAGTGTAGAAGAAACATATCAATATGCCTTGAAAGCTGATGAGATCTTGACAAAGAAGCATGAACAAAGACAAAGAGGTAGAGGTGGTGGATTCCAAAGAGGAAGAGGTAGATCTTATGGAGAAAGTGGTAGATATGATAGTTCTATGCAAGATGAAGGAAAATCTGAATGGAAGAATGATGACAAAGGCAAGATTGAATGGAAAAGTGGTAATTCTTACTGAGGAGGCACTAATTCTTATCGAAGAAGAGGTAATCCTTATTCTAGAGGTGAATTTCATGGTAATTGTTTTAGACATGGAAAAGAAGGGTATAGATCCTTTGAATGTAGATCTTCTAAAGGTGGGAAAAATAATAGAAATGCTATGATTCAAGAAGATGATGAGGGTTCACCAAGTGGACCTGAGATTGGAGAAAATTTGATGGTGAGAAGAACCTTATGTAATAAGGGAGGTAATGAAGAACCTGTTTTAAGGAGAAGTCTTTTCAAGACAAGATGTAAGATGGCTGGAAAATGCTGTAAAGTGATAATTGATAGTGGAAGTTCTACAAATCTAGCATTAGAAGAGTTGGTTACCAAGTTGCAGTTGTGGAGGTTGAAACATCCCAAACCTTATCATGTTTCATGGATCAAAGATGAGCATAACATATTGGTAAGTGAGCAATGCCTTGTGAAGTTCAAAATTGGACATTACTTTGATGAAGTTTTGTGTGATATTATGCCCATGGATTGTTGTCATATTTTGTTGGGTAGACCTTGGCAATATGATAGATATGTTTTACATGATGGAAGATTGAATCAATATACTCTTTGGGTAAATGGGAAGAAAAAAACATTGTTGCCTTTGATCGAAAGTCCAGATGAGGTTAATTGTACAGCTATAAAAATTTGCATGGTTAATGGGAAACAATTTTAAAAGGAAGTGAAGAAGAATCAGGTTTATTTTTCTATAATCCCAAGAAAACTAAGTTTTGTCAATGGAGATCGAGTGCTAGAAAATAATGTTAACTGAGTGACAGTCAGTGGTGACTGAGTGATAGATGGTAGTATTGACCAAGTGCCAGGAGAAATTGCAGAGTTGCTGAATGAGTATAAAGGCATTATTGTTGAAGATATTCCTGATGGTTTACCTCCTATAAGAAGTATAAGTCATTGTATGGATTTGATCCCTAGAGCTAGTTTTCCAAACAAAGCACCATATAGATTGACACCTGTAGAGAGTGAAGAACTTAACAGACAAGTGCATGAGTTGTTGTAGAAAGGTTTGATGAGAGAAAGCTCAAGTCCATGTGTTGTACGTATTGTATTAGCACCTAAAAAGAATGGAGAATGGAGAATGTGTACTGATTCTAGAGCCATTAACAAGATAACAGTGAAATATAGGTTTCCTATGCCAAGGATGGAAGACATAATGGATTATTTGAGTGGAGCAAAGTATTTTACCAAGATTGATTTGAAGAGTGGCTATCATCAGATCAGAATTAGAGAAGGTGATGAATGGAAGACTGCTTTCAAGATAAAAGATGGTTTGTATGAATGGTTGGTTATGCCTTTTGGTTTGACTAATGCACCTAGTACTTTCATGAGGTTGATGAATGAACTTCTCAAAAGATTCTTGGGTAAGTTTGTGATTGTTTATTTAGATGATATTCTAATATTTAGCAAGACAAAGGAAGAACATCTTGAACATATTAGACAAGTATTACAGAGGTTGAAAGAGGAAAAGTTGTTGATTAATCTGAAAAAGTGTTCTTTTATGCAAGTGGAGATTGTGTATCTAGGATTTGTGATTTTAGCTAATGGATTGAGGATGGATCCTGAGAAGGTTAAAGCAATTTTGGAATGGCCTACACCTGAGAATGTGAGTGAGGTAAGATCATTTCATGGTTTGGCTAGTTTTTACAAAAAGTTTATAAAGAATTTTAGTGTAGTTTGTAATGCTATGACTAAAACAATGAGGGGAGATACAAAAGAATTCAAGTGGACACATGGAGCTGATAAGAGTTTTGAGACTTTGAATCAAAAGGTTGCTGAATTTACTTGTATTGGCTTTACCTGATTTCAACAAAGTATTTCAAGTTGAATGTGATGCAAGTGGTAATGCAATAGGAGCTATATTAAGTCAAGTAGGTAAGCCAGTTGCTTTCTTTAGTGAAAAGTTGAATAATGCTAAAAGGAAATATTCTATGTATGATAAAGAATTTTATGCCATTGTTCAAGCATTGGAGAAGTGGAGACATTATTTGATGCTTAAGGAGTTTGTGTTGTATACTTATCATAAAGCTTTACAATACTTGGGAAGTCAACATAAATTGAATCAAAGACATATGAAGTGGGTTGAGTACTTGCAAAGTTTTACATTTGTGATCAAGCATAAGAGTGGAGTTACTAACAAAGTTGTTGATGCATTAAGTAGAAGACATTCTTTGTTGATTGAAATGAAGGTTGAAGTTCTTGGTTTTGATGAAATGAAAGAATTGTATGATGCTGATCCTAATTTTTCTGAGGCATGGAGAGAGTGCAAAGCACCAAATCTGACAAATCACATAAGTAAGTATGATGAGTATTTCATTCAAGAAGGTATGTTGTTCAAAGGCATTCAATTGTGTATTCCTAGAAGTCCTATGAGGTTGAATTTGATTAAGGAAAAGCATAGTGGTGGATTTGCTAGACATTTTGGAATTGATAAGACATTGAGTTTGCTGAAAGAGAAATATTATTGGCCACAAATGTATAAGGATGTTCAGAAATTTGTAAAGAGTTATGGAGTTTGTCAAGTTGCAAAAGGAGTGAGTCAAAATATTGGTTTGTATACACCTATTATTGTTCCTGAGAAACCTTGCACTGACATTAGTATGGATTTTGTTCTTGGATTGCCTAAAATAGTGAAGGGGTATGATTCTATATTTGTTGTAGTGGACATATTTTCTAAGATGGCTAATTTCATACCATGTAAGAAGACATCAGATGTTGAGCATGTTGTTGAACTTTTCTTTAAAGAGACTATGAGATTGCATGGATTACCAAGAAGCATTATTTCAGATAGAGACAGTAAGTTTTTTGGTTATTTTTGGAAGACTTTGTGGAAGAAGATGGGTATTGAATTGAAGTTTAGTTCTACATTCCATCCATAAATAGATGGATAGACAGAGGTTGTGAATAGAAGCTTGGGTAATTTGCTAAGATGTTTAGTCAGGAATAAGCTGAGTAATTGGGAGATGGTATTGGCACAAGCTGAATTTGCATATAATAATTTTGTGAATAGGAGTACAGGGAAGACACCTTTTGAGATTGTTACTAGAATGCATCCTAGAGGTATATCAAATTTGAGAGATGTTGCTAGTGAAGAAAAGAAAAGCGTTGTAGGAGAAGAATTTGCTCATTTTATGGAGTCTTTGCATAAAGAAGTGAAGTTGAGGTTGGAACAAAGCAATCAGAAGTATAAGGAGAATGCTAATCAGTCTAGAAGACACCATGATTTTCAAGTTGGTGATGAGGTGATGGTTCATCTAAAGAATGGAAGATTCCCAGTTGGAACATATAGCACACTGAAGATGAAGAAATTTGAACCTTGTAAGATCCTAAAGAAGTTTGACAGTGGTAATGCTTATGAAGTTGAGTTGCCTAATGACATGGATATATCTCCTATATTCAATATTGCTGATTTGTATAAGTATCACGAGTCAGATGATGAAGTTGTTGTACCTAATGATTATCCTAAGAAATAGATTGAGGAAGTTGAACAGATATTGGACCAAAGAGTTGGTAAGAGTACAAGAGGAAAAGATTACTATGAATATTTGTTGAAGTGGAAGAACAGACCTATTGAAGATGCTTCATGGATTTCTCAATTTGAGTTAGATTTAGCTCAGGTTGGGACATCTCAATGATTCAGGAGAATCATTTCTTTCAACCCCGGTTGTCTGATGCAAGAGCATCTTGGGTTTCATTGGAATGGATAATCCTAGGTTTCCTTGGAATCTTGCACTTTTGTTCATTCTACCAGTTGCTATCAAGTAACTAGTTTCCAGTTGATGCTGAGTGACCAGTTTCCAGTTGATGTCGAGTGACCAGTTTCCAGTTGATGTCGAGTGACCAATTTCTAGTTGATGTCGAGTGACCAATTTCTAGTTGATGTCGAGTGATGCCAAGTGCCAATTTTTAGCTGATACCGAGTGCCAGTTTCTAGTGGATGCCGAGTGATGCTGAGTGCTAGTTTCCAATTGATGCCGATTCATCCAATGGGTGCCAAGTTGTCTGTGTTTGGTTCCTATTTGGGATGAATTTTCTCACATTTAATTTTGGTATAGGTAGTTATGTTTGTTGAGAGCTGGCTTGTGGCTTCTCTAAGTTTTAGAATGTTCTATTAGCCATTTTGGGAAGTATAAATAGAGTGCTTAGGCTTAGATTAAAGGGATATTTTGGGGAGAGTTTAGAAAGAGCAGGGTATAATTCTAGAAATGTGAATTTGAAGCTAGATCATGGATCTGGAAGTTGTATTCTATATCTAGCCATAACCTAGAAGGCCTTATAGCTGGGCATGTATGTTGTTTACTTGATGAATTAAACAAAGATATCTTGTTCTCTTTCCTTGGTGCTATGTTTGTGTTGTGTTTTCTACTGTGTTAACTCTTGCAAGGTGGTTTGGATAACTGGGTGAGCCTTTGGCCCTAGTTATTCCTCCTCTTGCCTACATTAATGTGTCATTGGAAAATTGGAAGAACATGGTAATTAAAGTTTTTAGTGTTGAGTTAGGTTATTTTAGAAGTTGTTGAAGCAAATTTATTGGAACCCTAGCTTGGAAATGACATCCTCTTCATCTACGTATGCTAAGGAAATATTGAGGGAGAGGGCTACAAAATTTGTGAGGAATGATAAGTGTCCTCCACCAAATTTCAAGGAATATCTTCACATTGAATTGATTGGTGATGAATTTGGTTCCCTATCATTTATTCCACCCACAGTATTGATGATTCATGATATAACATCGTGTCATATGTGCAAAGTGATAGAAATATTTTGTTGATCAACACAAAATATGAAGATAAATATTGTGTTGATCCAAGTACACAATATGAAGATTTGGTTAGAAGGTGGACCAAGGAAGATTAGCAAGGCTATCATTTTTTGAGTTGCTAGTTAACCTACTTTAGATAGACCTAGGACAATGATACGTGTCACAAGGGATGTTGTTGAACAACAAAAAAATAAAAAATTTGATGGTCATGGTATGTCATGGGATTATAGATCCAATTATTGAATTTTTAGTACATTTTATTGCACACAAATTCTCCTTCAATGGCTTCAACTTATGTTTTACTCCATCCTTTGTCAAAGTGTAGGTATTTGCTCACTCATCATGTAAAACATGCCTGTCAAACTACCATAGCCTACCCAAAAACATATGACAAATTTCCATCATTATGATATCATAAAGCACCTCATCCTAGTAGCTTCCAATCTTCAACTTCACTGAGCATTGCTCACTGACCATAAGCTTGTGGTTATCTTGCACACAACAAATACGGTATGGACTCAAGTGTTAGCTATCTCTTCAGCTTCAAATTTGTGACCATTGTTTTTGACATCATATTTTTAGTACTTTCACCATATTGTCAATACTTCCACCATCAAAGATCACATCACAACACTTATCTTCACATCTTCACCTTGTGCAAAACAAGCTCCTTCTTTGATCAGGTTCATTCTCACCACTCAACAAGACTCTTTTGTTAATTAGGATTTCTCCTCTTTCAACATCTTTAGAATGTGATGATATAGCATCTTCATCAACATGCATCTTCATCAACATGTACAACTCTATCTTGGCCTTCTACTCTTCAATTTTTCCATCCTTGGCATTAGGATCATTCAAATGCTCTCTTGTCTTCCTCTCTATAGTGAAAAAATTTCCCATGAAAGCTTCCTCTTCTAGATCCTTGTGCTCTACCTCTTCCTCTCTGATCTCTATTGTTTTGATCATGGAAATGAGTGGAATCATTTTCACTCTAGTTCTAAGTACTACTTCCAACCTCATCCTTGTTCTTCTTATCACTATTTTGACCTCCATAAGACCATCTACCATATCTTCTACCATGACCTCTACCATTATTTTTGTTATCAAAATTTTTCTTAGCTTCTCCTCAACTCATAGGAAAAAATGGTATGCCTCCTCAATACAAGTCACTCAAATAAGACTCAACTCCTCTTGAATGCTTGGCCTTAACCTATTAAGATAATAGGCCACTTTCCCCTTATCATCTTCTGCATGGCTGGTGCTAATGAGAACTCGATAGAGCACTTTGGTATTACTCTCGAACATATTTTCCCGCTTACTTCAACCCTTGAATTGTATTCAATAGATCAAGCTAATAATCCATGGGGAATGAACTATTGCTTCATTTTGGCTACCATCTGATCCCATCTAGTATTTTTTCCTTTCCTCTTTTATTTTGATTCAAATGGATCTCTTGCCACCAGATCTTTGCATGACCCTTCAATTTGGCCTTCATAAACTTGACCCTGTCAGGATCTTCCATATCTTCATATTCAAAGTATTCTTCCAAATAATTGATCCAATCAATCAATTACTTTGGATTGAGATTTCCCAAAAATGTGGGAATATCAAACTTAGCTCTTTTTCCAATACTTGAAATGGCCTTAAAAATATTCACCTCCTCTGGTTTAAGAACTTCCTCTATTGTGGCTTGGTCCACGTTTCCTTCTTCTCTTTCATCCTTGCTTTCATCATCTCCTATGGCAAGATTCATTCCTCTATGCATCTATTCTTGCAATGTTTGCATTTTCCTCTAGAGGGTTCTAAAATCCTCAAGTGTAACACCTTCAACTCATCCACCATGATTTTGTGCTTATCCTAAAACCCTAGTGTAAATTACCTCATAGCCAATTATTTGTCTACATGCTTAGCCCAAACAATGGTTCTATTACAAATTGCCTCACAATTGGCAATCTGTCCACACACTCAGACACTCTAGCTCTAATATGAGTTGATGAAGGGTGCTCCCCTTAATACCATAAAAACATAACAAAAATAAAGAAACAACAACAATTTCAAGAACAAAATATGGGCTTCTTATTATTGCCACAAATGCAGAATTATGATATGCTAACCCACATGGGCTCCTTCATTACAGTAATCTATAAGACAAAGTTTGGGACTTTCTTAAATATATAATTTTATGTCACCCGGGATGGTTCTAGACACTCAAACTTAATACCTAGGGCTGACAGACCCTAACAATACATATAGAGTCGACCAAATACACTTTTGACATTTATTTTAGAAATTTTAGGGAGCCAACTTAGGAAGACCATAAATCTTGAACCGTTTCTCTGATTGGCTATTATTACCACTTTTCATAAACCTCGTCTCCTAGTATAAATGCTTAGATTTGCACAACCACTCAATTGTTGAGTTTTCAAGCCTCATATGGGGCCTCTAAGGTCTCCAAAACTGAGGCTAAAGATTTTTATACTAAAATTAGACACTGAAAATTTGTAATAACTTCACAAATACATATAATCTTGCCATGAAACTGCACCGAAAAATTAATATGACTAAAATGAACCTTCACCACTGAAATTAGAACATTTTAAGCTCGTATAATTGACTTGCTAAGTAGCAAGCCTCCAAAGACACCAACTCTGCATTAAGACAACCCTTATTGAAACAACTGAAAGAAAATATTTTTGGGTGATGCAACATTTTTCTTACACCCAGGATGCTCTTGCATTAGTTAGGAATTTTCATTTCAAGCAATTTTTTTAAATCTCTCATTACTCTACCTTTTTTTTAGATTACGATAAAAGCAAGTTTTGAAGGGACCTGAAACCCTTTACAAAAAACTAAAGATAAACAATAAAGCACCACCAAGTTTTACAAGGATCTAAAACCTAAAGTTTTAAACAACAAAAATAGGTTTTACAGGGACCTAAAACCAAAATTTTAGACCATAAAAAATGAGCAAGTTTCACAAGAATCTAGAACCTAGAGTTTAAACAAGCTGGAAAGCAAAAAGAAAAAACTCAAAAAACTACCTAGACTAGCAACCAACACACCTGCTCCATAGATAGCACCTAGAAAATCTCTCTAATAATGTTCACCACCTCTTTACCTATTTCTGTAGTACTCTAGGTAATGTCAACTAGAGAAAGAACATGAGCCTCAGCAACATTTTCCCTTGTGCTCTACCTAGTTCTCTTGCTAGGCCCACCTAGACTCCCCGTCCCTACATTACCAGGAGACATTATCTCCCCATTACTCTTCTTACCTAGATTGGTCACCACAATGCATGGATTGGAAGTGACACATTCCATCTCTTGACCACTTTCCTTTATAAGGTGATGAAGCTCCTACTTATATTCTTTAAGCTTATAAGGGATGTTACCAATTTGCACTTCCATCTGGGTTCTTCTAGTGAGTTCAACATCCAATTCTTTCTGCATAACCCCCATTTTCTTCTTTTGAATTGTTATTTCATTATACAACCAAGAATTACTCTAAAGAGAAGTCTCCACTTTAAGCTTAGCAGTGTGAAGAAAGGAAAGTTTAGCATCCTGAGAATCATCCCTCCCATCAACCACATTCCTAGGCTCAGAAGTGGTCACAATATTGATCTGGGTATCAATACTAATGTCTAGATTCTCTATCCTTTCCTCATTTTCTTCTTTACTTTGGCTACTGTCCTTACCCATAGGACCTTTATGTTTAGTCTCTTTAAACATGCCCTCCTCCATTTTCTCCTCACTAGCATTATGAGAAGGGTGATCACTCTATTTATCATCATCCTCCCCAAGGGCTTCTGACCCCATATTTGAGTCTATATTTCTATCCTTACTTCCCTCCACATTATCTTTACCAATAGACACCCCTTTACTTCCAAAGTAGCCACCTAGGTTAGAACTAAGATTCCCCATTTCTATTTTCTCATCATTGTCTGAATTCTTAGATTCAGTAATTTCCTCAACGTGTTTCTTAGTTCTCTCTTGTTTGAAAACCTTCTTGCTAAAACTTGCCCCTTCTTCCAACTTTATTCTCTTAGAGTGTGGCTCACTACCATACCCTTTCCTTTTCTCAAGAACTAGAGAGGGCTTTATAGCCTTAATTTTACAAAAAAAATTCAATGAGTAAAATTAAACCTTCATTAAGCACAGGATGGGACTCTTTCTTTCTATGTGCATAAAGGCTTAGAAGCAAAGAGTATTTTAGAAAAAATGGAAAGGAAATCCTATCTTTGTATCTAAAATGATTTAGGAGAAACAAAGTGAAATTTATGGACTCTCTTAGCCCTATCATCAAGAAGAAAATACTCATAAATACATGACAACACATCCCTCCAAATAACTTTAATTTGATTCACTTTGTAGAATTCTCCATATTTCTCCATATTCTTCTCTTCAGCTTCCATCTTTGGAAATCTCTTGAATGCCATGTTGGAGATGTTATTCTCCTTGTTGAATTTGATCCCTTCCATAGGAAACCCCATAACCTCAGCAATAAATTCTTCAGTCAATTTCACCATGACCCCATGCAAAATTACCCTATCTTCAAACCATTTTTGAAGAAGGCTTCTGTAATGTGAGGTTTATGCCCATAGAGTCTCTCAATGTAGGTCATCACATGACCTTTCTACAAAATCTCCCACACAAAGGCCTTAGCCTTCCATACCCTACAATTGCTCAACTCTTGCTTTCTTGGTTCCCTGCCCATCTCAAAAACTTGATATTCTTTGTGAAACACCAAAGTAGCAAAAACCAAAAAAGGTAATAAATTATTAAATATTTCTGAGGAGATAATAACTTTACTTACATGCCAAACACAAGTCATAATAGCATAAAGGTACTTCCTAGGGAATCTCAAACCGTCCTCCATAAGCCCACCATGCTTCTTCATAAATTTTCCAATCTTAGGAAATCTTTCCTTCTCTAGCATGTACCATGTCATAATTAAAAATCATCATCAACTCCACATCCTTTCATAGGTCAGCATGCCACCTCAACTTGCTTTCTCGATAAACAACTTGGTTGGCAATCCAATCGGCAACTGAATTACCCTCTCAAAAAATATGGGAGAATATAACATTGTCAAATTTTCTAATAAGATTTTTGATTTCCATAATACTTCCTTCAATAGTCCAAGTAACTAGATTATTTTTATTGAGCATATTAATAATGTGAAGTGAATTTCCTTCCACCCAAAGATTCGGATAACTAGTTTCCATAGCCAGCCTCATAGTATAGAGTGTTGTCATTGGTTTAGCTTAATGGCTAGTATAAATACCAATAGGGATGGCAACAACGTCAACAATTTTGCTAGTATTGTCCCTCAAAACCCCTCCACAACTACATTTTCCAGGATTTCCTTTAGCAACACCATCAAATTTATCTTTAATCCAACCCATAGGAGTAGATTCACATTTAACATTCTTCCTTTGATCATCAATTTTGATTTTATAGCCTTTAGTTTGCATAGGATTATTGATTTGGAAATCATCACTTAGTTTTGTGTGAGAATTTAAGTCTTCCTTGATTGTTGTGATTATATTATTACCAAGAACCCACTCAAGAATTTCTTTGTCTCTAAAAATTCTATTATTTCTTTCTTCCCAAATTCCCCATTAGAGATGGGGAGGATAAATTTTCCACATTAAACTAATTTTAACCTCCTTAGACGGACATGTCCAACTCTGGAAGCATTGATCAATATTATTCTATTGTACCCAATCTAAATTCCAGTAGTTAAGGATGTAACTCCACAATTTTTGACTATAATTGCAATTTAAGAAAAGATGATTTCTATCTTCATAGTCCTCTTTACATAGGCTACATTTGTTAACCACATTAACCCCTCTATTTTGCAAATTGTCCAAAGTTAAAATTTTGTTTTGAAGCAAGATCCAAAAAAAAAAAAATTATTTTAGGAATAATACCTTTAATCCAAGCTTTAGTCCATAAAGGTCAAAATTTCTTTTACTCAGTTCTAAAAATAGAGGATACTTTAAAACAACCTCTTGATTCAAAACCCTAGACCATTTTATCTTCAATATGACGATAAAGGCTAAAGGAATTCAAGATTAATTGAATACTATAAAAAGCCTTATTACTTTCAACAAGGTTAACCCATTCATTATTAATCCAATCATTCTCCACAAGAATACCAAAAGTTTGTTTACATCTGTCAACAAGAGTTCTATCCTAATAATCCTCAATCAGAGGATGATCCAGAATCCATACATCATCCCAAAACCTAATCTTTTTCCCATTACCCACTTTCCAAAAATAACCTTTGATTAATATATTTTTAGCTCCTTGCATAGCTCCCTATATAGAAAAAGGAGATAAAACATTAAGATAAGAAAGATAATTATACAAAGAAGGAGCATGAAATATGTATTTATGTTTCCAAATAGTACTTCACTCCTTAAGTCATGATAAACTCTCCAACCCTTCTTAGCAAGAAGAGCTTTATTCATACTTCTAACAGACCTGAACCCCAAACCACCATCCATTTTAGGCTTACAAGTTTGATCCCAATCAATTAAATCCATTCTCTTCTTATCCTCAAAACTAGACCAACAGAAGTTCCTTTGGATTTTTTCAATAGAATTAGCATATTTAGTTGGAACCATAAAGAGACTCAAAGCATACATAGGAATACTTTGGAGACAAGCCTTTAGAAGAATAATTGTTACTCTACCTTTGTTATTTTCTTTAAAGAAACTTGGTTAAAATAGGAATTCATATAATTGCGTTGATAAATTTCATTCATCATAAAGAAGAAAATACAAAAAAAATTTATCTCTTTGTGGTTACATTTTAGCAACAAGTTGTGTAGATTAGTTAGAAGCAACAAAGGCCTCCTCGTGAACATACACATTTATCTTCAATGGAGTTACCCAATAGGTTGAAAAATAACCATCTTGAACCTTGGAGTTGGCCATTGATTATCTTTTCAAGAGATATATTTGAAAGGATCTCTATCATTCAACATTGTGCAAAATGATAGCTCAACATGTATAAAAAAATTACCATACAATTTCATGAAAATATTCATCTCAATTGAGTAATGATACCCATTATTATAAGAGAACTTTAATTGGTATGTGTAGTCCTCACAATCCAATGGTTGGTCCATCATGTACATATACAAAATGTCCTCCAAGACCTAGTTAACCCTCACTATCTATCCATCTCTCTCAAAATGATACATTGAACTAGAGTTGAGCTATATCCACAAATCCTATTGAAGAGAAGTCCAAAAATGTGTAGTAAGTAAACAATTGATTGGAAAAACTATATCTTATATAAAGATTTATGTAATAGTATATGTTGTATAATAATATCACAAGAGTGATAATTATTCCACTTTGGTCAACAAATCTATGGTGACTATAACTGCATCATGTCTCCATGGTGAACTAGTAATCCAATAATGAAGTCAATAGAAATAAAATTTCATTCCACTAGTCTGAATTAAGAATTTGGAACACAATACCTAGTGTAGGACTCTGCAATGTTGTGGTTAGTTGAAAATAGTACAAAAGCAACAATAGATTTCTACAAGCCCGAAAGTGATCCATTATATTCAAAAATAGAGTTTATATAAAAATTTATGGTCCCAAGGGTCATTACTATCCCTTGGAAATGAAAATGAAAATTCCACAAATTATTTAATTACAAAATATAACTCTAAAAACTACTAGAACTACAAAATTCTATATTAAAAATTATGTCTACTTGTAGAAGTCATAACTTTCTACTCATAGCTCATAACCACGAACCGTCAAAAATTATGGAAAGATCTTAAAAATTTCTACATTTAGTGCTTGAAGGTTTAAGAAAAGTGCTACATCTTCTTTCCATTATTGAATCTTATAAATGCTCGAAAGGCCTCTAAAAATGGTAAATGCTAAATCATAGAAAATACCAAAAATAGATTTTGGTATCTTCCCAATGTTGCTTGTGAGAATATACTTTAAACCTTCCAAAAATATTTTCTAGTCATTCATTCCCCCTTGAGAGGAAATGGGCCCCATTTCATCCACACTTTACAACAAATGTGGAAAATAAAGCTGGATTTCTTCACATGTAAGCTATTTTGTTTGTTGAACAAATTGTCCATCTTTCACCACATGGTACAAATAGATTGTTTGGTTCCTCAAATTATTCACAAAAACCTCCAAAATTTGACCACTTTGGAGAGGATTACAAAGTTATAGATTTAGGTCTATATGACTAATTTCATCAACAACATTTATAATGTCTAGTTAAGGAGGGAAATATGGCTTCAACGATTCTACATTGAAGACTAGATGAACAACCAAAAATGGTGGCAAGTTGAGTTCAAATACATTCTCATCAACTTTCTTGATGAAATTATATGGACCATAGGAAAGAGGACAAAGCTTCCTATCATTCCTTTTAGAAATACAACTATACCTTATCCTCAACCTAAAAATTATGAGTTTAATGCTCATCATGCCCTTGTTTATACTTCTAAGTGGTCTACTTCAAAATTTTATGTACTTGTTGCTACAAAATATGAATCTAATCAATGAACATCATCACCTTGTCCTTCTCCTTATCCAAGCATTGTACCAAATCAAGTTGCAAAACTAGTATAGAAACATTTTTTGGTGATAGAGGTTGATATCCAAGGAAAACTTCAAATGGGTTATGGCCAGTGGAACTATGAATTTCCTTGGTGTATCTATATTGTACATATGTAAGGCTTTAACCTCATGTTCGAGGGTGTTTGGAGTGACACACAAAACTTTTGAATAATCATTCAATTGACAACCTCCTCTTAAACATCTATTTAAGGATGGATTGCAATGGACTCTATTATATTGGCATCCATCATTTCCCATAATGAATACTAAAATTCACTAACAAACTAACTATCCCTGTGTAAAATTAATGCTTTTTGGTAGCTCAAAATGAACCCAAACATGCTCAAAGAAGAGTTTTGAAATTTATTTGTAGATATTTCATTTCTATAAGCCATCAAGATTTTCATTTTTGAAAATCTATCTACTAAAAAATATAAACAATCATTTCCATGTTTGGTGGTAGGAAGACAAGACATAAAATCCATAGAAATTGAATGCCAAGGTTTATCTAGAATAGGAAGTGGCAAATATAAACCAAGAATGTGATTTTTAGGCTTTGAAATAGCACACACTATACATGCTTGAATGCATTCTATGACTTCATTTTTCACTTTTTGCAAAAAAAAATATCTTTGAAGTATAGCAGTAGTCTTACCTATTCCAAAATTACTAGCAACCTTACTGTTAATTTCTTATGTTCTATCTTGGAAACAAAGATCTGGCCAAGATGGAAAAGAATTTGTTTTTAAGTAATAATTATTCACATGTTTACCCTTCACAAAGCATAAACATTAGAAAAAACATTATAATGTCCATACAAGTGGGTCAAATTTTCTATTAATTAGTGACCACATGATTCTAATAGCATACTTATTCATGCAATTGGAGGCATTCTCAAACAATTTTCTACCTTTCTGGTGCTTCCTTTCTTATGAAAAATGTTGAGATGAAATTGTTGAAGATAATTTGATCACCTTTGGTGCCTATCATTTTGTAATTTTTCGTGTGTTTGCAAAAAATTGAAGCAGTTTGTAATCTATGTGGATGATAATCTCCTTTCACAATATATAATGTTTCAATTTCTTGCAAGCTTGAATAAAAGAATATAATTATTTTTCATAGGTGGGATACCTAGACATTGTGTTAGAAAAAAATCTCACTATAGGAAACATGATGTCCATGTTGTATGAGGACTAATCCAAGGGCTTGTTCTAGTGCATCAGTTTGTATTTCAAAAAACTATTATAAATTGGGAAGAGATAACATTGGTCTAGAACATAACCTCTATTTTAAATCCTTAATTGCTTCTTTCTTAGCACCTATCCACTTAATTTTTTCTTTCACACCTCCTCATAGTTTTACTACCCTAAAATTTGCATCCTAAACCAATTTTGTTCATTAGTCTCAAAACATCAATCTATCTATCAACAAAGTCCTAATTTACTATGCATTTCTAGTCTATTTCACTACTTTATCTAAGTATCAATTGTAGAAAATCCTAAGTCTACAATAATGCTATACTCTTATTTAATTCCTAATCATCGACTTGATTTAGCTAATAAACCCTTCTAATTGAATTAGTTTAAATTAAAATTCCAAATGCATCTTATTAAATTAAATCACCTTTTAAGCTAAATAACACATAGAAATAAATCAAATATATTTAATTAAATATAATACCTCATTTTAATTTGTGGATTTAATTGAGAAAATCATCAAATATGAGGTAATATTTAATTAAATTCTTAATATCCTCTAAAATATCCTTTTGATTTCAAAAATGGAAACATTGAGTTAACTTGAATCAGAGATGGAAATAGAGAAAGGTAACTACCCAATTCACTTTCAAAGAAAATAGTTAACTCCTCACATGGAAACTTTCCATTCAAACTATACTCATATTTAATCTCCACCATTCATCTGATTTGATCACTATCATTGACCTATTCCAAATTTCAATAAATTGGAAACGCGTCTCTCATTAAGGAGGATACAGTTTGTGAGTAACAAAACTCTTTCGTTTTGAGTGTACACTATTTATTCTTTCAATGTATTTTATTGCTAGTGCTTATTGTCATTATATTTTCTTAACACTCTGATTTTAGAGTAATATGTATACATTTTATTTTAAATCTTTTCTTATTTTCTTAGATTAATTTGTACATTCATCTAGCTCAATCTCACCTATTTTGCATAGAAAAATCTTATAAATCTAGATTAATCTTGTATTCATATTTTCAAATCCTTCATTCTTAGTTGGTCTCTAATCATTGAGCTCTTGATTTTGAGAGCATACATTCAAACCTCAACTAGATAGAAGGCAACAAGTTGCCATAACTAGACCTTTCAAGATGAACAATCTAATGTTCATTACTAGATGAATCCATCATTAAATGACCATGTTGAAGGTTTTTGCTATGGTATAAGCTCATATTTAGCACAAACATTTATGGTGCCCACTGTGGGCAAGAAAATCAATTTCTTGGCCTCATTTTTATAATATTTCATCAAATTGTATTTATATTATGCACATTGCATTTAATACTTGTTTGGGAAGTTCTTTTCTCATGTGGGTTTATTGTTCACTCACATGTCAATTTATTAGGACTTGTGCAATAAAATACTGACTTATGCAAGATTTTTATAATCTCACCTAGTACTACATTTTATGTCACCTAAGATATCACTTGTTCACCTGGAAGAAGAAATGTCTCGCATGGGTTTTGGCATCATTATTTTAACATTTTGGGGATTTTTCTAGTTCTATGGTTTTCTTGTTACTAATTTGAGATTATCTTTTATTTGGTTTGGTTTCTATAAAATCTTGACATTTTCTATAGGACATATGACAAAGATCCCTTGAAACATAAACAAACTTACTGATGGTTTCCTTGCAATATGCTTTCCAAAGAATGTTTTTTGAAGATGCAAGTGGGGTGGGTGAATTGGTATTTCACAAAATTTAGGTAGAAAATTGGATATCTTTAACACCTTATAACATGCATAAGAAATTGAACTAGCTATATTGAATGGTAAACATAACCATGCAATAAGAGAACTTAGAACACCATATTTTTTTAACTAGCGAAACCTTTTCCAAGGGAAAATCTTGGTGGGGATGGTACCCAAATGATTAACTAATCAAAAGTATCTTGTGAAAGATATTGACCTTGTTAGGAGTCTATTACATTTGTATAGTGTCTTGATCCTTTTTAGAAACCTCAACCTTGTCAAGATTTTTTATATAAAAATTTAAAATGTATGCAAGATGAGTGTGCTACCCAAACATGCAATATACAATATAGTTCATTCAATACAAAGAGATAGATACAAAAACCATCTTTACACTATTGATGCTATCTTTAATATTGGATCTTTCCTTTACTTCTTATTCAAAAAACATTATCTCAATTTGCATTCCTCTCATCATACATCAATTCACATATCATCAATATCATACACATTCACAAAAATTTACATATCACAATCTTCGTTTATACCTTGCTAATTACAAATTATATGGCCAGTCGACCTTCATGCCTTTATACAATTATTAAAATAAAAAAATAAATTTCTTTGACTTAGGGTTAACATCTAGGATGTCATCCCTTAATTAGTTAAGTAATTATTTTGTAACCCAAAATTGCCCATTTCCTTATTATACTATGTGTTGCCTGTATATTGTTGTAACTATTAAATATGACATAACTCTATCATAATCACTATCTTAGGTATCCATACCTAAGTTCACACATGTCAATGTTACCTTTTTAAACCACGTTGATCAAAACTCTATATGTTCTGCCAAATAAACTAAGTGATACTTAGACAATTTTCCAAGTACACATTTCATGTCTTCATCTTTTTTATCTGCCTTCTTCACTCATCTGATAGGTTGTTATAAATAAAAAAATCAAATATTCTAACATAGAAAAATTTACAACAATTTCCCCTTTGGCATTGAGGGAAACATATGGAAAAATTGGTTAAATCCCAAAAACAAAAATCTTCAAAATTAGCCTTTACAAAATTTCAAAATTGTGGATCATTACACATTTACCATATTTCCCTTATATTTCCTAATCAAATTATAACTTCCCCCTTACAAAGGTGTCAAAACTTATATACAAGTCAAAATTGCATTACCTTTCCTTCATGCAAAGTTTGATATTCTAGAAACATAGTCTACAAAGCTTGACTTCATACTTGCAAACTCTTTCTACCAAGTATCCTTGACTACCTCTAATATGTTTATAAGAGCACATAATCCATAGGATGTAACTTCTACTCCATTCAAATTAGAATATACATTCTTCTCATAGGATGTCTTTGTTGCAAGGCATTCATCCAACTACATTTGTACATTTCTAATATTTAGAGATTATTTTTTCTCAATAAAGAGAACCTTTTTATTACTATTTCCTTCCTTAATTCAATGATGTTATTTTATCAAGAATTTGTGCAATTGCTCCCTTAAAATCTTCAATCTTTGTGTCAAGTTATTGTATCTTGCTTTCCATATTTGGAAACTCATTCATCTTTCTATTTATCTCCTAGATATGATTGTATGACCCTTCTGCTAAACATTTTCTTAGTTCCTTGATGAAAGCATCAAGTGTTAGCAAGTCACTCCTAATGTTTGTGCACACTATATCAAATAATTGTGCATCATGCTTGATTTGAGCTTGGCTTATTGCTACTTCTGATAAATGAGTAAAATCATTATCAAAAACTCTTACCAATTATGTTACTCTTTTGGATCTGTCTCTATAATCCTAACTGATATAACCTTTTATATTTTCTTAAAGATGATATCAGACCTAAGTGATCATAATTGTCTCTAGACAAGTACTCTAATGCTAATTCTAGTGGAGATTTACTTTTCTCAAGTGTCTATAGAAAAACATTTTCCTCATGTTGAAATACATATTTATCAAATTATGTCTTTGTATGCTTGATTTGAGGTAAAAATTCTTACTCATGCATTATTATTCTCTAGGTAACTATAATATGGTCTTCTTGCCTCTTCTTCTCATATTCTTCTTTCTTCTTATTTGCTTCTTCTTCTTCTTCAACTTTCCTCTTCCTTTCTTCTTCTTTCCTCATCTCCTCTTCTTTTATTTTCATTTCTTTTTCTCTTCTCTTTTCTTCTTTTTCTATCCTCTTTTTTTCTTCTTCTTTCCTTTTCTTTTCATCTTCTCTTTTATTTATTTTTTCTAGACTCTTCTTTTTCTAAGCTTCTTTCTTTCTTTCTTCCTCTTCTTCCTTAATATTTTTCTCTTTCTCATCATTAGAGCTAGTATTGTAATACCCCAAAATTGGCACATTACCATGCTAAACCAATTCTAGTCTATTAATCAATCTTAAAGTCCTATTGTACTAGGCAATTTTGATTTCAACAATCTCTACTTGACCTAAGTGTCATATGCAGAAAATCCCTAATCTGCATTAATTATACTATTCCAAGTCTAATCAAATTAGCAAAGGTAAACCTATTAATTAATTTAATTTAATTATGAGTCCTAGCACTTTAATTAAATTAATATTCCCTTTTTGGCTAAGGTACACATTAAGGATTTAAATGTATTTGATTTAATTAAATATATCTTCACTTTAATTATTGAATTTAATTATTCAATTAATTGATATTATGCATTTATGAGGTCATATTCAATTTTATTAAATTAAATGTATTCTCTAAATTCTCTTCTTCAGTTCATAAATAGAAACTCTAAGTGAACTGGAATTGGAAAAGGAATTGAATCAGTCAACTCCTCACACTAAGAAGTGAATCAATCAACTTCATTTGCACATGGAAGTTTCTATTCTAACTAAATCTCATTTCCAATCTTGACCGTCCATCCAAATTGATCTTGATCATTGACGAATTCTAGAAATCTATTTAAGAAACCCTTAATTCCTCATTTCAAAAGTTGCAAATGAATTATATCAAGCTTATGCTGAATTAATTACTCACATATTTACATTCATAGCATTTATTAATCTTGCATATTAATCTCATCTAGCTTAAGTATGAACTCATTTAGATTAATTGTTCTTTCCTCTTCTTAGATTAAATTTGCATATCATTTAGCTTAATCTTGCACATCATATAGCTTGCAAATCCTTCATTCTAGATGTCTAGTTCCTAGATTCTCAATCTGAGAGTGAATAGAAAAATCAATCTAATTAGGAGGCAATAGATCAACCTATTGCTTATTTCAGATGGAAAATCCCATATTCATTCCAGAATGATTCTTTAGATAATGATCATGTTGAAGTCTGAGTGAGAATTACAAAGGCCCACATTTCCCACCCACATTTTAGGCATCCATTGTGGGGCTAATAAATCAAGTTTTTGGCCTCATCTATTCTTTATTCTACAATTTTTTTAATGTTCTCTAGTTTTTGTCCATATAGTTTCTTGATTTCTAGCATGAAAAATCTCAGTCTCACATGAAGAAACTAAAATTTTGCTCCCTATTATGCACTTGCTCATGCGAAAAGGTATATAATTGTGTGGTTCCTTGCAAGGTACACACCATTTTCTTGTATGGACAAGTGAAGAATCTCACACAAAATTAAGTAAAGTTAAATGCAATTTCTAGATTCTATATTTATCATGCTAATTTAATCTCACATTTATTTCTAAAGCATTTTATTTTTCATTTCTAATTTTCAATAGCCTAATAGTGGTGTACATACCACTTGTTGAAGACACCCTATTGCAAACTCACAAACAGTACTGATAGTTTGATTACAAGATGCTTAGTTGAAGACTCACATGCCAAAGAATGAATTCAAACCCACCTAAACATTGTGTCTTCTTTTACTACTTTCTTACACATAGTTTAATAGAGGTTGTGAACTGTGTAGGGCTCTAGACAAAGGAATAGGGGAGTATGCTCTTTGCTACTTGGAAGTGATGCCCAAGAGTAAAATAGAAACCTATATGCCTTTGGAAGATGGTACTTGAGGGAGGCAATAAAGTTAGTGGTTCTCCTATATGAGTCTTTTTTATGAAGAGATGATGATTTCCTTTTAGGAAATCAAAATCTTGAGAAAAGACAAGTTAGGATTGATAAGTTAACTCGGTGATGAACATGTTCTGTGTATTTGGGTAAGGTGATGAGGTAGAGGAGTATGCTCTTTCCCCTTGAGGGAAATTAGAAACTTGGACCCTTAAATCTGAGCCACCAATCCAAGTTAACCTTTAAAGGATCTGCCAAAGTGATCCAACCTCTAGGAATGACTCAAGCGAACACACACCTTTCACCAATGATTCCAACTCACTATAATAAAGAAACTTTGTAGAGAGAAAGACTCCAAACCCATGTTAATTTCTTTCTCTTGATTCATGATGTTGCATATTAAGAGGAGGCTATGTCTATTGCATTGGGTGGTGCCACCCCCAGTCTTTCTTGTCAAGTGTGTGCACTTTTAGATGTTGGTGTGGGTTGTTGGTCTTAACTTCATTCATGAAACCACTAGAGATTAATGTCAACAGAAGCCAAGTAAAAAAATTTAGATTGTTGCTACCTGGTTCACCTCTAAAAGGGGGCATAATCTTTGTGCAAGGAGGGGGAAGGATCTCTCCCACAGATACTCACCATAGGCATATACCTAGACACTGAAAGGTGGTATACGTGCTTGACCCATACCACAAGGGTGCTCATTCAACATATATGTTATTGAGTCCTTAGAATACACCAAAAACATGGGCACCCTCTAGTGGGGTCGCATGGTTGTGTGACGTGAACGTACGCACATAAGTTGTGAGACAAAGGTTTTTCTTCCTCTACCATTTTTGGTTATAGGGATAAATCATGTCTTTTTTGAGTCTTAAATTTGTCCAAATATTTCAAACAAATAAAAGGTTAAGAATCTCCCATCCTTCTGAGTTGCTTTGTCCTCATTTGGATTGTTTGTGACTACTGCTTGCTTTTGATGTCTGAAAACAACTGTCTACTTGTAAACCAAAATGATGTCCAAAATCTAAAAACTATGTTAATATCTACCTAAAACTTGTAAAAATTGTCACTCCTATGTTCAAAAACTATCCAAACCATTGAAATCTCTCCAAGTTCAGTCAAAACATGTCAGTCTGGTCCTTTTCTTGCTTCCAATTTTCCATAATTTTTCATGAGAATATTATTTATTTGTACTTCCTTGTGGGGTTCTTTACAGTTCCTCACGCCCTTTTCTTTGCATCTTCGTATGAAATATTGCCAAAACACTACCTTTTTCCTATCAAAACTTGTCTTTTTTGTCACTCAATCAAATCCTCACATGGCTTTGAGAAAGTTATCATGCGAGAAAATAGGTCTTAAATTGTTGTTTTGAAATTTCACCTAGTTTAATGTACTTCCTTGGGTGGCTCTATTTGAACCATTGCACAAGGTTTTGTTCTAAAACTATCAAAATTGCTATGATAGAGTTATCTGCTCTCCAAATATAATCTATGTCTAAAACATTTGATCATTTTCTCTATTTGTAA
This sequence comes from Cupressus sempervirens, assembly GCA_028749045.1. Classification (NCBI taxonomy): domain Eukaryota; kingdom Viridiplantae; phylum Streptophyta; class Pinopsida; order Cupressales; family Cupressaceae; genus Cupressus; species Cupressus sempervirens. The sequence goes on from CM053792.1 coordinate 566,524,041, forward strand.
CAATGTCAAACACTAACTTCTTGCTTAGTGGACAACTCGCGATCTACACACGAACTAGTCTCCCTTACTTGTTTGTCTTGTTTTGTTCTCTTGTGTTCATCATATCTTGCATCATGATAGTCATAACTATTGGTTGTTCTAGCCATTTCTTAAATGACTCATACATACATATAAAACACACTTATCTCACTTGAGAAAAAGGTTTAGTGTGATCCCTTTTTAGATTTTGTTTTAAGTCTTTGTTTATGACTGTTTCCACAAGAAGTAGGAAATTGTTTGCCCTATATAGAGCATGACATGGTAGAGCTAGAGGTCACTTCCCAGTTTATGCATAGTCTAAATCTAGTGAATATTCATCACAATATCTTTAACCTATTAGTCCACCTTGGGTTCAAAGAACATTTTCTATAAACTTACAACAAACTATGAATCCTTTAATCAAGAGAATCTTGAAACTATCAAAACACCTACATCTCCAAATGATATAATTGAATTCGCATTTGGAAAATGTTTTCAACCAACATATAGTGAAACTTATCACACTTCTAGAATGGCTAATCAAGACCAAGGAAATGAAGAACATAGTAGAGTACAAGATTATCAAAGAAATGAAAGATTCAAAGAACCTTACATTAGTGACCATGAGGAAATTGAGGAAATACCTCCTATAGACATAGAAAAATATCATAAGGATAAACATTTTCAAAAAGTGATGGAAATCCTGCTTAAAGAAGAGAAAGAGAAATACTTTCTCAAGCTCACTCAAGAAGGGGCAAAACTATCTCATCACTTTAATGTTGAAATGATCATCACACATGAAGAGGAAAATAAAACATCCAAGTTGCAAAAACAACTAAAGATCATGCAAGAGAAATTGGTCCAAATGGTGTGTGACAAGGATAAACCCACAAAAACATACACCTTAGATGCTCTTTGTCTATTTCCTTTTGACAAGAGTTTAGACATGCCTCCTTTCCCAAGAGGAGTTGATTTACCCAAGTACAAAAAATACTTCAGAACTTCTAATCCCCAAGATCATTTGAGTGAATTAATTGCTTTGTCTATGGAGCTCATACACAATCATACATATCTAATGCATCTATTCCCATGGAGTCTAGGTGGTCAAACAATGGAATGGTTTTCATGGTTGCCTACTAGTATCAAAACATTTGATGAGATTGCTAACATGTTTGTTCAACAATACTCACACAACATACAACATCTAGTTAACATACGTGACTTGTGTAACCTCAAACAAAAAGTCAAGAAACCTTTCCTCACATTCCTTTAGAGGTGGCGACAGCTATATACCAAATATTCATGAAAGATTCTCGAAACAAAAAAAACTTGACATCTTCTTAGATAATCTTTTTCCTGACTTTGGGTATAAAATATAACTTCAAGGTCCATGCACCTTTGAAGACATGATCACACAAGCTATTTGAATAGAGGAATTGATGGTTGAAAGGGCCAAAATAAACCTTCAAAAAGACACCAAGAAAGTATCAACCTCTAATAAGGATAAGTCCAAGTATGTGAACAAAAATTGAGAGGTAGTACATGATAGAGTCATTCATAACATTACTCCTAAACCTACTAAGGTGGCTTTCAATCTTATAGAAAATCTCAATGTGTCAAAGAATGTTGACAAACTTCCTCTTGATAATAAAACATTTGGAAACAAAACAAAAAACTCATCTTGGGTTACATGAAAAAATGAGAGTACACACCTCTAGGTGAACCTCTAGATGTGGTTGTGAAGACTTTGCTTCAAAACAAGATCATTACTCCACTTAAAAACTCTCATCATTATGATCCACAACCATGACCTTCATGGTGGAATGAGACTACATTTTGTGAACACCATTAGAACAAACGTCACAAGACCAGTAATTACATTAACCTACGTCATAAAGTTCAAGACTTAATCAACAATGGTGAGATTATTATGGATGGACATAACAATAATTCATACCTCAAGGCTTTTAAAGAGTCATTCCCACATTGTGAGAAGGGTGAAAACTCTAAATAGAAAGCCCATATAAAGGTCAACTATACATACACTAATGATGATGATGTGATCAACATGGTTGAACCTATGGACTTCGAATATTGTGATGTCATCACAAATAAGGGAAAACAAGACAACACAAAACCAACAATGTCATTTGTCTTAAGGGGTGCTACATCTACTGCATCTAATAAATAACCATCACAATCTTGAGCCAATGTTGTACCTTGTTCTCATGTCAAGATAGTACTCAAAGGCCTTGTATCTTCTACTCCTAATTTAGAATAATATGAAGACAAACCCCTTGCTAGTCCATCTATCAAAGGTACAAAAATTCACACATCTTATGTGGCTACTATCTATATTATCCTCAACCAATTGCAATGGACAAGTGCTCAAATAAAAATATTTGAATTGTTCAAAATCTTTCCTACTCATAGGTAAATTCTCAAATAAGCCCTCACTAAGGAAAACATGCCTCAAGATCTTGATAGGTTCCAATCTATGGTAGGTCATCTAACCTCACCTCACTATCTGTCCTTCTTTGAAGAGGATGATAATTCACTCAGTCATCTATATAAACAACCATGTCTAATTATACACCAAAAGCATGTTCATCATGTGATCATCAATAATGGAGATGGTTTAAACATCTATTATGCTATCTTGCTCATGGGGTTATTCTAAAGAGTCCATTGATCCTTGTCATAGAATAACCATCAAGGCATATGATAAGGTCAATCGTAAATCCCTTGATCTTGTTGTGTTTCCTCTTCAAGTTGGTCCTATAGAAAGGGATCTCACTTTTCAAGTCCTTGACATCCCATTAGTGTACAACATTCTACTAGGGAGACCATGGATACATGAAATGCAATTTGTGCCTTCAACTTACCATCAATGTGTTGGATACAATTATCTAATTGTGTATCATCTTTGATGTCACACAATGTCATATCAGTTGTTAGTTAGTGCTTACCAAGCTCACTTGGTCAGCAAGACAATTTTCCATGTCTACCAAGCATTCCTGAAGTTTACTCTTCAAAGATAGTGTCTACTGAGGTCACTCGGGCGTTGAAGGAAATTATGGTAGAAAAAAATGTTAACCAAGTTCACATGGTTAACAAAGGAAAGTTGGACAAAGTTAGTGCTAACTGAGTTCAGTTGCATACCAAAGGATTTTTGCAAGTTCATAGTGTTAACTAAGCTTCTGTTGGTTAACATAAGAAATCATCTCAAAACTAGTGTTTACCGAGCACAATCACCAAATAAAGGATTTTGTTGTTTTGGCATGAGAAGCTTAATTATTTTCAATAGTTCTAGCCAACTATGGTAATGATTAGTGGCCATTCTAATTTGTAATGAACCGACTTGACAATTTGGATGATATAAATATAAGTTCAAGCTATAATTTTTGAGTGTGTGCAAGTGTGTTGATTGAATTGAGAAGAAAAGAGAGGAAGCAAACTTGAAGGACAAGTAGATATCTTTGTGGAGTAGAAAAGTAATATTCGATCAGGAAGGATCAATTTTAAAGCAAAAAAAGAGATCTGGATTCAATAATTCAGTTGCATCACAATTAGGTCATTTCATTGTTACTCTAACCATTGTAGCAGTGATCTAAAATCTCTTAATAGAGTTGGTTTAATAGCCAGTTGTAAATCCTCTAACAAGGTGTAAATTCCATTGAATTATTTTAAATCCTCTTGCAAGGCCACTCCTAACAGGGTGATTAAATACTCTAACAAGGTCACACCTAACAATGTGTTTTGTAACCTTTAACAGGGTTGACTCCTAGTAGGGCTCACTTCAGAAGAGTGAAAAATAATAACTAGTTACATTGGTGGTTTTTCTCAAATTGGGTTTCCATGTTAAATCTTGGTGTCTCATGTGTTCATGTTATTTCTCTTATGCTTGCAAATTAATTATTGTTAATGTTTTAAGATCTACTAAAATTAATTCACACTCTACATTTACCAAGTTACAACATTCTCTGTGTGTTCATCGAGTTACAACATTTTATGTGTGTTTACCGAGTAATAGTAGCAATCAATTTTCTCAGTCTAAATTTTATTATTAACATCTAAGGGACTAGGATTTATTTTAGTAGTAATTGATTCACCCCCCCTTCTCAATTACTCCATCTATATTTCCAACAATTTGTATTAGAGCTATTGGTGCTTGTAGGAAAGGTTTCAAGGACCTAAGCTAAAGATCAAAATGTCTTACAAGAGAGAGATTCCAAAGCTAAATAGAGACAAATTTTCAGCATGGCAAGGACTCATGAGACTTCATCTAGCCACCATTAGTGATTTAGGTTGCAAATACCTTGATGAAGAATACAAAAATCCTACTGGTACATTATCTATTGGAGATCTTGCTGAGAAAAAGAACCATAACATCATGATGATTGATATTGCATCTACTCTTAGCCATGATGAATTCAATGGGATCAAAGACTATAAAACTACTTTTGATATCTGGAACAAGCTAAAGGACATTTATGGTGGTGATGAAAATGTAAGGAGAGCCAAAGTAGAAATCTTTAGAGGATAGTTTGATCAGATGAGAATGAGAAAAGATGAAAATGTTGCCAAATATGTGAAAAGAATCAAAGCTAGTGTCAGTGCAATCAAAGATTTTGGAGGAGAAATCAAGGAAGAAACTATTGTAAGTAAAGTTCTCAGAACATTGATTCCTATCTATGCAATTAGAGTACCTTCTATTCAAGAAAAGAGATGAGATCCAAATCACAAATTAAGTTTGGATGTCTTAGTAGGAAGATTGATAGGTTTTGAGCTAAACAACTTTGAGAATTAGAAAAGGGTAAGAAACAAAAGGACATTCAGTTAGAAAGTGAAGAGAAAATAGAGGAAAGTTTTGATTGTGATATTGAAGTTGTTGAAGCTTTACTTGTAAAGAAATATTCTAGAGGAAGAGGAAAGTACAAAGGTAAGGTTCCTTTAATCTGCTTTTCATGTGAAGAGATTTTCCATATTGCTGCTAGGTGCCCAAATAGAGAAAGAAAGGATGAGAAGAAGAGCCACAATTAAAAAGGCAAGAATGAATCTGAAAGTTACAAATCTTTCAAAGGCAAAGGTAAGAAGACTTGTTTTATGGCTAAAGATTCTAATAACAGTGAAGATGAGATAGTATACATTGGTATAAAAGATGAATCTGATGAAAAAGAAGATAAGATGGCACCTCTCATGTTAGTAAAAATGACACATGGATCCTAGATAGTGGATGTTCACATCATATGACTGGAGATAATAAAATAAAAAAATTGAACACTTTTAAAACTATGTTGGAGGTAGTGTAAGATTTGGAAACAATGAACCTTGTTGCATAAAAGGGAAAGGTTGCATATCCTTAACCAATGAACTTGTATGTGTTGGGTTGAAGGACTAAAACATAACCTACTAAGTGTAGCACAGCTAATCAACATTGGATTAAAGGTAGAATTCATGCATGGCAAGGCAATATTGCTGGATGACAAAGGGAATCTAATTGGATCGGGCAAATAAACAAGAGGTAACCTATTTCATCTTGATCTTGGTGATTGCTCGTGTTTTATTGCTCAAATGAAAGAAAGTTGGTTATGGCGCAGAGGATCCTATCATGTAAACTTTGATAATATGGTCAAGATAAGAAAATTTAGAAAAGTAAGAGGTATCCCTAGTTTGAAGAAACTAGATGTTGGATTATGCAAAAATTGTCAGATTGGCAAAATGGGAAAGATTAGTTTTAAGAGAAAAAACTATCAATCTAAAAATGTCTTGAAAATTGTGAATACTAACCTATGTGGACCCATTGGAATAGAAATTTATAGTGGAGAAAAAGTCTTTATTCTTTTTGTTGATGACTACTCTAGAATGATGATTATATCTTAGAGAAAAGTCAGAAGCATTTGAAAAATTCAAATGGTATCTAACAAGAGTAGAGAAGGAAATAGAAAAAAGATTTAAATGCTTAGTATTAGATAGAGGTGGTGAATTCATCTCCAATGAATTAAATAATTTTTGCATTGAAAGAGGAATCAAAAGGCAAGTAACAGCCCCTGGTACTCCCAAGTAGAATGGAATAGATGAAAGAAGAAATAGATCCATCATGGATTGTGCAAGGACTCTAATGATTGAAAAGATTATTGCTATCAAATACTAGAAGGAGGCCATCAGCACTACAATTCATACTTTGAACTAAGTTTGGTTGAAGGACTCACATAAAATTCCCTATAAATTCTGGTATGGCTACAAACCTAATGTAAGTTACCTAAAAGTATTTGGCAGTAAATGTCATATCTTGAAAGAGTCTAGAAAAGGCAAGTTTGATGTAAAAGGTGATGAAGGTATATTCTTAGGATATTCTTGTAGAAGTAAGGCATATAAATGTTTGAATTTTTCTAATCATAAAATTATAGAAAGTACACATGTGAGAATTGATGAGTTTGCAAAAAAGACTAAAGAAGAAAGAAAAAGGGAACCAAAAGATTATAAAATATTTGTTTAATTCGAACCTGATATATTGCCAGGCACATCTTGTAATAAGGAGACTTCACCTCCTAAGTCCTCCTCAACTACTAAGTTGCAAGAAGTACAAATCGAGTCACAAGGACTTGAGTTACATTATGAAGCTACCAAGCCAATGCCTACCAAGTTTGAATGACCCAAGCCTAAAGTTGAAATTCAAAATGAAGACAATGCAATCCATACAAAAGAAAAAGAACCTATATTAGCCAAATATGTCAAAAGACATCATGCACCTAATCAAATTATTGGAGATAATTTAGAAGGTATTATGACAAGAAGAAAATCAAAAGGTACATGTTTAATTGCTGATTTTGAACCTAGAAGTGTTAAGGATGTTATAGAAAATGAAAGTTGGATTAAGGAAATGAACAAAGAAATAGAACAGATAGAAAAGAAAAAAACTTGGACTCTTGTTCCTAGGCCTAAAGATAAAAATGTGATTGGAACAAAATGGGTATTTAGAAATAAGCTGAATGAAGATGGACAAGTATCAAGAAACAAAGCTAGATTAGTATGTAAAGGCTATTCTCAAGAAGAAGGAATTAATTATGGAAAAAATTTTACTTCTGTTGCAAGATTAGAAGTTGTTAGGACCCTACTTGCATATGCTACTCATAGAGGATTCAAAGTATATCAGATGGATGTTAAATCTACATTTCTCAATGATATTCTTGATGAAGATACTACATTAAACAACCAGAAGGTTGTGTTGATCCTAACAAAAGGGACATGGTCTATAAATTACACAAAGCATTGTATGGTTTGAAACAAGCTCCAAGAGCATAGTATGAAAGGTTACATAACTACCTTATATAGATTGGTTTTCAAAGAAGAAATGATTTGTATATCAAGGAAGGACCAGATAACAAAATTGTATTGGCAAAAATATTTGTGGATGATACTCTATTTATAGGAAATGAAGATCTATGCAAAGCATTTTTAGAGAAAATGAACAAAGAGTTTGAAATTTCCATGTTTGGTGAAATAAAATTCTTTGCTGGATTGCGGATACAATAGAACAAAAATGGTATTTATATCACCCAATCCAAGTATGTAAAAGAGATACTCAAGAAGTTTGGTATGGAAGATTCTAAATTAGTTGGTAACCCCATGTGTACTAGACTCAAGCTTACCAAAGATGATGACTCCAAAGAAGTAGATCAGACCTTATATAGATCAATAATTGGAAAATTATAGTATGTAGTTCATACAAGGCCTAATATTGATTTAGTAGTTGGAATAGTGGCAAGATTCTTGACAAAACCTAGAGAAAATCACATGATGGAGATCAAAAGAATCTTGAGATATTTGAAAGGCACTTAAGACTATGGTTTATGGTACATAATTGGTGGAAACTTAGACCTAAAGGTATTTACTGATGATGATTGGGCAAGAACTCTTGATGATAGAAAAAGCACAAGTGGTGGAGCATTCTTTCTTGGTAAAAGGTTGGTATCTTGGACAAGCAAGAAGCAAAATTGCACATCCCAATCCATGGTAGAAGCAAAATATGTTGTAGTAGTAATGAATTGTTCTAACATTGTTTGGTTCAAACAATTTTTGGAAGGCATGAAGGTTGAGATTCAAAGAACTAGTTGTCATGTTTTGTGATAACACCATTGCAATTAACATATCTAAGAACCCAATGATGCATTTTGAAACTAAGCACATTGCTATCATTTTTTTAGAGAATTTGTGCAAGACAAAGAAATTAGATTGGAATATGTTCGTAGAAAAGAAAAAATTGTAGACATATTCACCAAGCCATTACCAAAGGATGTATTCTTGTATCTAAGAGGCAAGCTAGGGGTCATTCCCCTATTTTAAGCTCACTAAATAAAGTTTAGAGATGCATCAACATGAACCAAGTTGAAGATCAATTAGTTGATGCAACATAATCAAGAAAATATTGCATATGTATCAGTACTCAAGGTACATTGATACTAATTTGATATGTGTTGTCTTTGGCATGTGTTTTTAAGAAGGGAGAGGTTTACTATCATATCTATATCTTTCTAAAATTTTGAAGAGTGTTGTAGAGCTTGTAGAAGGATAAAATTGAAAAGAAGTTATGCAAAGGGAGATTGAAACATAAAGAAGAAGTTCTTGTGTAAAGCCAAAGAGGGAGAAACTTTCTATTAGAGTGAGTCTTGTTCTCAAAATTTCATTGTGCTATGACATGTTGTGTTGCCATCGATGCCAAAGAGGGAGATTGTTAGATACAATTGTCTAATTGTGTGTTGTCTTTGATATCATACAAATGTCATATCAATTTTTAGCTAGTTCTTACCAAGCTCACTTGGTCAACAAGATAATTTTCCATGTCTACTGAGCATTCTTGAAGTTTATTCCACGAAGACAGTGTCTACCGAGCTCACTTGGGTGTCGAAGGAAATTATGGTAGAAAACAGTGTTAACTAAGTTCACATGGTTAACAAAGGAAAGTTGGAAAAAGTTAGTGCTAACCAAGTTCACTTGGTTTCCAAAGGATTTTTGCAAGTTCACAGTGTTAACCAAGCTTTTGTTGGTTAACACAGGAAATCATCTCAGAACCAGTGTTTATCGAGCAAGGTCGGCCAATAAAGGATTTTGTTGCTCTGGCATGAGAAGATTAATTATTTTTAGTATTGGTTCTAGCTGACTATAATAATGATTAATAGTCATTCTAATTTGTAGTGAGCCAACTTGACATTTTGGATGATATAAATATAAGGACAAGTTGTGATTTTTGAGTGTGTTCAAGTGTGCTGATTGAATTGGGAAGAAAAGAGAGGAAGCAAACTTGAAGGATAAGTTGATGTCCTTGTGGAGTAGAAAAGTAATATTTGATCAGGAAGGATCAAGTTTAAAGAAAAAAAAGAGAGATCTGGATTTAGAAATTTAGTTGCATCACAATTAGGTCATTTCATTATTACTCTCTAACCATTGTAGCAGTGATCTAAAATCTCTTAATAGAGTTGGTTTAACAGCCAGTTGTAAATCCTCTAACAAGGTGGCAATTCCATTGAATTTTTTTAAGACCTCTTTCAAGGCCACTACTAACAAGATGATTAAATCCTCTAATAAGGTCACACCTAACAGTGTTTACCGAGTAATAGCAACAATTAGTTTTCTCAGTCTAAATTTTATTATTGACATATAAGGGATCTGGAATTTATTTTAGTAGTAATTGATTCACCCACCGCCCGCCCCCCCCCCCCCCCCCCCCCCCGGGCAGCTCTTAGTTACTCCTATATATCCAACACAATGTGTCAAATTTCTATTCCATGGCTCTAAAGTCACCATACTTGAAAATACTAGTTACACCTGTAACATGCTAAAATTTGTTGAAAGCTTTGTACCTACTAACAGGGAATCTACAAATTATCATGATGATAAGCTGAAACAAATCAAGAATTCACTCAAGTTGAATGAAACTAAGATGGGTGAATACCACATAGAACTTGTTCTATCTTTGACATCTCTTTGTGAGTCTCCTCATCATTATGGGAGACCATATGAAGCAAAGAGACCTTTTGTGTTGTCACCTCAAATTAAGTACAATGATACCTTTGTTAAATCTACTAAACCTCTAGAAGAGGAAGATGAAACATAGCCATTGTTGCATGGATATATAAGGAAGAAACTCCAGTTGATCTTACAAAAAAATATCATGAAATTATGCCTATGAAGTATGGTCTAGGTTTTAAACTCATGAAACACTTTGGATAAAAATAGAATTGTCCAATTAGATGCAACAACAATGGATTGATTGATCTTGTCAAAGAAATAGCTAGAAGGTCTTGAGATACATAAGGCCTAGGCTTCAAAAAGATTCCCTTTCATCTAGGGATTAACAAATTTATACCAAAACCTAAGAGTTCATATGAACATCAGTCACTAACTAAGTTAGATGATCATGAGGATAGTGTCAATGATGAGGATCCTTATCCTTATCCTATTCCTTTTGATCTTGCTAAATTATTTGCAAAACTAGATGACTTTGTACTACATGTCAACACTGCAGATGTTGATAGTGATTCTTCTGACAACATAACTAAGGGACAAGGAGAGTCAAGCCATACTATGGTTATTGAGTGACTTTGTAAAAATCTAGATGATGAGGGTGAATGGGTCCCTATTACTATTGTGGAATTCTATAGTCTATCTCTAGGTAGCATAGACTCTCGAGAGTATGGATTCAACTCTCTCTCTCAAGAAACTATAGGAAAAGACATAAATAAAGTTAATGTCCATGAAAATCAACTCAAAGCAAGTGAATCATCTAGGGTTAGGTTAGATGAGTCTCATCCAGCTAGTGTCATTAAGTCTTTAATTCATTTCATTAGCACACAAAGGTATTCGAACACACTTGCAGATGAAGCCACTCCAGGTTTTGACTTACTCATCCAAGCATTTTATTATGACACTATGAATTTCATCGAACCTACCACATCTCTTTCACTCACCTATCCCAAGCTAATAGACTATAATTTCAATGCATCTAGTGAAGTCCCTACATTCTAGAATTACTATGCTCTTGCCTACTACTTAAATGTTGTCAAACCTATGATGTCTTCCACCAGCAAAGTGAGTTTCAACATGACTAAAGCTAACATCAAATATCTTAGCCACACAATAAATAAATAAAGAAATAGAAGGCCTGATGGTGAAAACCACATTGTGGCAGTATTGAAACCTAAAATAGTTTTAAAAAAAGATGTATCTAAAGGTGAAAACCTCAATAAGGCACCTAAGGATGAGATATTTGATGTAGTTTCTAATCATTTTTAGGAAAGATTATCAATGTTGATAGAGCCAACACAACCAATTAACTTGGGAATAGAGGAAGAGACTCATATGATACATCTTGCACAACCTTTATCCATAAAAGAGAGAGAAGAATTTATTGCCTTCTTTCAAGAGAAAAAGATTAATTTTGCATGGACGTACTCAAACATGTTAGGCTTGGATCCTAATCTCATAATGCATCATTTATCTATTGTACCAAGAGTTAAACCGATCAAATAGAAAATTAAGAAAATGCATCCTCATATTGCATTACTTAATAAAGTTGAACTAGAAAAGCTTTTGAAAGTTGATTTTATCCGTGCTATCGGCTATGCAACTGAATGGATTTCAAACATTGTTCCAGCCTCCAAGCATGAAAAATTTATTAAAGTTTGTACAAATTTTTGACATCTAAACTTAGCATGTCCAATGGAATCATCTACTTCCCAACATTGATATGATAGTGGATATGGTAGTAGGATATGAAATGTACTCACTAATGGATGTTTTTCTGGTTATAATTATATTAAAACTGCATTGAAAGACCAGGAAAAGATTTCTTTCACTTGTGCATGGGGAACCTTCTTTTGGAATGTGATGCCATTTGGTTTGAAAAATGTTGGTGTCACATATCAAAGGGAAATTTCTACAATCTTCCATGATATGATGCATAAGACAATGGAGGACTATGTTGATGACACCTTAGTTAGGAGTACTCAATGCAATACTCATCTTCAAAATTTGGGACCCATCCTAGATTGTATGGAAAATTTTAGTTTCAGACTCAACCCCAAGAAATGTGTATTTGGTGTAACTTATAGAAAATTACTTGGTTACATTGCCTCTTCAAAGGGAATTGAGGTGGATCCTAGTACAATAGATAGATAGAATATGAAGTCCTAATCAATGACATGAAGATTGCAGTTGAGTGAAGAGTTGATGAATTGAATATCTTTGGTGATTATCAGCTCATAATCAACCAAGTCAATGATGTGTTTCAGATGAAGGATGAGAAATTGATAGATTATAAATGCATGGTTGATGATCTAAAGAATACTTTGCTTATGTCACTTTTCTGCAAATTCCTTGAATGGACAACAAAGGGGTTGATGCAATGGCCACTCTTGCTTCCATGTTATAGATACCAGAGAATTATTTTCAACATGAGTTCCTGATGGAGATGTAACTCTACCCTATCTACAATTCCCCTAGATCATGGATGATCTATTATATTATAGGGCATGACTCATCCTACTACCACCATATATACTCTTACCTATGTGACCAAATAATTTTAGACAATCTAACCCAAAATGAAAAATATCACCTTATTCACAATGCTTCATGGTATGTTATTATTGCTGATGAATTGTTTAGAAGAGGTCTTGATGGAACACTCCTTAGGTTTCTATAACTTGATGAGTCCAATTATGCATTAATTGATGTACACAAGGTCATTTGTGGATCTCATTCTAATGACTTAACACTAGCTCGTAAACTTATCAGAGCTTGTTACTATTGGTTGAATATAGAGCAAGAGGTAATCAAACACATCAAGTCCATGCTAGCTCCATGGAAATTTGATTGATTCTCTAGCCATGGAGCTAATTCCATCTATTACACTATAGTCATTTCAACAATGGGCCTTTGATGTAGTGGGTCAAATTCATTTATCTTCTTCAAATGAACACAAGTTCATCATTACTGCTATAGACTAAATGGGTAGAGGTAGTCCCTCTCTTTGTAGAAAATGGAAAATTTTTAGCTTTGTTCATTATGAATTACATCATATGTAGGTATGGTGTACCATCCTCCATCATTACTAACAATGGAGGATAGTTTAAAAACAAGGATCATAAAGTGTTGTGTAAAAAGTTCAGAATCACGCAACATTGGTCTTCTATTTATTACCTCTAGGGTAATGGTCAAGAAAAAGAATCCACCAAGGCTATCCTTAAGATCTTACATCACACAATCAAAAAATCTAGAAGGGACTGGCACCTTCAGATTAATCCAACTTTATAGGCTTACAAAACAAGTATTAGAACTCCGATGGGTACAATGCCATTTTCTTTGGTATATGGAGTTAATGTTGTGCTCCCAATTGAGTTTGAGAGTCCTACATTGAGAATCTCTATGAAGGGATTCATTAATGATGATGACTACATAATATCTCATGTTTAAGAACTAGAATTGTTAGATGAATGTTGACAAATGGTGTGTGATCATCTTTGAGTTTTTCAATAGTGTATGTCTAGAAGCTACAAAAAGAAATTTAAGCCACATGACTTCTAACTAGGTGATCTTGTTTTGAGAGAAAACCCTAAGAATTAGAAATCATGGGTACAAAAAGGGAAGTTTTAACTCAACTAACTTGGTCCATACATTGTTACTACAATGTTTGCATCTGGTGCTTACCAACTTTCAACAATCGAGGGAGAGGTGCTCAAGGAGCCCATCAACACTATCCACTAAAGTAGTTCTACAACTAACGTGCTCTCAAAAGCTCTTTGTACATACTTAAAAGTCCTAACAAAATTGTTATCTTGGTGAAAACCTAGCAATAGGTGCCTTGGTAATACCAAAAAAAGTGAAAAAATCAAAAAAGAGAAAAAGAGAAAAGAAAAAAAACTAAAAAATGTAAAAAGTGTCTTGATGAAAACCTAACAAATAGGCATCATGGTAGCAAAAATAGAATCTCTAGCAAGAAGGTGAAAACCTGGTAAAAAGGCACCTCTTGTTTCAAATGCTACATCTTGCAGTGCATCTTTTAGCTCTTATATAGTTGCTTTCCTTCTTTAGTTTGCTTCTTTTTCTCATGCATGCTCTTAGTTATATTCAATACTTTTCTCAAACCCATCCATGGATTAAATCTTGTCATAGACTCAAGGGCAACACCCAATAGTGCCATAGAGAATATTTTTTTCATCAATCACTAGTTGTTCTAACTAGATCTACCTACTATCACTTGTGTCACTATTGAGATTCCTCTTGAACAAGATATCTTTCATGTTAGTCACCAATTGTTCTAACTGTGTTTGTATACTATCATCATCCTACTGAAGGGATTTCTTTTACATATTTCTTTAACATCGACACTTGACATCAATCCTATGACACAAAAACTAAACTCAAAACATCAAACTTGACTGAGATATGCTAAGCTTTTCTTTATTTTTTTTGTTTTGTTGCTTTATTATGTCTCTTTGAGAAACTTGAGGATGTCTCTTTTGACTAGAGAAGCAAGGACTGGGGGCATGATCTTTTCTTTTCTTTCTATTTGTTGGTTTAGTTCCAATGATCTAAAGCATCCATATAAAAGGGGTGTCCACTATAAGATCCTCCATCACATATTAGATGGCCATGTGTACCTGGACTCATTTTATAGGGACACTTGAGTGTGGTTGGTTCTTTTCCTTTCTTGTTTGAGTGAATTCTCTATGCTATATTAAATACTAATACTCATCCTGCTAAGTGAATGTATGGGTCACTGTGAGTATACTTAGCACATTTCTATCTCAAGTTATGAACTTAAGGGTCATTTTGGATAGAATACTTACTACTTACTTAGCATAAGAAGGATCTTTTGTGTGTCTAATATGTTTTCATGAAAGAAACATTATGGTCATCCTAGCATTCATGCTTTGATGCTTATGTTAACTTGCTATATCAAAAGGGACAAATGTTCTAGTCATTTTGGCTTCTTGTGCCTCGAATGCTTACATTTAATCCTGACAAAACTAGAACATGTATCATATTCATATTTCCATGATTGCAATGTTAGTGGGAGTTGTATGCAATTTTTGGATTTAGCTAAAAACTCTATGATGATAATCTTATGAGTTCGGTAACCAGACCTAGGGTTGCATCTAGCATAGGGCTGCATTGCATAAGCACATGGTTTGATCACAACTTTATGTGTATCCTTCAACATGAGGTGTTGTTGGTTTCTTCAAAGTATCATATTTCTTCACAACTAAACAAGTGTTTGGTTCCTAAGTTTGTCCTCTTGATCTTCACCGAATACCTATCACTATCAACAATGTTGAAACCTACATGAGATGTAAGTTCATTCACATTTTTCATTTCATATACATATTTTCATATTCATCTTATCTATGCTACATTCATACATTTGATCAATTTGCATTCAATTAGTCATAGCATTAACATCTCATGTATGACAAACTATAAAGAAAGATAGTAACAAATGTAAAGATACTCGAATCAAAAATCTCATATATATCTAGAGTCAAGTGTACATCGATACAAAGCTAAATGCTTCTCGAGTGTTGTTGATCTCAAAATGATACAAAATGGTGCTGGCACACCAATTGACACATAGCCAAAATTAAAATCGAAAGAAAGGATATCTAACTATTCCCTTCTCCCTTGTCCTTAGGTGGAGGAGGAGGAGGAGGGGCATTTGGTCTCACTAGCTATCATATGCCATCCGATGCTCTCACAAATTCTAAAAATTGGGGCATCTACTCTGACACCTTAGGCACTCCTACAATGTATATAACATAATAATAAGCTACTTAGGCACTCTGCAGTTGAGTCTCCTCTTGCTACTACTCTAGCCCTATGTACAAAATTTGGTTCTCTTGCTCTCAATCCCCTAGTTGCATATCTTGCAATGTTAGTTGTATCTACATCTCAACTAGCTATTGTTGTGCTACTCTTAGATTCTCTCGTGTCCTCCTTAGGGCATCCTAATGTGGCTTGGGAGTAGACTGGTCCTGCATCTCCTCCTCACTAACTATGGCCTTGGGCTACTCAACTAGCTACTCCTACTCAACTCGTTGCATCTATGTATCTCCTCTAATGGCACCCAATGTGCTCATCTCACCTCTTAGACATGTCTATCTAGACCCACTGCCACAGGCACCTACATGATCTCCCATCTATTAGGGAGGAATCTATACTTGTGAGGTACATTGTCTAGGTCTCTATGGTAGCTATTGTACTAGTTGTCTCAATGCCATCATCCCAAATATGTCTGTGAAACATGGGAAGGGATGACTCACAAAATGTTCCTGATATGCTGGAGTCATCCCCCAATTTTATACTATTGCTAAGTAATCCCATTGAGTCATAGAAATAGATCACGCATCGATCATTGATCTACCCTAGTACAATCTGACTAATCATCATCACTCTACATCTAAGGTAAACCTAGCATATGTACAGTACTCCTATCAAACATCCTATGGTTTATTGTATTGTTGCCACATGTGAGTCAAGTGAAAACTCTCAATGATAGCTATTAAATGACCAATCAGTTGTTGAGAGGAAAACATGTGGCTGAGCTCCACCTAGGTGTCATCCCACCCCTTAGTCTCTCACCATACTACTACTACTAGGTCATCCAACTGACCTCTCCACTACTCAGTCTTCCCCAAAGCTATCTGGGTCATATGTCCCTAGTATCTGCATATGTAGGGCTCATGGTCTCATCTCTCATCAGTAAAGATGGGCCTCGTAACAGACAAGTGCTCCCATGTCCACACCTGAAGAACATAAAACCTTGTGGCCATGCTCTTCCTCTCATGATAGACAATCTCATTCATCTCATGGAACATGTGGGCCAACATACACTAACCCCATCTGAAATCTACCGACTCATCCAATATCTACTATAGCATTCATTCCCATCTACACTCAAGTCTGTGTTGGCCTCCATTAGGCATCAAAAAGCAACTAATGAATACTATGAGCACCCCTACCAACCTGAGGGTGGGACCATATGTGTACACTAACTCATCCCATGTGATGGCATGACTCATAATGAGATATTCCTAAAAATTAACCATCAATGCCACTATACCTGTCGGTGGCTATGTGGCATACACCACTCGTGGCCCATGGAAGGGAATCCATAGAATCTGGTAGATTTCCTCTAGGGTGATGGTCATCTCTCCCAATGGCAAGTGGAATTTGTTCATCTCTGAGTGGAAATGCTCTATGAGTGTAGTTAGTAAACTGTGATGTACTACTAATGCAAGAATCTAACAAAGATGTTATAGGCTAAGGGAGTCAATATTTGCCAACTCTGCAGCATCCAACTATTGAATTAGTGCTCTAAAGGGAGGATAATGTGAGCTAAATGCAACATTAGGAAATTTGACCTAAAAAATGAAAACAACATGAACACGATCAGTACCAGACATGTGACAACAATAAATGAAAGCACAAAAAAAAAATCAAACATCAAAATTTCAAACAAAAATTTTGCAAACAACACTAGTTTTTTGTGTGAGATTTCATTTTCTTGTGTGAGATTACAATTTTTCATGCAAGAAATCAAATCATCGAGTGAGATAGTTCAATACACTCAATGAAAAATCAAACATTGTTTAGGGTCTCTCACACGAGAGATGGGTATCTCTTGTGGAAGGAAACCCAAAACACCTAGTAAAGAAGTGTCATTTTGGTACTTCCTCGGGTCAAATGTGATTCAAGCACACACAAGAAAATAATTTCTCATGCAAAATCTAATAGCAGACAATTTTTAAAACCCTTAAATATGAGCTAAAAAATGAGCAAAATGCGTAAAAAATGCAACAACTAGGCAAGTAATTGATGACTCAGTGTGGTCCATAGTCTATCAGCTGGTTGTGTCACTTAGACTACTCAAATCAATGCAAATGCACAGGGACCACCATCTTTCTCCTTAGAGCACTCTTCTTTGCAAAAGACAAAATGCACAAATGAATTGAAATAGACCTTTTTGGACCTTATATAGGTTTTTCAAAGTGCTCCAATTGGCGTGAAAATCACCTTCCTAGCTAATTTGGTTTCTCTAAACTCATTTTTGGGATTGAATTCCAAATTTGACGTACTTAAACAACTCAAAATCACATTTTAAAATTTTGGGACTGATGTGATCAAATGCTTGTGCAATCCTTTTTTCTCATGCTTCTTGAATCTTTGGATATTCTCAAATCATATTTCTTCAAAATTTTCCAACCTTTTTTGAAAAGTCAACTTTGGTCAACCCTAGTCAACCAAAGTTAAACTTGGTCTTTTAGACCTTGAAATCACTTTGAATCGACTTCAAATTTTCATTAGATCCTTCTGGTATTTTCTACATTCTTCTAAACCTCAGATTTCTTTAGTATCTTTCAATATACTTCTCTACATCACTTTTCTCCTATGTCATCTTTCAGTTTCACTCCCGAAGGGGCCAGGATGATCGCATCATTGAATCTTTCAAAACTAGCTTCAACTCAATCTGAATCTTATGTCCTCATTACTCAAGGCATCTCATCACCCAAGGAATCTTTTTCCCCTTTATCTAGCATCATATGTCATCTATCTTATCTTTTGGTTATCTGATCAATCTTATAACATTCCTTATAAAGTTCATTGGACAAGTATCAAGACAATCTAACCTTGATTCCTAAGTATCAAGCCTTGTTTTGGGGATGATTCTACAACTCATGATAGGTCTTTATATCTTTTTCATGGACCATTATTTAGGTATTCTATCTGGACTCTAGGTGATTAAGCTTTGTTCTAGAGATAATTCAAAATTCTTGCTAAGGATTAAGCTTCATTTTGGAGATAATTCTAACTGTTCTTGGAAATTGAGCCTCATTTTGGGGACAACCCTAAATTGTTTCTTTCAATCACTATTTCAATGGATAGGTATCAAGAGATTCTAACCCTAACTCCTAAGGATTAAGCCTCATTCTAGCGATAATTATATGAACCATGATTAATCTTGTTAGCTTCTAATATATAGGTATTGGGATAGTCTAACCCTGACTCCTAAGAATTGAGTCTTGTTCTAGGAATAATTCTATGAAGATTGATAATATTTGGTCTGTCAATTTTGAGATTTAGGTGTTTTATTTGGATTCCCTAAGGTTAAGCTTCATTCTGGAGATAACCTTTAAAAGCTTATCAATTGGTCTCTCTATCATCAATTTTGAAACCAATCACATTTCTTGATCTATGCTTCATACTTTTGATTTCACAAAATCAATGTGCCACTCACACATTCATTCAAAGAGGGGAAAATGTAATACCCCAAAATTGGCAAATTGCCATGCCAAACTAATTCTAGTTTATTAATCAATCTTAAAGTCCTATTGTACTAAGCAATTCTAATTTTGACAATCTCTACTTGACCTAAGTGTCAAATGCAGAAAATCCCTAATTTGCATTAATTACACACTTTATTTGATTCCAAGTCTAATAAAATTAGCAAAGGTAAACCTATTAATTAATTTAATTAAATAATGAGTCCTAGCACTTTAATTTAATTAAATTTTGAGTCCTAGCACTTTAATTAAATTAAATATTCCCGTTTTGGCTAAGGTACACATTAAGGAATTAAATATATCCTCATTTTAATTATTCAATTAATTGATATTATGCCTTTATGAGGTCATATTCAATTTTATTAAATAAAATATACTATCCAAATTCACTTCTTCAGTTCATAAATAGAAACTCTTAGTGAACTAGAATTGGAAAAGGAATTGAATCAGTCAACTCCTTCTCAAACTTAGAAGTGAATTAGTTGACTTCATTTGCATAAGGAAGTTTCTATTCTAATTGAATCTCATTTCCAATCTCAACCATCCATCCAAATTAATTTTGACCATTGATCAATTCTAGAATTCTATTTAAGAAACCCTCAATTCCTCATTTCAGAGGTTACAAATGAATTGTATCGAACTCATGTTGAATTAATTACTCACATATTTACATTCATAGCTTTTATTAATCTTTCATATTAATCTCATCTAGCTTAAATATGCACTCAATTAGATTAAATTTACATCTCATTTAGCTTAATCTTGCACATCATATAACTTGTAAATCCTTCATTCTAGATGTCTAGTTGCTAGCTTCTCAATCTAAGAGTGAATAGAAAAATCAATCTAGTTAGGAGGCAATAGATTGACCTATTGGTTATTTTGGATGGACAATCACATGTTCATTCCAAGATGATTCTTAAGATAATGATCATGTTGAAGTGTGTGTGAATTATAGAGGCCCACATTTCCCACTCATAGGTGTAACTAAGAAAATTGCCAAAATTAGATTGTCCATAATCCTTAAAAGGGTCTTCTTCTTTTGTGTGAATGGTAGTCCTTGTACTATCCACATGCATGGTATTAGTAATAATGATTAACTATGGTGTTGATTCTTCCATCACTATATCCTTTCTAACCTATGCCACTAATACTTCCACTATTATTGGTATTGTAGATTTCTCTAGTAAGGTTATTGTCGCTGCTATAGGCTCAATTGATGGTGTCTTTGGATCCTTCTTTTTAACTATAGGGATTACTCCCCCCAAATATTTACTTGATTATTTTGAACTAGGTGCAGATGTCATGAACTTAACAATTGCTTGTTTTGGTTCGTTGTTTACCTCTTCATAATTTCCTCCCATGAACAACATTTCTCTCCTCTTGCTTCTTAAAAGGGGTTCAATACCCTTCATTATGCTCTCAAGGTGTTCATCACTTCTTACTTCACATTATTTTCTAATTTGATTCTCTCTCATACCCTTGTCATCATCAACAACTCTTCTCTTTCTATTTATTAATCTATCATACAAATATTTTGATGTATGTTTCTAAATATCTTCAAACCTTTTATTTATCAAAATCATATGTCTAAATAAAATATTCTCTAACTATAATCTATCCATGTTACTATAAAAATCATAGAACATATTTAGTTATACAAAGTTACCATTATTGGGATTTCTTCTAAATGATGTCTTCATCTCTTCCTTTTTTTCCTTTGCCCTTCTTGCCTATGTTTCCTCTTCTTTTGATTTATCAAACTCAATTATCTGTAGAGTATTCCTTTTCTTACCTAGTCCACTTGACATTTTTTTTGTCCTTTTTCTATGAAGGAGACTTTACTCATTTTTTACCTTACTTAACCTCATAGACCTCCTAGTACTAGGTAGGGTAATTATTTGAACCTTAGTGATACTTACTTCTTCACCTTTATGCACTAATGGTACAACCTTTGGTTTCACTTTTGACACTATTGCATAGGGTGCATTGGTTGATTATCTAGCTACCATGAACCCTTGTGATAATCCAACATCAATAGCTAAAGGTTTTTCTATTAATACCTCAATTTGACCACTTTCTCTCATCTCCATAGAAATTCTCATACCCAATATTCATCTCTTGCCATACCCAATATTTTCAAGATTGTATCAATCTTCTTATCCACTTTAACTTCCTTCATTTTATCCTCATAGGTGCCCCATCTATGACACTCCTTGTCTTTCTCAAATTCCAAGATTACTTTTTCATAACCTTCTATCATTTCTTCAATCATTTCATACCTCATAGGATCAATGATCTTGACCGTTAGTTCAACTACTTCCATACATGTTACATTTATCTCTACCATGAAATAGACGTCATTCTTATATTTATCAACCAATGATGGAGGAATTCTGAATTTGTGTTTCAATTTTTAATAAAAACTTTTCATCATCCTTGTTATATACTCTATCATCCTATCTTCTTATTGTTTCTTATAGTAATAGGTTATTATGCTCATAGTGCACTTATTAGTATCTCATTCATGATCAGGAATTCTAGGGAACATTTTGATCTCTTAGAATAATATGTGTGTTAATAATTATTCAAATTTTAATATTGCATTCTTATTTTTTCTTCAATCTATTTATGTTATCCAACAACTATTGTCTCAAGATTTCACACACATTAACCTTTTTCCTTATTAACATTCATCAAATAGGTTGCATGGATGAATCCAACAGGCACTAAGTTTAGTCTAGAACTATATTTCATCTTATAACCAATGATCTTACTAATAAATCTTACTTATGTCTCATCTATCAAGTCTAATCTCATGTTTCTTCCATCTGATTTAGTATTATGGTTTGTTTCTACTAGTTTCTTTATGTTCTTCTCATTCATTGGGTTACATCCTTCATTTCTCAAACTAGTAATCTTGTGGATTACCTCATTATCAATCATAATAGAAATGTCACATATCCAAAACATGTCCTTGTGAACTCTTCTCAAAATGATTTTGGTCCACTCATGGTTATCAAAGTCTGTGTAAAACATATGTTTGATGATGTTCAATGTTGGAAATATAAGAGGAGTGACTAAGAGGGGAGGAGTGAATCAGTTGCAATTAAAATATATCCTAGATCCTTTACATGTCAATACATAACATAAAGTTCACTTGAAAATATCAATGCTCGATAAATACACATGCACTTGGTTTACACTAGCAAGTTTTGTAACTTGGCAACGATTAACATATAAATCTTGAGGGAAACATAAGTTTAGTTCAAAAAATAAAGAAGATGATGGTGAGCATTGGGATGGGAGGGAAGAGAAATTTTCAAATTTTGAATTTTGATAAGGGCGAGATTCCACTAGACTATCAGAATCAGATCCCTTGATTGGAGCATGGGTCATAGAAGGAGGTCGGTCAAGGATCTTCTAGTATAGGTGATCAGTTGGAGAAAGATTATGGGGACCTAGATGCTCCCCCTAAAGTGGTGGTCAAAAGTCCTCTAGGTCCCAAAGTGGGTCTACCTAGCCTTGCTAAATGGCCATCTCTTTTTGGGATCAAGCCTATAGGTAAGTCTTATTTCCCACCTGTTAAGATTCTTCTTGAGATGGAGAAAGGTTCTTGTGTGATTGCCATTCTAGAAAAGCTTGTGGATCATCGTATTAAATCCATAGCCTCTACCTTGGTTGGTAAATTCTTAGGGACAAGGCCTAGTATTGACATGGTGAGATCATTTATCAAGAAGAAATGGGCCCTCAAAGGTCAAGTTTCTGTCATGGCCATGGCCAAGGGATTCTTGTCCTTTGATTTCACATGTTTGGAAAATCTTTCTAACATTTTAAGTGAGGGGTCGTGGGTTGTTGGTCGACCCACCTTGGTTCTTCAAAAGTGGTCATCAAAGTTGAATATGAATGACTCGTTCTATGTGCAAGCCCCTATCTAGGTAAGGCTACCCAAGCTACCCCTAGAATCCTAGAATGAGGATGTCTTTGTGGGGGTAGAAATCTCTTTTAGGGAGCTTCTTTCCATAGATCTGATCATTGCCTCTAAAAGATGCCTCACCTATGCTTGTATTTTCACTGGGGTAAGGGAAGGTACTAATATGCTAGAAACTATGGTGTTTCATTCCAAACTAAGAGTGCATGTTCAGAAACTGATTTATGAGACTGTGTCATTTGCATGTTTCCTTTGTTTAAAATCAAGGCATAAGGAAAATCAATGTCCTAGGATAGAAAAGAAAAAAAGTAAGCCAACTGGTACTACTATTAATGGGAAGAATATGATGTAGAAATAGAAAGCTTCAAAACCTTCTAAGAACTAGGATGGCATCATGGATTCAAAAAAACCCTTCAATAGGAAGGAGAGCAAGTCACTCAAGGTGATAAAGGACCTATAGTCTCTAATCCTATAGTCTCTGACAAGGATAAGAGGAATGACTCTGGCCAAGAAGGAGACCAGAAAAAGGATAGAGATATATAATTAAAGGTGACTGTTGTTGAGGGCCAAGTTGTTGAAGCCATAGTAGGGATAGAAAATTTCTTGACTGAGGAAGATCAAGATTTTAGGAGGTTGGAAGCCCCTCGGATGGAGAATTTTCTAAATACTGATTCAGGAATCCTAAATGTTGGTGGCTCCCCAAGGATGGAAAATATCAACCTAAGTGATGGATTCATAGATGAGGGGATTAGTCAAGTTGATAATGATAGGGCTCCACTTATTGATTCCATAGCAAATTTAGTTGTCTCCAAAGATGTGGGGATGAAGCTTTTAGAACTTATCACCAAGTCTTCTCTAGAAAAGATTTCAATATGGGAGGAATTGATTAATAGTTTCTCTCAAGATGGTAAGGGTAACTAGAGTTTGGTCAAAAAGAAGAACCAAAATTGAGACCATCCCCATCTGTCTCTAGTGACAACCAGAAGTAGAGTGAAGGCTAATGTTGGGGTAAAGATCAAAACCCCAAGAAGGAGAAACTTGAATCAAACATTGTAGGATGAGACCAAAAAGAACTTGGCATATGGGAGCCAAATAACCATCAAGGAATACTCTGGAAAAAGAAATGAAGATCATATCTTGGAACATAAGGGGCCTAAATGGCACCCACAAGAAAGAGATAGTTAGGAATATGATTAGAGACCAAAGACCCAATTTTTTACTGATCCAAGAAACTAAAATGTAAAAAGATGTGGTTGGTATGTTGTCTTTTAGTAGAAACATGAGTAGTGATGCTACAGATTTAGAGGGAGCTACAGGGGGGGTGCTAATGATCTATAACAACAAGGTGTTTTAGATTTCTTTTTTTTATAACAAAGGTAATGCCCTCCTTTATAAGGTCTCCCATGTTCATAGTGGTGATTCTTGGTTTATTTTAAATCTGTATGCTCCTAATACCAAAAGAGAGAGAAGGATTTTTTGGGCCAAAATCATTGATGTTATTCAAAATTGCAACATAAATAAAGGGGTTATCATGGGGGATTTCAACTCCCCCCTTACTGATGTTAAAAAATTGGAAGGTTGGCCCCTGATCAAGAAAGTAAATTAGACCTCTCAAATTTTATAAACAATCTGGCTTTCATGTTCACTTGGTCTAATAGGAGAGTGGGTGGAGATTGCATCCAGGTCTGACTCAATAGAGCCCTAATCTCCCCTAATTGGCTACAAACTCACTCTTGTAGACTTTCCCTTCTCCCTAGAGTTGGTTCGGATCACTCCCCCATTTTGCTCTCATTAAGCCCCCTAATGGTCAAACAAAATTTTCCTTTTCATTTTGAGAAGATGTGGATTTCCAATCTGGATCTAGAAGCCAAGATTTTTTCTTGGTGGAACATTGAGGTGGAAGGTACTACAATGTTTAGGATTGCCCAAAAATTGAAGAACATGAAATGGAACATTAAAGTTTGGAATAAGTTGGACTTTGGGCATATTTTCCAAGTGAAGGATGAGAGGCTAGACTAGCTCTGCACTATCTAGTAAGAGATTTAGTTCAAGGGATATAATGATCTAAATAGGATAGAGGAAAGGTCTATTCCAACTAATTTTCATAATATCATAGATAGGGAGGAACACTTTTGGAAGCAAAGTTCTAGAGTTAATTGGCTCAAAGAGGGGGACCAAAATACCAAGTTCTTCCATTTATCCACCCTAAAGCATTAGGCTCATAATGTGATTTCAACATAAAAAGGGGGTAGATTATGTTTACTAAAGACAATGAGATAAATGAATGAAGCTATGAATTTCTTCTCTTCTCTTCTTTTAAAGGATCGGTCTCTCTCAATGACTAATCAAGAGGATATCTTAAATGTTATTCCCTCACTATTTCAAGATCACCACAATTCCATGTTGAAGGTTATTCCTTCTCAGCAAGAAATTTATCAAGCCCTTTCTTCCCTTCCTAGTGATAAAGCTCCTGGCCCGGATGGTTTTTTGACTTTCTTTTTCTAGATATATTGGGAGGTGGTCAAAAGGGATGTTGTGAAGGTAGTGCAAGAATTGTTTGGAGCCAAGAACCTATTGAAAGAACTCAATTCTACTTTCCTAGTGATTATTTTGAAAGTCCCGAGGGTCAACTCGATGGATAATTTTAGACCCATAAGCCTTCACAACTCTTTCTATAAAATCATCTCAAAAGTTTTGACTACTAGGCTTCTCAGTGTCCTTCATCTGATTATCTCCCTGCAACAAACTAGTTTTGTCCCTAGGAGATAGATTCTTAACTCTATTATTATGGTCCATGAGGTGATTCACTCTTTGGAAGTCGAGAAGAGAGAAGGATTTCTGCTTAAATTGGACTTCTCTAAAGCTTATGACAGGGTGGACTAGAATTTCTTATTGGCTATCCTTCAGGCTTTTGGCTTTGATGCTCAGGTCTGTAAACTTATCCTTTAGCTTGTCTCAACCCCCTATTTGTCTATTTTGGTCAATGGTTCCCCCTCAAATTTCTTTTTTCCTTCAAGAGGTTTGAGACAAGGCAACCCTTAATCCCCTATTCTATTCATCATTTTGGCAAAGTGCTTGGGGAGGCTACTTCTAAGGAAAAGATAGGACGGGAGCTTGCATGGCCTCAATCCTTCTTTTAGGCATATGGGTTTCACCCATCAGCAATTTTTGGAATAGCTGATACCGGTTTTGCCTCTGGGGTCCAAACCTCCAAAATCTTTTTGGAATAGCATAATTGAAAAATTCAACAAGAAGTTATCTGGTTGGAAAGGAGCCACCCTCAGTCAAGTAAGAAAATGTACTTTGGTGAAATCCACTCTTCAAAATCTTCCTACTTATGCCCTCAGCCTATTTGGGATTTTGATTAAACATGCTGATAGAATGGAGAAGATTTAGACAGACTTCTTATGGATAGGTGTTGAAGATAATAAGAGATATCATCTTGTGTCTTGGGATCATGTCTGTCTCCCTAAATGATATCATGGTCTAGGCATTAGAAAAATTAGACATCTTAATAATGCCCTATTGGGCAACAAAATATGGCACATTTTTCAGAACTTACATGAATGGAGGGATATAATAGTGGAGAAATATCTGAGAAGGCAATCCCTTAGTTTTTTTCTTAGTGTGGCTAAGATTCCTTAAGGATCTTACACATGGAATGGGATTTTAAAGGCAAAAATTTTGGCCAAGTCTAAGGAAAAATGGAAAGTAGGCAATGGTGAAAGCATTTCTTTTTTGCAAGATGATTGGATTTTCTAGGGACCACTTATTGACCACCCCAATTATGGGAGATGGGCAAAAATATGCATAAGAAGATTTGGTTTGAAAGTTAGCAACTATAGAGCTGATCTAATGTAACAACCCAACCTTGCTTCCAAACCCCAGGCTTTCTTAGGGCTTCCTTAGGTCATTCACCTGACCCACTAGGGCTTCTACATACTCTATGCTTCCTAGGATCTTGCTCAAGAGATCCTATTCCTTCAGTTGGAGGCACACCAACAAAGTAACATCATTTCTCGCTAGCCTTCCCCAATCCACCATCAACCCTCAAGTCCACCTAGACCTCCAAGGGTGCTAACTAGTCATCTATGGTTTCTTTGGACTCCTTCTAACATCCAAGGTCCCAAACCATTTTGATTTAATGGGCATATTCAACTCACAAGGCTTCAAACACCAAAATGCTCCAAAAAGGCTACTGCGAATTAGCCCTCCTAATAGCCGACAACAAGATTTCTTGGAAAAATTCTTAACAACCCTGCAAAAAAATTATATTTATGGATACCCTTTTTAGAGTACCTAAAGATTCTATAATTTTCCAACCCTCAAATTATTCGTACAACCAAAGTACAAATTTTGGCTAAAATGAGGGTTTCAAAGGCTTTATCACTGTTGTGATAGAAAACAACCTTAAACACCTTTTCGAGACCTATCCTTTGGACTGGAGCAAGGTTAGACCTTCTCCTTAATCACTGTGTGGCCAAATTGAGGCATTTGAACTCTTAATACCCTCCATAGCTTTTTTTTCTGACTGTGATCCCTAGCCAAGTTACATTTGGCTTGCCTAGGGCATCACTTTAAAAATGTTTTTTGTGCTTCCCATGGGATCTCCTTTGCTATACATAATTTACAAGGAGTCTAATTCCAAATCCAAAGAGGCCGTAGATTTTATACGATGGGAAAAGGCCCTAAGACTCTATTTTTTATTCACTGCCTAGTTCAGAACAGCAACCTGCTAACTTACAAAATAATTTATTCAACCACACACAACTCTCTCTAACAACACAAAAACTAAAAACATAATTGAAGGAAAACTAATACTAACACTTCAAACTCATAAAAACCTAAGTCTGATTTGTACAAAGCATGAAAAACACTCCAGAGCAAGAAACTGTTGTAACGTAGTAAAAATGTTGATTACAAATCTTAAACTCTCATTTCTCCTTCCTCCAACCTCTGGAAAAGGTTGATTTTGACCTAATATAGGATTTTAATGGACGTTTCTAACTACTTTAAGTGGTTAAAGGTCTCTCACAAAGAAGTTGCTCTTTTTGCATAAAAGTTACAAAAGTTGTCAATGACAACTTTGCAAAAAAATGAGCAATTTTTGCAATTTTGCAAATTATCTATCCAAACTTTCTCTACTTGCTACCAAACTTTCCAAAAGGCTTAATATGGATCCAAAACACCTAATAAGGACCCTAAAACACTTTCTTTCTCTATTTGGCCCTCAAAACCAAAAATTCTCTATTGACCCAAATAAGCAATTTTTAGCAAGTAGGAGCAATATTGCATTGTGGGGTTCTTCTAACCTATCTAACCTTAGCTTAGGACCTAGTTGATCCTATTATTAGACTAGTAATATGGCTAAAATCACTACAAGCCAAAAATAAGGAAATTCCTAGGTTTCACGCTTAGCCTACCTAGGTGCTCTTGCACCATACTCCCCTCCAACAAAGAACTCAAGGTGGATCAGTTTGCAACAAATCTAGAGGTATGCCAACCTTCTTGAACTCTGTCTTAGCAACCCATGTAGCCTCTAAAAATGGTTTTTCCTTCCATTTGATGAGGTGTTCCATGTACACCTTGTGCCTTGTAGTCTTCTTTACCCTTGAGTCTAATACCTTTTCTACCTCTAACTTGTTGTTTGTAGGTGTTGCAGTAGGTTCAAGATCTTCATGAACATTTGGACTGATCTAAGATGAGTCAACTTTGTATGGCACCATGTCTTGCACATTAAAAATAGGGGATATGCCCAAATCAGAAGGTAAATCTACCTTATAGGCATTAGCTCCATATTTAGCCAATATTTTGCAAGGCCCTACCCTCTTCATCTGTAGCTTAGTAGGAATACCTTTTTGAAGCCTTGCTTTGTTCAAATGGACCATCACATAGTCCCCAATAGCAAACTAAACATCCTTCTTCTTTTCATCCACCTTGGGTTTGAGTTTTAGAGTGTTGTCTTGAATAGTCTTCTTGACTTGCTCCTGAATCTCCTTCATGGTTTGTACAAAGTCTTCAGCTTGACCACTAATTTGATCCATGTTTCCAAGACACCTTAGTTCACACACACCTCTTGGATGCATGCCATAAAAAATTTCAAAAGGACTCTTTCCGGTAGTCCTATTCTTGCTATCATTGTAGGAATATTCTTCTTGTGAGATGATAACATCCCAAGTCTGACCATACTCCTTAGTTAGGCACCTAAGAAGGTTACCTAAAGTTATATTAACCACCTCAGTTTGACCATCAGTTTGAGGATGGTAAGCTGAACCAAAAGACGTGTTAGTGCCAAGCTTCTTCCATAAAGTCTTCCAAAAGTGACTCATGAATTTCACATCTCGATCCGACACAATTCTTAATGGAAGTCCATGAATCCTTACAACCTCTTTGAAAAAAAAATGAGTTATATGACTTGCATCATTAGTTGTCTTACATGGAATGAAATGCCCCATTTTACTGAATCTGTCAACAACAACATAGATGCTATCATATCCTTGCTTAGTTTTAGGCAAACCTACAACAAAATCCATACTTACACAATCCCTTGGCTAGTTGGGAATTGGTAGAGGCTGATAAAGACCTACATTGCTCATTCCTCCTTTTGCCTTCATACACACCATGCATTGTTCCACATACTTGGTTACATCTTTGACCAATTTAGCCCAATAATAGAACCTTTGCACTAGTTCTATTGTCTTGTTGATACCAAAATGCCCACTCAAGCTGCCATTATGCTTCTCTTGTATTAGGTTCTCTCTCATGGAACCTCATGGAACACACAACTGATTACCCTTGAAAAGTAATCCATTTTGCAATGTGAATTCTGAAAATTTGATATGGAAGTGATTCTCAAAATCAATACATACCTTGTATGCATCAGCAAAGTCATTGTCTTCTTTATAGAGGTCCTTAAAACACTCTATTCCAATGCTTTGGAGCTGAATCTCTTGAATAGTCAAGACTCTTCTACTTATGGCATCAGCAACCTTATTCAATTGCCCCTTTTTATGTTTTATGGTGAAGGTAAAAGCTTGCAAATACTCCATCCATTTCAAGTGCCTATTACTTAGCTTCTCTTGTGTATTAATATAACTAAGGGCTTCGTTATCAGTAAAAACAACAAACTCTTTAGGCAAAAAATAGTGTCTCCACTTCCTAAGACACTGGACTAAGGCATACAATTCTAGATCATAAGATGAGTATTTCTTCTTGGCTTCATTTATCTTCTCACTATAGAAGGCAACTGGTCTACCTTCTTGACTTGACATGCCACCCACTGCTAGGCCACTTTCATCACACTCTAAGGTGAACAACTTTTCAAAGCTAGGAAATTGTAGGATGGGTTGAGTGGCTACTTGCTTCTTAACATATCAAAGGATTTTTCAGCTTCTAAGGTCCGCCTAAACTTAGACTTAACTCCCCCACTTTATGGTATCAAGTAAGGGTGCACAAATACCATTAAAATTTCTAATGAATTTCCTATAAAATTGGGACAATCCATGGAAGATTCTTACCTCAATGGTAGTTTTAGGTGTAGGCCAACTTAGGATAGCAGAAACTTTCTCCTTGTCCATCTTCAAGGTTCATTTAGACACCACAAAGCCTAGATACACCAACTCTTTCTTGAAGAAGTCACACTTCTCAAGGTTGATAGCTAGCTTCTCCTCATGAAGCCTCTACAAAACCACTTCTACATGCTTGACATGCTCCTCTTTGGTCTTGCTATAGATGAGGATATCATCCAAGTACACCACCACAAATCTTCCTATGAAGTCTTTGAGCACTTCATTCATGAGCCTCATGAATGTGCTAGGGGCATTGGAAAGACCAAATGGCATTACAATCCATTCATAAAGACCATCAATAGTCTTGAATGTTGTCTTCCATTCATCTCCCTCCTTTATTCTGATTTAGCGATACCCACTTTTCAAGTTAAACTTAGTGAAATACATAGCACCTCCTAGACAATCCATAAGATCTTCAATTCTTGGAATAGGAAACCTATACCTGATTGTAATGTGGTTAATGGCCCTTGAGTCAGTACACAACCTCCATTTTCTTCCCTTCTTGGATGCAAAAACCACCGAGACTGCACAAGGACTTATGCTCTCTTAGATCAGACCTTGGTCCATCAACTCTTGGATTTGTCTTGCCACTTCAAGGTTCTGATCTAGAGTGAGCTTATAGGCTACTTTATTAGGCAAAGATACACTTGGTACAAAGTCAATTTGATGATTGATAACCCTCCTAGGAGGTAGGGTAGCTGGGGTACCATCACTCACTATATCCTTATACTTTTCAAGAAAAGTTTGGTCTTCAACCAGTAAGGGTTCCTTAACTGATTTTTCTTCATTAGTGGACTTTAGTATCACTAAAAATCCTTGACTCTCCTTATGCTTAAGGTCTTTTACAAACTCTTTCTCTCCACATAGTAGCACACTAGGTAATTGGGACTGTGGTTCTTCCCCTTCCAACAAAGACTAAATATTGAAAGTCTTGGTTCCTTTTTTGAATGTTATGGCATTAGCCCTGCCATCATACACCACCTCCCTATCAAGTTTCCATGGCTTCCCTAGAAAAAGATGACAAGCATCCATTGGCAAAATATCACACAACAATCGGTCTTTATATCCTACAATTGAGAAGTCCACCCATGCTTGCTCATTCACTAGGATGCTTTGCCCTTTGTTAAGCCATGTGACCTTGTAAGGGTTGTCATGAGGTATCTTCTTCATTTTGAGCTTTGTAATAGCCTCCTCTAATATTACATTATCAGTTGATCCATAATCAACAACCACCTTGGATACTTTTCCTAGGATCTTGCACTTGATCCTAAACAATGCCCTCCTATGTCTAGGCTCATCAGGAGCTGGTTGCTTGATCAGAACCCTCCTAAACATGAGGTTCTCACCTTTTTCAAACTCAATATGGTCTATATCAGCATCCTTGCAACTTGTATTATCTTCTTGTGCATATGCTAGCCTTTTATCTTGGCTTGAGGAAGAGGGTTTTTCTGGGCACCTATAGGCAAGATGGCTTAGTTGACCACAATTGTAACACTTCATTGTTGCAAAGTAAGAGCTGCTCCTACCTTCTCTACCCCTACTTGATCCTCCTTGATTGCATCTCCCTCTATTATAACCACCTCTTGAAGAGTGGTCACTAGTTTTCTCAATGGGTTTGTTTTCTCCTTGGTTCTTTTGATCACTACCTTTGCCTTGGTAGCCTCCTCTTTGATTTTTCTGATTTCTACCTTTGCCTCTATCTTTGAAGTTAGAATCTCCTTTCCTCTTGTTCTTTTCTTCTACCTTCAAAGCTAGCTGATGACATCTTTGGACAGTGGTAGGGGCCCATAAGCTAAGCTCCTCTTGAATGTTCCACTTCAAGCCACTAAGATACCTTGCCACCTTGAGTGACTCCTCTTCTTGCTTCTTGGATCTCAAACACAACCTCTAAAATTCTTCAGTATAGGAGGTCACATAAAGATCTTTTTGCTTCAGTCCTTGCCTTCTTTTATGGATTTGTATCTCAATGTCTTCAAGTAGGAAGTTCTCCTTGATGTTGCTCGCCATAGCACTCCAATTTGCAATTGGATTCTTGCCCATGTTGACTCTTTCATCTTGTAAATACTTCCACCATGTTAAGGCTGAGCCTCTAAGCCTTGACTTAGCCACCTTAACCTTCTATGCCTCTGAGATACCCTCACACTCAAAGTGGTTCTCCATACCCTCTAACCAATCCATAACTGCATCAATATCCATCTTACCACTAAAAAGTGGAACTCCTTCCAAGGGTTTACCTCCCAAGGCTTTGATTTCCTTCAAGAAAGGTTCTCCTTAAAATATAGGATCAGGTTTAGGTATGATGTCTTCCTCTGCTACCTTCTTACCCTTCCCATCTTCTTCTTCATCCCTTTTCTTGGCTTCCTCTGCAATTGCATCCACTTTTTACTTCACCTCTTCTAGTGCTTCTTCAAGAAGCTGGTTTCTTTCCTTTTGTTCATTAACCTCTTTGGCTAACTCCATGTTAGTCACCATCATGGATTCTCCTACTAATTCGTCAATAGCTTCAGACATTGACTACTTTTTCCCAAATATTTAACTCGCTCTAATACCACTTTCATGTAACACCCCAACCTT
This sequence comes from Cupressus sempervirens, assembly GCA_028749045.1. Taxonomy (NCBI): domain Eukaryota; kingdom Viridiplantae; phylum Streptophyta; class Pinopsida; order Cupressales; family Cupressaceae; genus Cupressus; species Cupressus sempervirens. The sequence goes on from CM053792.1 coordinate 566,557,472, forward strand.
GCTTCCCAACCCCAAGCTTTCTTAGAGCTTCCTTAGGTCATTCACCTGACCCACTAGGGCTTCTACACACCCTATGCTTCCTAGGATCTTGCTCAAGAGATCCTATTCCTTGAGTTGGAGGAACACCAACAAAGTAACATCATTGTTCGCTAGCCTTCCCCAGTCCACCATCAACCCTCAAGTCCACCTAGACCTCCAAGGGTGCTAACTAGTCATCTATGGTTTCTTTGGACTCCTTTTAACATCCAAGATCCCAAACAATTCTGATTTAATGGGCACATTCAACCCACAAGGCTTCAAACACCAAAATGCTCCAAAAAGGCTACTAGGAATTAGCCCTCCTAATAGCCGACAACAAGATTTCTTGGAAAAATTCTTAACAACACTGCAAGAAAATTATATTTATGGATACCCTTTTTGGAGTACCTCAAGATTCTATAATTTTCCAACCCTCAAACTGTTCATACAACCAAAGTAAAAAATTTGGCTAAAATGAGGGTTTCAAAGGCTTTATCGCTATTGTGATAGAAAACCACCTTAGAAACCCTTGCAAGACCTCTCCTTTGGACTAGAGCAAGGTTAGACCTTCTCCTTAATCACTATGTTCCCAGATTGAGGCATTTGAACTCTCAATCCCCTCCATAGCTTGTTTTTCCAACTGTGATCCCTAGCCAAGTTGCATTTGGCTTACCTAGGGCATCACTTTAAAAATTCTTTCTATGCTTCCCATGTGCTCTCCTTTGTTGTACATAATTTATAAGGAGTCTAGTTCCAAATCCAAAGAGGCCATACATTTTATACTGTGGGAAAAGGCCCTAAGACTCCATTTTTTAATTTTCTGCCCAGTTCAGAACAGCAACCTGCTAACTTACAAAATAATTTATTCATCCACACACAACTCTCTATAACAACACAAAAACTAAAAATATAATTGAAGGACAACTAATACTAACACTTCAAACTCAGAAAAACCTAAGTCTGACTTGTACAAAGCATGAAAAACACTCCAAAGCAAGAAACTGTTGTAATGTAGTAAAAATGTTGATTACAAATCTTAAACTCTCATTTCTCTTTCTTCCAACCTCTTGAAAAGGTTTATTTTAACCTAATATAGGCTTGGAATGGAAATTTATAACTACTTTAAGTTGTTAAAGGTCTCTCACAAAGAAGTTGCTCTTTTTGCATAAAAGTTACAAAAGTTGTCAATGACAACTTTGCAAAAAAATGAGCAATTTTTGCAATTTTGCAAATTATCTATCCAAACTTTCTCTACTTGCTACCAAACTTTCCAAAAGGATTAAGATGGATCCAAAACACCTAATAAGGACCCTAAAACACTTTCTTTCCCTATTTGGCCCTCAAAAACCAAAAATTTTCTATTGAGACAAATAAGCATTTTTTAGCAATTAGGAGCAATATTGCATTGTGGGGCTCTTCTAACCTATCTAACCTCACCTTAGGACCTAGTTGATCCTATTATTAGACTAGTGATGTGGCTAGAATCACTACAAGCCAAAAATAAATAAATACCTAGGTTTCATGCTTAGCCTACCTAGGTGCTCCTACACCATGATCACGGTTGGAAAGACTTGTCCTTAGTCTCATAGGATCTTAAACCTTTGATGATTACCCTAAATGAAATGATCCTTAATAAAAAGAGGGATGAGTTCATTTGGGGAGACAAATCAAATGGGAAATACTTTTTTGCTTTAGGTTACTTCTCAATGTGGGATAGATTGGAGAAACTCATCTGGGCTAAGGCCTAGATTCCAGGTCTTACTCCAAAAATTAACATTTTATTTTGGCTTCTTCTCCAAGACAAAGTCCTTGTCTTGGACAACTTGGAAAAGAGAGATCAAATTATACCTAATAGGTATAGCTTTTGTAAGCAAGACTCAAAAATGGTTAACCACCTCTTTATTCACTGTCCCTTCTCTTCTGAGGTCTGGAATCTTTTGACCAAGGACTATGGGGTTAGTTGGTGCAACCCAGCTAATATCCGAGTTCTTTGGACAATGGAATAGTGCACACATTGAAATGAAGACTCGAATGTTAGGCTCCTAGTCTCTTTTTCACTTCTGTTGGGGAATATGGAAAGAGTGAAATAATCGTATCTTCAGAGATAGGGAATCCCCTACTTTTATTATTGTAGAAAAATAGAAGGATTAATGATGGAAAATTTTTCTACTTGAAAAGGAGGTAACATAAAAGGAGGAAATAGCATAGAAAGATAAAGGACAAGAATAGGAAAAGACAGGAGGCTAGGTGGCTTGTTCCCGCTATAGATTGGCATAAAGCCAACTTTGATGGGGCTGCCAAAGGGAATCTAGGTCTAGTAGGCTATGAAGGAATCATTAGAAATAGTGATGGGGGTGGTGTTGTGTCTTTTTCCTATCCACTTGGAACTCAATCAACCATTTTGTTGAGGCTAATGTAGCATTTCATATTGTCAAACTGGCCCTAGCTTCTGGGATTGACAACCTTTGGCTAGAGGGGGATTCATTGAATATAATTAACTATTTAACCAGTCAATCTTTTCCATCTTGGACTATTGTGAATGTGGTGGAGGAGATCAAAACTAACCTAGATAAATTTTAAAAGATCCATATAAGCCATGCATATAGGGAGACCAACTTAGTTGTGAATTAGTTTGCAAATGAAGCGGTAATAAAAAAATATGGCAATGGCGTGGCATAACGGCGAAAGCTTTTCGAGGGCTGTGAAAGAATTAATACTTTTGGAATGCATCTAGGGAAGTACAAAGACAATCCAAATATAATCATGGAAATATTTGTAAGATTGTACAGCGGACAAGGAGTAAATTAGAATCATACAAAGTTATTATTTTTCCATCATATCAAGTATGTGTGGCACACTTTTTGGATCAATTTTCCTTCTACCATATGTAAAACCTTTTTCTGGTTTCAAAAATAGAAGGAAGCTAAACTTTGTGGGAGAATAGGTAACAAGGGTAGTTTTCACAAACCAAAGGAAATAATGGTTGGGGATAGAAGTAGGAAGGAGCCAATGGGGGAGGTAGATAAATGGAGAAATAATCCAAAGGTATGGCATAAACTAGAGAAGGGTGGCATTACAAAAATCCATCATTTGATTGCCTAGGTTGCGGATCTCTCCTTGGAGCGGATAAATTTCTTTAGGGACAAGAAAATGTTAGCCAATGTATTCAAGGACTTTGTGAAGGAGGAGAATGAAAAGAAGAAACTTGTGAAGACTGAGACATACTATGAAACAGAGTCCATTAAAAAGCTCTAGAGGTATGTCTTAAGAGTTATTATCGAATATCTATCCCTGGATACTAGATTTGATAGGGTCAAGACTCATCATTTTGTTCTTTTAAATCACTTTAGGCATGGAATAAATATTTCTTTTCCTTTTTATCTTTTCACTTCCATGAGCAAGAGCATTGAGGGTTTCAAAAAGAAACCCGCTGCTAATCCTGCACTTTATTAGGGGTTGCTCCTTCTAGTTTATGAGTACTTGAAGACTCAAACAATGGGAAAATCCCTTGGCGAAGCTAGAAATGCTTTTGAGGAAATTGAGAGCTCAAATTTTGAGGAAGTTTAGAGCATCAATTCGAAAGATGAGGAAAATTCCCCCTCTAAAGGTAAGAAATTTAAGGAAGGGGAGAAAGTTTCACCCTCTACTAGCATTGCTCTCAACTAAAAAAGTCTTAGGGGTTTAACCCCTAATCCCCACAAGATTGAGGAAAAAGAGCAAGAAATGGAAGTTACATTGGGGAACCCTAAGAAAAGGAAGGCTAAAGAGGCTTCGCTACTAGAAAAAACAAAAGACCAGACTCCTTTGATCTCAAGCCCTATCCCTACCATTCCTTCATCATATGGGAAGATAATTTCTCTAGTGTAAGATAGTGGGGAGGTGGTTTTGAAAGACAGGAGGGGATTGTGGAGAAATTTTAACTCTAAAATGGAAAACATGGGGATAGTCAAAGAGACGATGAGCCCCCTGGTGATGGAGGAAAAAGATGGTAAAGTCCATTTTGATGAACTTCTTGATCCAGCTCTTGTTGCAATCTCTGACAATGTGAGAGAATATGGACTCAACCTACTCAGCAATGCTAAAAATAGCATGATAGATCATTTTTGATCTATCAAATGTCTATTTCATGAGATAGAAGATCTCAAGAAGAAATCAATCTAGAAGGACAGCCACATGAGAAGCAGTGACCAAGGACACCATGTTGACTAGGAGGACCATATCTCAATGGTTGAAAAAAGAGTTCTAAGGATGGAGATTTCTAATCAGAATCTGGCTAACCAAGTGATTGTAACTTTGAACACCCTAAAAGAAAACATCAATAGTTGGGTGATTCTCTGAAGGAAGCTGGCTTTGGCATGGAAAAAGAAGATAAACATAGTATGAACTATGGGAAAATTCAAGAAGAAAAGAAAGAGACCAGGGGACTGGTAGATGATCAAAACCAGGATCAAGTGGGTGTAGAAAATCGGAAGGCCAATGAAGCTACAGAGGCTTTGCAAGTTCTAGATAGGGAGAACTAATAGTTTTAGTTTTCATTTTTTGTTACACCCTTATCTAGTGTTACTGGTTTTTACATCCTAGTCATGGGCCTATCTTTTGGTTGTGGCTTTTTATAAGCAAATGCATACTAGTTGGACTTTACTTTGTATTTACATTTCTGTTATTATGTAAAACATTTGGGTTTCAAGGTCCCTATAAAACCTATTTTACTTAATCAAAAACATATAAATCTTGAGATGTTATTTAAAATTAACCTTACTTAAATTAGTTTCATACACATAAAATAAATAGCATGAACACAAGTGACACCAAGATTTTATGTGGAAACCCAATTAGGGAAAAACCACCAATTGCTACTAGTTACTAATTTACAAATAGTTGTTTTAAGCCAACTCTATTAAGAGATTTGGATCAATGCTACAATGGATAGAGAGTAACAATATGATGGCCTAATTTTTGATGCAACTAAATTGCTAATTACATATTTGAATACTGGCTTATATACTCAATCCTTTCTGATCTAATGTCTCTTTACAACTCCACAAGGATGTTCTACTTATCCTTCTAATTCACTTCCTCTAAGCATCTTCTATTCTTCAATACTCTTCCACACATTCAATTGTCAACTTGACCTTATACTTATATCTTATGCATTGTCAAGTTGGCTTGAATACATATTAGAATAATTAATATTCATCTCCTTAGTCAACTAGAACTAACAAACAAATCTATTGAACTCAATATGCCAAAACAAGAAAATCCTTTGTTAGTTGACCCTGCTTGGTAGACACTAACTTAGAAATGATTTTCTTGTGTTAACCAAGTGAACTTGGTTAACACTACATCTTTACAAAATTTCTTTCGTAACTAAGTGAGCTTGGTTAACAATGGTTCAATCCAAATTTTCCTTCATTGATCAAGTGAGCTCGATTAACATTCCATCTTCTTTGAACTTTCCTTTCATGCCTAAGTGAACTTGGTAGTCACTAACTTCTAAACTTGGAAAACTCTGGAATGCTCGAAAAACATTGGAAACTATCTTCATCTCCCAAGTGAGCTTGGCATACAATGATTGGAAATGATATGACATTTTGTGTAACATGAAATACAATACACAATTAACCAATTATTTTCAATAATCTCCCTCTTTGGCATTGATGGAAACACAACATATCATAATATAATGAAATTTTAGAGCAAGAATAAAGTAAGTAGCATATCCTTAGTTTCATTTTGATTCGCATCCATGGGAACTCCCTCTATCAATGTGAACTCCCTCTACCTTCAATTTCTCCTTCTATTAGCAAACTCTATTTTCAACATCTTCTTCTAATATAAAACTCTCCTTCTTTGACAATAGACCAAGTTCTCAAACATCTTCAAACAAAACTTTTGTAAAATGTATACTTTCCCTTTTTATAACATTTATGTGATATGACAGAAAACTCTCCCTCTTTTTGATCTCATGCCAAAGAAAATATTCAGAGAATATTAGTGTACCTCTTGTACAAATTCATATGCAATGTATCCTTTTCAATACAACATCAACTAATTTATCTTCAACATGCTCTAGTTGATGCATCACTAAACTTCATTTAGTGAGTTTTGGGTAGTGGAATGACCCCTAACTTACCTCTTAGATACAAAAATGCATCCTTAGCTAATGGCTTAGTGAATATATCTCCAATTTTTTCTTTAGTATTCAAATATTCCAATCTTACCTCTTTATCTTGTACCAATTCTCTTAAAAAATGATATTTTATAACAATGTGCTTGGTTTTGGTATGCATCATAGGATTCTTTGATATATTAATTCTACTAGTTTTATCATAGAATATAACCATTGGATCCTTGATTTCTATCTTCATTCCTGCCAATAATTGCTTGAACCAAACAACATTGGAACAATTAACTCTTGCTACCACATATTCTACCTTTGTTGTAGACTGAGAAATTCAATTCTACTTCTTGTTTGTCCAAGACACTAGTCTTTTACCAAGAAATAACACTCCACCACTGGTGTCATCAACACTTCCTACCTAATCAGTATCTGTGAATGTTTCTCTCCTTTTTTGTAACATAAACCATAGTCTTTAGTACCCTTTAGATACCTCATGATTCTCTTGATTTCCATCATGTGATTTTCTTTGGAATTTGTTAGGAATCTTGCCACCATACCAACTGCTAATGCAATTTTCCAATCATTGATTTGTATGTGATTTGATCTCCCTCTTTGGAATCATCATTTTTGGAAAGATTATGTCCAGTTGACATAGGTGTTCCAACTAGTCTTAAATCTTCCATTCCAAACTTCTTTAATATCTCCTTGATATATTTGGATTGAGTAATAAAGATACCATCTTTCTTGGGCTAGATCTGCAATCCAAAAAAGAATTTTATCTCTCCAAACATGGATATGTCAGATTATTTACTCATTTCTTCTAAAAATGCCTTGCATAAATCATCATTTCCTGTAAATAAAGTTTCATATAGATTATTTCCAACACAATCTTCTTATTTGGTCCTTATTTGATATACAAGCTACTGTTATCATTTGTTCTTTGAAAACCAATCTTTATCAAGTAGTTATTAAGTTTTCATACCAAGCTCTAGGAGCTTTCTTGAGACCATACAACACTTTGTGTAATTTATAGACCATGTCCCTTTTTCTAGGATCCACAAAACCTTTATGTTGTTCTATGTAAACTTCCTCTTCAAGAATGCATATTTTACATCCATTTGATAAACTTTAAATCCTTTATGTGCACCATAAGAAATTAAAGTTCTAACACCTTCTAATCTAACAATAAGAGAAAAAGTTTCACCATAATCAATACCTTCTTGTTGAGAATAACCTTTGCATACTAACCTTGCTTTGTTTCTGGAAACTTCTCCATCTTCATTCAACTTATTTTTGAAAACCCACTTTGTGTCAATTCCATTTTTATCCTTGGGTCTAGTAACAAGAGTCCAAGTCTTGTTCCTCTCTATCTTTTCTATTTCTTCATTCATATATTCAATCCATCTTTCATTATCCAAAGCATCTTTCACTTATCTAGGTTCAAATTCAACAAGAAGACATGTACCTTTCAATTTGTTTCTTTCCATAGTTCCATCTGACTTGTCTCTAATGATCTAATTAGAAGGATGGTGCCTTCTAACATAGGTACTTTGGATTTAGAATTTGTATCAAGCTCAAGTCCCATTGTTTGTGACTTAGGTCTATGAGACTCAATTTTCTCTAGCAATAGCTTGGTAGCTTATGAATATGACTCAAGTCTTTTAGACTATGACTCAAGTTGCATTGGTTGCAACTCAGTAGCTTTTGGAGATTTTGGGGACTCAAGAGGTGAAGTGTACTAACTTCTAATTTGATTTGGCAATGTATCAAGTCCATAGTAGACAATTTTTTTGTAATCCTCACATTCTTTGTTGCTTTCTTCTTCACTCTTTTCTACAAACTCATGAATTCTTACATGTGCACTTTCTATGATTTTATGAGTTAAAAAATTTAAACATTTATATGCTTTTCTTTTGTAGGAGTGTCCTAGGAATATGCCTTCATCACCTTTGACATCAAATTAAAATTTCCTAGATTCCTTCAAGATATAACCTTTGTACCAAATACTTTCAAGTAACTTACATTATGTTTGTATCCATACCATATTTCATAAGGAGTTTGATTTGATTTTTTCTTATTTTGTACTCTATTCAAGGTATGTACTAATTACTTCTTTCCAATATTTGATTGCAACACTCTTTTCTATCATTAAAGTTCTTATACAATTGATGATGGAGTTCCTTCTTTTAGCTATTCCATTCTAATGTGGTGTACCAGGAGCTGATACTTTTCTCTTATTCCTCTTTCAATGTAGAATTCATTGAACACATTGGAAATGAATTCACCACCTTTGTTTGATCTCAAACACTTCAACTTCTTTCCAATTCCTTTCTCTACTCTTGTCATATACCACTTATATTTTTGAAATGCTTCAGACTTTTCTTTCAGCTACATTGCAATCATCATTTTAGAATAATCATCAACAAAAAGAATAAAATACTTATTTCCACTATAGCTCTCTATTCTAATAGGTCCACATAATTCTATATGAACTAGCTCCAAGACTTCTTCAAAATAGTAGTCCTTTCTTTTGAAACTTGTCTTTCCCATCTTACCAATTTGATAATTTTTGCATAGGCCCATATCAGGTTTTCTCAAACTAAGAATACCTCTTACTCTTTTCTTCTTTCTTATCTTGATTAGATTATCAAAGTTCACATGTCATAACCATCGTTCTTCTACTTGAGCAATAAAACATGAACTTTCATTGAGATCTAGGTATTTGTTTACTAGACCCAACCAGGTTTCCTTTTCCATCCAGCAACTTGGCCTTCTCATTCATGAATTCTACCTTGAATCCAATGTTATTCAATTGTGCCACACTTTGTATATTATGTTTTATTCCTTCAACCCAATAAGCATTATCACATCTAAGTTCATTGGTTAGTGAGATATAGCCTTTTCTCTTTATGCAGCATAGTTCATTGTTTCCAAATCCCACACTTCCACCATCATAATGTTCCATATGTTCAAACTTTTTTTTCTCACTATTCATATGATATGAGAAACCACTATCAATAATCCACGTATCATTTTTGCTAACATGAGAGATAAGTGCCATTTTATCTCCTTCATCATTAGATTCATCTTTTACAACAATATATACCATTTCATCATCTTCACTACCATCTGAATTCTTAGCCATAAAACAAGATTTCTTACCTTTTTCCTTGCAATCCTTGAAGTTATTTATATCCTTCTTGCCTTTGTACTTGTTTTTCTTCTTTTCATCTTTGTCTTCTCTATTTGGGCATCTTCTAGAAATGTAACTAACTTCTTCACAAGAGAAATAGATTAAAGGGATTTTACCTTTATACTTTCCTTTTCCTTTCAGATACCTTCTTTCAAGAAATGATTTAATGACTTCAAGTTCACTATAAAATTTGTCTTCCTCTTCACTTTTAGATAATTTTCCTTTAGACCTTTTAGCTTTCTTCTTGAGTGATACCTTGGGTTCAAATGCAGACTCAAGATTTCTAGAACTAGGAGTATAATTATCATAGTTATCTAGTTCAAATACAGTCAATCTTCCAACTAGAGCATCCTAATTTATCATGTTATTTGGATTACATCTCATCTCTTGAATATAAGACACTTTGATTGAATAGATAGGAAGAATTCTGAGTACCTTTCTTACCATTATCACATCTTCAATTTTTCCTCTAGGGGCTTTTATGGCACTGACACTAGATTTGATTCTATCAACATATTTTACAATGTTTTCATCTTCTCTCATCTTCATCTAATCAAACTAACCTATGAATCTTTCTACTTTGGCTCTTTTCACATTATCATCACCTCCATAGATATCATTCAGTTTGGTCCACATGTCATGAGCAGTAGCACATCCGTTGACCTCATCAAATTTGGGATAGTTAAGGGCTAATGCTATGTTAATCATCATGATATTATGATTCTTCTTTTCAACAATCTCCTCTATAGTCTTTGTACAAGTAGGAGCCTTGTAAGCAGTATTTAAATATTTCAAACCTGAATCACTAATGGTTGCTAGATAAAATTTCATAAGTTCCTACCATTCTTCAAAGTTATCTCTATTTAGCTTGGTAATCTCTCTTTTGTAAGACATCCTGATCTTTAGCCTAGGTCCTTAGAACTTTCCTTAAAAAAATAAGAAGCTCATATACCAATTTTTGGAAATATAAGAGGAGTAACTGAGAGGGGAGGAGTGAATAAGTTACCACTAAAATATATCTAATATCCCTTAGATTTCAATACATAACATAAACTTCACTTGAAAAAATTGATGCTTGGTAAACACACAGGCACTTGGTTTACACTAACAAATGTTGTAACTCAGTAACTGCTTAACATGTAAATCTTGAGATGTTATCTATGATTAACCTTACTTAACTTAGTTTTATACACATAAAAGAAATATCATGAACAAAAGTGACACCAAGATTTTATGTGGAAACCCAATTTATAAAAAACCACCAATTGCAACTAGTTATTGATTTTCACTCTTTTGAAGTGAGCCCTATTAGGAACCAACCCTATTAAAGGTTACAAAATACATGGTTATGTGTGACCCTATTAGAGGGTTTAATCACCCTATTAGGAGTGGCCTTGTTAGAGGTATTTAGAAATGTCAATAAAAATGCCACCTTGCTTGAGGATTTACAAAATAGCTATTAAGCCAACACTTTGTTAAGTGATTTAGATCACTGCTACAATGGTTAGAGAGTAACAATGAGATTACCTAATTTTTGTTGTAACTGAATTGCTGATTATAGATCTCAATTCTAGCTTCTATACTTGATCCTTTATGATCTAATGTATCTTTGCAGCTCCACAATGATATTGTACTTATCCCTCTAATTCACTTCCTCTAAGAATCTTCTATTCTTCAATACTCTTCCACACATTCAATCATCAAATTGACCTTATACTTATACCTTATGCATTGTCAAGTTAGCTTGAATATATCTTGAATAATTAATATTCATCTCCTTAGTTGGCTAGAACCAACAAAAAAATTTATTGAATTCAATATGCCAAAGCAAGAAAATCCTTCATTAGCTAACCCTACTTGGTAGATACTAACTTAGAAATGATTTTCCTATATTAACCAAGTGAACTCAATTAAGACTGCATCTTCACAAATTTTCTTTGGCAACTGAGTGAGCTTAGTTAATACTAGTTCCATCCAACTTTTCCTTCAATATTGACCAAGTGAGCTTATTTAACACTCATCTTCTTCAAACTTCCCTTTGATGCCCAAGTGAACTTGGTAGTCACTAACTTCTGAACTTGGAAAACCTAGGAATGCTTAGCAAACATAGGAAACTATCTTCATTGCCTGAGTAAGCTCAACATACACTAACTGGAAATGATATGACATTTTTTGTAACATCAAAGACAATACACGATTAACCAATTGTTTTCAATTGTTCAAATCATTAAAATTTTTGAACCCTTGTTTCAAAGATAGGTCACTATTACAAACTAGGTCTAAGTCCTTATGAATGTCACTATCACCAATTCTCTCAAAATTTTCATGAATACATGCTCTATCATCCTCAACTTGTAGTACAATATGGGAAACTTGTGAAAAGGCTCCTAGGGGATCATTTTCCATAGAAATATATGGTCTTTTCTTGAACTTATATCTAGGCATCTCACTCACATCACACACTGTAGGATTTCCAATTTTTCAAATTAATACTTCAAGTTACGAGTGCACACATAGTAAATACCTTATTTTTATGGAACTAATCTTGATTTGATTTACTCTTTGAAACTTCCTCAAATTTTCTTTAAATTTACTCCAAATATCTCCTTTAATTAGTACATGAATGAATGGTACTTAGTAACTCAATTTTGAACCTTAAATCACATTTAACTCATCTCTTCATTCATAGTGCAAGTATACAATCAACAAAACATTAATTTTGATTACCAGGAGACTTGCTTTCCTTCATGGACTCACATAAAAACTTCAAAACATCGATGCACTTAATCATGACTTCTACACATCACGTTCTACCTCATAATAACTATGCATATCTTAACTTGCTCTCTAACATTTCTTCTACCTTTTTGGTGCTCGTTCCTTTTATAAAAATGATTAATTTAAGTAAGATAAATCAATCACTATGACTAACTTCAATTTACCTTTAGGTGCTTCATTTGACTCTTCTTCCAAAATTGCATGTGAACTTTATGGATCCTTAGCTTGACAAATACTTCTTTAAATTCTTCTACATGTTCTCTTAGATTGTCTTTCTAAGTATCATTCGTGCTATCATTTCTTTTATCATTTTTGTTCATGTTCCTTCTAAAGTTTGGATTCCTTGTGTTGTACTTCATGTTCATTCTACATAATCTTTCTATATGACCAAAGTTGTTACATATCTGACATACTGGGTATATTGTTTCCAAATTTGGGTCCAAGCTAGTTAATAGGTGCTCTGTAATTTCTAGCAATATTTCCAAAATTGTTGCACTTGTAACACAGAATGTTACTTTTCATTCCATTGTTTCCTTCATCAAATCTTCTTCCTACAGGGTTATTACCTCTAAAAATTCTACTATTTCTATTACTATTATCAAATTTAGGTTTCTTACAATTAACTACTCTATGACCAAAACCATGACAATCATAACAATAAAATTAAGTAACTCATTTAAAATGACTTATCTATGCAGACATTTTTCATATGAGCAATCTCATTACATGCATAACATCAACCTTTGAATTCATATCTCACTTCTTTAGGTGATTCAACTTGCTCATGTTGGTAAGGTTTATTAACTTGTTTAGGTTGCTTGACTTTCTCTACCTTATTAGGTGACAGATTGATTAGACTCAACCTTATTTAGATCCTCTTTATCTTGCATAGGCTGATGAATTTTAGGGTTAGGTTCTTTTCTATTTTCATATTTCTTAGCTGAGTTGTCTCCATTGAAATATCCAAGACTACTTTTATCGTAAGAAGGTCTCTAAAAACACATTTGTTCATCAATCTTTTCACTGCTAGAATATAATCTCTCTTATTATTGCTTAGACTAGGTTAACTCTCCTTTCATAATATTATTATACTTCTCAAGTTCTACATACTGCAACTTGGTAGAATCAAGCTCAAATATCACTTTGTTGAGGTTGGATCTCATATTTGTATTTTCAAACTTCAAATTAGTTTTAATTTTGCTAGTATCATCCTTCAAGCTTAACTTTATATCTATAATCTTAATTTCATGCTTCAGGGTCTTATTTTCTTTCTTTAGTCTGGAAACTTAATCACTTTCCTTCATCGTATCTTTAGGCTCTTTCTTGTATTTGAGATTATCTATCTTATCTTTGAGCTTTCCAATGTAGTCCTCAACATCTTCATGTCCTTCTTTCAAATCATCTTTTACTTGAATAAGAATATCAATCTACTCAAGAGCTTCTTCTAGGTTCTTTGATAACTATTCCATAACTATAGGGATCTTACTCAAGTTTTTAAGCCTTCTCTAAGTAATAATGATTTGATACCAATTGTTAAAAATAGAAAATACTAAGGGGGGGTGAATCAGTATCACAAACTTTAGCCCAAAATTGGATATCTTTAATAACTTTATAAAATGCATAAGAAAGTAAACTAACTATGTTGAATAATAAACATAACCATGTCATAAGAGAACTCATAATACCATATTTTTTTAACTAGGGAAACCGTGGCCAAGTGAAACCCCCATTGGGGAGGGTACCCACAAACTGATCCACTATTCAAAAGTATCTTGTGAAAGATATTGACCCTATTAGGAGTCTATTACATCTATATAGTGTCTCAGTCCTTATTAGAGGACTAGGATTTGTTAGAGGCCTCAACCCTATTAGGAGTTGTTATATACAAATACAAAAAATATGCAAGATGAGGTCACTACCCAAACATGCAATATACAATATAGTTCCTTCAATGCAAAGATATAGATACAAAAACCTCTTCACAATGTTCTTGATATCTTTAATATTGGATCTAGCTTTTTCTACTCAACAACAAAACTTTATTTCAGTTTGCATTCCTCTAATCATAGATTAGAATTCGTGTATCATCAATGTTATACACACTTCATAAAACTTTGCATCTAACAATCTTCCTTTATTCCTTACTAATTACAAATTATCTTCCTAGTTGGCATTCATGCCTTTATACAATTATCAAAATACAAAATTAGCTTTTTTTGACTTAGGGGTAATATCTAGGATGTGTCCCTTAATTAGTTAAGTAATTGTGTTGTAAACAAAATAATTCCTTAACCCAAAATTTCTTATTTCCTTATTATACTATGTTTTACCTATATACTATTGTAACTGGTAAATCCTATATAACTCTATCTATATTGATTGTACTAACTTGTAGACTTGAACATGTCATGATAATATTCTCAAGTAGCCATACATATCTTCACATGTGTCAATGTTTCCTTTGTCAACTATGTTGATCAATACTCTACCTATTCTACTAGATAAACTAAGTGATACTTAGACAATTTTCTAAGTACAACTATCATGTCTTCATTTTCATGATCTTCCTTCTTCACTTAGCTGAGATGTTTCCATAAATGAAAACATCAAATATTCTAAACTAGCCAAATTTCCAACACAAACCCACTTAAAAGGTCACGTCTATTTAATTCTTTCCAAACATAGTGTAAATAGAGTCTCATTAAAATTTCTAAAGGGACTTGATGGAAGAATAGGGTATTATTATCTTTGTTACATGGAAGTGATGGCCATGGACGAATTAGAAACCTATACATTGCTAAGAGATAGATACTTGGGGAATATGATCTTTTCTCCTAGTTGTAAAATTAGAAACCTTGAAGCTTCTAGACTTTGTTAGAGGATGAACAAGCTCTATGATAATATGTTAATATTTTTTGTGAAACATGAAAGGGACAAGGAAGTATGATCTTCTCCTTTGGAAAATCAGGTAACAAAATCCTTGGATCAAATCATGCTAGTATCAAGAGTCACCTTAAGCGAGATCGTTAGAGTTCCCAACCTCCAAGAATGACCTAAGTAGGTACACACCTTTCACCGATGATTCCATCCCGCTATAATAAAGTCAAAGGAAAGTTGAAATATTTCATACCCTTCATAATTTCTCTCTCTTGATCCTATTCCATATATCTTGAGAGTTCCTTATTTTTTGTATTGAGTGATGGCTCTCCTAGCCTTGATTTGCTAAGGATGTACACTTTCAGGTGTTGGTGTGATTTAATAGGTCTAAATCTTTTTGGTGAGAACATCACAAGTTATCATGAGAGAAAACCTATTAAACACCTCATAGTTAGAAGCTACTAATTTCACATTGAAAAGAAGCATAATCTTTGTGCAAAGAGAGGGAAGAATCTCTCCTGAAGATACTCACTATAGGTATACAACTAGACTCTTTAAGGAGGTATATGAAATTGGCCCCTACTACAAGGGTAACCTTTGAGCATATATTATTGAGCCCTTCAAAATACCAAAAACATGAGTGCCCTCTAGGAAGTGATATGGCTATGTGTGGTGTACATATATGCATAAGATGTGGGAAAATTTTGTGTCTTGTCTACCATTTTTCTTGTTAGGGATAAGTGTATTCATTGAGTCAATAGTGTCCAAACTTGTCCAAATATTGTCAAGACTCTCCTGTCCTTCCAATTTTTTTTTCCCTTGGTTAGATTGTTTGTGACTATTATTTTTTGTCCTGATTGTCTACTGTCTCAAACAAAATCTAGAAAAAAAACTTGCAAAACCTGAGAAATTGTCCAAATTTGCCTCAAAAACTATTGAAATTGAGAAACTTTAATCCTTACACACCTAGTCCAGTGACACATGTCATGTGATCTAGAATCTTAGGATTTTTGTATTTCTTTTCTTGTATGGTGACACCTCTATTATCACCTGGTAACTCCCTTGTTGTAGTGTGACCTTTTTCTAAAACACTGTTAATTTTGGCCATAATTGTCAAAATTGTTTTAAACTCTCACCTAGAAAGGTCTTTACTCTCATGGGCTCATCATTTACTCGCACAAGTCTTTCCAAATCTCACCTAAGAGAACATTTTCTCATTTGAGTTATTGGAAACATAAGAGCATAACTGAGAGGGGAAGGATGAATCAGTTACCACAAAAAGAATTCCCTATCCCTAAATGTCAATTCAAACTTTCCACTAATCACCAAAAATTGTCGAACTTAGTTAACACAAGAATATTACTGTCACTTGGTTAACAAAGTAATCTAATGATTATTAAACTATTTTCTCCTTTAGTAATTTAGTTGCAAAAACATAAATCATAAGAAAATAACATAAACAGAGATGACACTAAGATTTAACATGGAAACCCAATTTGGGAAAACCACCATGCAACTAGTTACAATATTTTTTGCTCTTTTGAAGTAAGCCCTATTAGGATCCAACCTTTTTAAAGGTTATAAAACATATTGTTAAGTATGACCTTGTTAAATGATTTAGATCACCCTATTAGGAGTGGTCTGGTTAGAGGTCTTCAAACACTTCAATCTTCGAATGTAACCTTGTTAGAGGATTCACAATATGATTGTTAAGTCAAATCTATTAAGAGATTTGTTTACTACTAAAATGGTTAGAGGGTAACATCAATTTAACCTGATTTATGAAGAAACTGATTTATGAAGAAACTATCTTTGCAAATTTAGATCTATAGTCAGGCTTGAATTTTCAATCCTTTTTGATCAAATGATCTTTGCATCTTATCTTCCACACTTTCCTACTATGCTTTTCACGCACATGTCTATTTTAAATCATATTCACTTCTTCTCATTTATCCTCACAACTTGACCTTTCTTATATATAATAATCAAGGAAAGATCAGCTTGAATACCCTTCCAAATAATCAACAAACATCCAAATGGTCATCCTTAAACAATTAAATATTACACAATTGCACTATGTTGTCACTCGGTCAATACTAGGATTGAATACTCAATTAACACTATGAGACCTTTAATACACAACCACTGGGTCAATACTACAAGTAGGATTCCCTACTTTAACCATCTACTTGAATAACACTAGAAAATTATTCTTTACCCAACTACTCGGTCAATACTGAGATATACAAGGTTAATACTAAAAGCTCTATATTGCTTAGTTAATACTAACATTTGTGTAACATCAATGATAACTTAAAATTCAAGAATTGTTTCCAACAAAATCCCTCTTTGGCATTGATGGAAACACAACATCTAAACATAAAGTGATAGAAGTATTATCAATTTAGATAATATCCTTAGTTTCATTATGATTCTCATCCATATTAACTCCCTGTAAGACTGTTCTTGGATTTGTCTCTACTTCTTCCCTGTTAACACTCTATTGTGGACTATTGTCATTTTCTCCCTCTTAGTTTTACATTCAATCATCTGAATATTTCCCTACTAAGATACAAAAATCTGCCTCTTTCTCTTTAATATTGAACTCTCCTCATTCTTCCTTGTTGATGTTGAACTTTCTCTCTTTGACATCAAATTCCAAATGATACAAATTTTGAAGTTACTATGTGCCTTTTGCACTAATTCATATGCATTATGCTATGCATTTTACACCTAAAGTGTTACAATCTGCATCAACTTGATAGATCTTCAATAGAACTTGGTTGATGCCTCACTATCTTTTGCTTTAGAAAGCATCAGACAGGAGAATAACCTCTTAGATACATAAATGCATCCTTAGGTAAAGCCTTAGTAAATATATCTATTATGTGCTCCTTGGTGTTCACATATTCCAATCTCACCTCTTTTTCTTGAACCAATTTCATTAAGAAATGATACATGATTGCAATGTCTTTTTTCTTTGTGTGCATCATAGGATTTTTGGATATACTTATTGCACTTATGTTATCACAGTAGATAACCACTAGTTCCTTGATTTCTTCCTTCATTCTTGACAATAATTTCTTGTTCCATACTAAGTTAGAATATTTGATTATTGTATAAACATACTCTACCTCTATTGTATATTGAGAAATATAATTATGCTTCTTGCTTGTCCAAGATACTAATCACTTTCAAAGAAAGAATGCTCCTCCACTATTACTTTTTTTTTCATCAATGTTTCCTACCCAATTTGCATTAGTAAAAGCTCTTAACTCAAGATTTCATCCTTTCTCATATCATAAACCATATTCTTTAGTTCCTTTTAGGTACCTCAGAATTCTTTTTACTACCATCATGTGATTTTATTTTGGATTAGTCGAGAACCTTGTAACTATGCCAACTACCAATGCAATATCAGGTCTGGTGTGTACCACATACTGAATTTTCTCAATCATTGATCTATAAGTAGTCTTATTTACCTCCTTTGAATCATCATTCTTTGAGATTTTATGTCCAATAGATATAGGTGTTCCAACTGGCTTGGAATATTCCATTCCAAATAAGTTCAATGTTTCCCTAATGTACTTTGATTGAGTGATGTATATGTCATCCTTCACCTCATGAACTTGTAGACCCATAAAGAATTTGATCTCTCCAAATATAGAACTTTCAAATTCTTTCCTCATTTCTTAATAAAATAACTTGCATAACATATCATGTTCTCCAAATATTATATCATCTACAAATATTTCTGCAATTAATATCTTGTCATGTGGTCCTTCCCTAATATATAAATTATTATTATCATTTGTCTTTTCAAAACAAATTCTTACCAAATATCCATGTAGTATTTTATACCATTGTCTAGGGGTTTTCTTCAATCCATATAAATATTTGTGAAGTTTATATACCATATATCTGTTGTTTGGATTAATTAAACCTTCAAGTTGTTTAATTTAGACTTCTTATAGGACTTCATTCAAGAAGGTTGATTTAACATCCATCTAATATGCATTGAATCCCTTTTGTGATGGATATGCTAGAAGTAATTTGACTCCTTCAAGTCTTGAAATAGGGGAAAATATTTCCCCATACTCGATACCTTCTTCTTGATCATAACCTTTGCATGCAATCCTTGCCTTGTTCCTTGTTACTTCACCTTTCTTGTTCAAATTATTTTTGAATATCCATTTTGTACCAATCACATTCTTATCCTTAGGTCTAGGTACAAGAGACTAGGTCTTATTCTTTTCTATTTTCTCAATTTCTTCATTCATTGTCTCTATGCAACCTTTATTTTCTAATACATCTTTTACAGATCAAGGCTCAAATTCAATAAGCAATCCTGTACCTTTTAATTTGTTCCTTGCTAGTATGCCTTCTATATCTCCAATTATTTTTTCAAGAGCATGATATCTTTTGACATATTTTTCAAGTCTTGGATCTTTCTTTCTAGATTCTAAACTTAGTTCACTTGGTTTTCCATGATTTTTTGTCTTATGCTTAGGCTCTTTTGGCTGATCTAGTTGTAACTTAGGTTCCTCTAACTGTGACTCAGGTTGCACTTCATGTGACTCAAGTTGAACTATTTTTTACTCAGGTGCCTTTATTTGTGACTTAGGTTATTCTACCAACTATTGATTGACTTCAAATTTTTGAGGTAAAGTCTCAAGTTCCTCCTCATAGTAAACAAACTCTATGTAGTCTTCAGGATCCTCGGTGTTCTTTTCTTCACTTCTTTCTACAAACTCATCAATGTTCACATGTGCACTTTATATGACTTTGTGAGTAGAAATATTCAAACATTTGTATGCCTTACTTTTATTAGAGTAACCTAGGAATATACCTTCATCACTTTTTGCATCAAGCTTCCCTTTCCTTACATCTTTAAGGATATAGCATTTCCTTCCAAATACTCTGACATAATAAAAAAAGCATTAGGCTTATACCCATACCATAATTCATAAGGTGTTTTATTTGTACCTTTATTTGAACTCAATTAAGTGTATGAACTATTGTGTTGATTGTTTCTCTCTAGTATTTTGGTGCAACATTCTTCTCATTCATTAGTGTCCTTGCACATTCCATGATGGATTTGTTCCTTCTTTCTACTATACCATTTTGCTTTGGAGTTTTAGGTGTTGATACATGTCTTTTGATTCCTCTTTCATTGCAAAACTCATTGAATTCATTTGAGATGAATTCACCTCATGTATCTAATCTCAAGCATTTCAAATTCTTCCTTGTTTCTTTCTCAACTCTAGAAAAATACCATTTGAACTTTTGAAAGGCATCACATTTATCTTTCAAAAACATTATACTCATCATCTTAGAATAATCATCAACAAATAGAATGAAATATATGTCTCCAGAGTAACTTTCCATACCTATTGGCAACAAATATCTATATGAACTAGTTCTAAAACTTCTTCAAAATTGTAGGACTTACTTGTGAAACTCCTTTTATTCATCTTTCCAATTTGACATTGTTTGCACATGCCCATCTCAGATTTCTTCAGATAATGTATGCCTCTTACTCTTTTGTTCTTACTTATTGTAACTAGGTTATCAAAGTTAACATGACACATTCTTTTATGTCACAGCCAACTTTCCTCTATCTTAGCTAACAAACATGTACTTTCGATGAGATCTAGGAAAAATTAATACCTTTTTTTCTGATTGCTAGTTCCATCTAGGTTGCCTTTTCCATCCAATAATTTAGCTTTTTCATTCATGAATTCTACCTTGTATCCTATATTGTTCAACTATGCTACACTAAGTAGATTATGTCTTAATCCTTCAACCTAGTAGACATTTCACATTTGATTCCTCCAATTAATGCTATAATTCCTTTTTTTTTTACATAATATGGTTCATTATTTCCAAATATAACACTTCCACCATCATAATCTTCCAAATGTTCAAACTTAGTTTTTTCACCAATCATGTGATGATAACAACCAATATCTATGATCCATGTATCATTTTTTCCAGCATGAGAGATAAGTGTCATCTTTTCATTTTCCTTGTTATCATATTCATTTTTAAAAGCAATGTAAACTACTTATTCATTGTCATCACTATCAGAATCCTTAGCAATGTAACAAGATTTCTTACCTTTGTCTTTGTAGTCCATGTAGCTTTTGAATTCTTTCTTGCCTTTGAATTTGTTATTTCTTTTCTCATCTTCATATTCTTTGTTTGGACATATTACAACAATATGACCAACCTCCTCACATGAGAAACAAATTAATGGGATTTTGCCTCTGAATTTTCCTTTCCCTTTTGATATTATTTTTGCAAGTAGGGCTTCAATAACTTCAAGGTCTTCATTAGAATCACCTTCTTCATTATTGTCAACCATTTTTCCTTTTGAGTTTCCCTCTTTTCTACAAAAGGTTAGTTTGGCTTTGAATGTTGATTCAATATTGCTAGAAGTAGGAGCATGGTTATCAAAGTTATCCAACTCAAAAGTAGTTAATCTTTCCATAAGTGCATCCAAGGTTATATCATTTTTAGAATTTCATCTCATATCTTGAATTCTAAAAACCCTAATTGCATAAATAGGAAGAAGAGTTCTTATTACTTTTTTGACCACTGTCTCATTAATTATATCTCCTTGTGTAGCTTTGATTGCACTCACACTTTCTTTGATGCTTTCAATAAATTGGACAATGTTCTCACCTTCTTTCATTTTCATATGATCAAACTTGCCTCTTAAACTTTATGACTTGGCTCTTTGCACATTTTTTATCAGCTTTGTAGACTTTATGTAGCTTTTCCCACATTTCAAATGTAGTAGGACAATCTTTAACCTCATCAAATTTAGAATAGTTTGGAGAGGAGCCTGTATCAATCATCATTATATTGTGATCATTTTCCTCTTTCATCTACTCCACAATCATAGGCTTAGGTGGTGGCACATATCTATTTTCCAAGTAGAACATACCAATATCACCAATGCTTGATAGGTGTAGCCTCATCAACTCCTGTGATGCTAAAAAAAATTCTCTGTTAAGCTTTGGAACTTCCCTTCTAAAGGGCATCTTGATCTTTAGCATATGTTCTTGAAACCTTTCCTACAAGAACCAAATTCTTTAATACTAATTGTTAGAAATTTAAGAGTGTAACTAAGAGGGGAGGGGTGAATCAGTTACCACAAAAATAGTTCCCTATCCCTAGATGTCAATTCAAACTTTCCACTGATCATCCAATATGATCCAACTCAGTTAACACAAGAATATTAATGTCACTCAATAAACAAAGTAATCTTATGAATATTAAATAGTTTTAACCTTTAGTAACTTAGTTATAGAAACATAAATCATAAACAAATAACATTAACATAGTTGATACCAAGATTTAATGTGGAAACCCAATTTGGGAAACCACCATGCAACTAGTTACAATTTTTTTGCTCTTCTAAAGTGAGTCTTGTTAGGAGCCAACCTTGTTAAAGGTCACAAAATATACTATTAAGTATGACCTTGTTTGAGGATTTAGATCACCTTATTAGGAGTGGCCTAGTTAGAGGTCTTCAAACACTTCAATCTTGAAATGTCACCTTGTTAGAGGATTTGCAATATGATTGTTTTAGATTATGGTAAAAATAAGTTTTGAAGGGACCTTGAAACCCTTTCACATCCTCAAAAAAGGAAAAAACAAGCCATCCATTAGGAAAGAGTCCTTAAACCTACTAGAAGCAGTACCAAAATTAGGTTTTATAGGGACCTAAAACCACTAAGAAAGTCCAAATAAAGTACCCAAGTTTTACAAGGACCTGGAATATGATTGTTAAGTCAACTCTATTAAGATATTTATGCACTACTACAATGGTTAGAAGGTAACAAAAATTTGACCTGATTTATGAAGCAACTATCTTTGCAGATTTAGATCTCTATTTTGGCTTCAATTTTGGATCATTTCTGATCAAATGTTCTTTGTATCTTATCTTCTACACTTTCCCACTCTTCTTTTTGCTCACATATCCATTTTGATTCATATTCACTTATTTTCCTTTATCCTCACAACTTGACCTTTCTTATATATCATAAGCTAGTACAAGTCAGATTGAATACCCTTCCAAATAATCAACAAACATCCAAATAGTTGGCCTTAAATAATTAAATTTTAGACAATTGCATTTTGTTGTCACTTAGTCAATACTAGGATTGAGTTCTCAGTTAACACTACGAGTCCTTTGATGTTTGACCACTCGGTTAATACTACAAGAAATATTACCGTATTTAACCAATTGCTCAGTTAACATTGGAAAAGTCTTCTTTACCTAACTGCTCAGTCAATACTGAGATATACAAGGTTAATACTGCAAACTCTACATTTCTCAGTTAATACTGACATTTGTGTAACATCAAAGGAAACTTAGAATTGAAGAATTGTTTCCAATAGTATGTTTGTAAACTGCCAAAATAATGAACTTTCTTTATTATTTGTCAAGTTCTCAATCTATCTTGGTCTCTATTTAGGAACTCATTATACAGTGCTATGTATAAAAATAGCCTAAATCTAAAATTGAACCCTTTAGTTTGAACACTTTTAACCTACATACAAACTAGTCTCTTTCTTTGTTATTCCTCTTGTCTTGTTGTCTTGTTACACCTTGCTACCATGATAAGTCAAACATCTCAATTGTTCTAATTAACCACTCTTATGATTCATACCTTGGTGTACATCACTCTTACTTTCATGTTCACTTACTTTAGATGAAGTCTAAAGTGAGGTCTAAGTATAAACCTATTACACTTTGTTGTCTATGATTTTTGTAACTAGGAGTGAAAAATAGTTTCTTTTGCATAGACTTAGAAGAGAAAGAGGTAGAGGTAGAAGTCAAGGAGAGGTGATACCAAGTTCTTGATATAGTTTGAGTTCATTGAAAGATCCTCATGGTCCTCTTCACCTATCACACCTAGTGAGGGGTTTTCATAATCTTCATCCCCTCTTGCTCAAGCTTATGTCAAATACTCCTTTTTAATAAACTTTAGTCATATTCAGAATCCACTATTTCAAGAACATCCCAAAGACACCTCTAATGTTTCATCTCCTAAACCTGATTTTATAATACAAACTAGACATCAATACTCACTACTTCAGACACAAAACTTCAATGTACAATACCTTTACATATTTAACCCTTACATAAAGGAAAAATAGTTGATCAAAACCAAGAAACAGGGGAACATGGTAGAGGGGAAAATAGAGTGGAAAATAGGAAAACTGACAAACAAAAACATTAGTACACCTATATTCTTGAATATGAGGATGATGAAGAGATACCCCAAGAAGACATGAAACAATTTTGAGCAGACAAAAACTTTCAAAAGATGAAGGAAGAGAAAGAGAAGTACTTCGTTAAACTAGCTAAAGAAGGAGCTAAGATACCCTCAAATTATGACATAGAAACTATTGTGATCAAATATGAAGAGGCTGAAATATTTAAACATTAAAAAAAAATCCTAGCTATGTAGTAAAAATTGCAACAAATGATGAAATACAAGGACAAACCTACTAAAAAAAACACAATGGACACCATCTATCCATTTCCTTTTGACAAGGGCCTCTACATGCCTTCTTTTCCTAAAGGAGTTGAACTACTTAAATACAAAAAATACTTGGCCAATTATGATCCTCAAGACCATTTGAGGGATTTTTGTATATTGTATATGGATTTCATGCACAATCAAACATACTACATGTACTTGTCTCCACGTAGTCTAGGTGGACAAGCTATGGAGTGGTTTTCAAGGTTACCCAATTTGATGAAGTCATGAACATGTTCATTCAACACTCTTCTGACAACATCCAATATCGAGTTAATATAAAAGATCTTTACAACCTCAAATAGAGTACAGGAGAGCTATTCTTGGACTTCCTCTAGAGATGGAGACAATTGCATGCTAAATACTCCTATAAAATACTTTAAAATGTGAAACTTGACATATTCATGGATAACCTTCTACCTAATTTTGGGTATAAATTACAACTCCAAGGACCCGAAACATATGATGAGATGATTAAATAAGGTGTTTGTATAGAGATTTCATGGTCAAGAAAGGTGAGTTTTTTATGGTTAAGAAAGGAGAGTTGACACTACAAAAGGACAACAAATAAGGGTCTAGCTTGAGAAAAGATAAACCCACATTAATTAACAAGAACCATGATGTGGTAAATGATGGGTTGGTAACACTATGCTTCCTAAACCTCCTAAAGGTGTCTTCAATCTTACAAATAGTATGTAGGTAGCTAAAGCTATAAAAAAAAGGTTGTTGTAGATGCTAAGCCAACTAGAAACATCTTTAGAGATAAACCTTGGCTTCCTATACCCAAGTGTCACTACACACCTCTTGGAAAGCCTCTCAAAGTGGCCTACAAGACACTTCCTTGAAATTAAATCATCAATTCTCTTGACAACTCTCATCCATATGATCCAAAACTGAAACCCAAATGGTGGAACAATGTTGATTACTATGAATACCACTACAAAAAGTGTCATAAAATGAAAATCTTCATACAACTTAGACACAAAATCTAGGACCTAATTAATGATGGTGATGTATTTTTTGGAGGACATAACAAAAACTTAGACCATAAAGCGTTCAAGGAACCATTCCCTCCCTATGAAAAGAGAGAGTCATCTAAACTAAAGAACAACAATAAGATCAACTATACATATACCACTAATGACAATATAATCAATATGGTTGAACATGTAGACTCTAAATATGGTGATGTCATAACAACAAAGAGAAAGAGTGAAAACACAAAAAAACCCAAAACTCCATTTGTCCTTAAAGGAGTTGCATCTCCTGAACTAGATCAAGGACAATCTCAATTTTTTGTAAACATTTTCATATGATCCTATGCAAAAATAGTACTCAAGGGCCCTGCATCCTCTACATTTGAACTAGAATAGATGAAGGAAACCCCACTATTGGCAATACCAATAAGAACACCAACAACCTCCTCTAGAAATACCAACTACAGCATCTTAGATCAACTACAAATAACTAATGCTCAAATCATTATCTTTGAACTCTTAAAAACTCACAGTGAGATTCTTGACAAATCTCTCATTGAGTCTAGTGTACCTAAGAATTTAGATCTCGATCAGTTTGAATCTATGATTGCTCATCTAATTTCACCACACTACCTTTTCTTCTCTAAGGAGGATTATAACTCTTTGTGTCATCTTCATAACCAGTTGTTGCATATCAAGTGCATGATCGATAAGAAACATGTTCATCATTTGGTAATAGATAATGGTATTAGTCTTAACTTCTATTATGTTAGTCTATTGACTAAACTAGGTTACAATGAGGAGTCCATTAATCCTTGTAGGAAAATTACCATAAAAGCATATGACAAAGAAGAAAGAAAATCCAAGGGTCTTATTGTACTACCTATCAATGTGGGGCCTATAGAGTGATATGTCATATGTCATGTTCATGACATACCTTTGGCCTATAACATACTTCTTGGTAGACCTTAGATACACAACATGCAAGAAATTCATTCCACATATAACCAATGTATCAAATTCGTCTTTCAAGGAGTGGAAGTGACCATAGTTGTCAATGTGAACTACATCTACAACACACTCAATCAATTTTTTGATACCTTTGTACCAACTAACCAAGAGGCTATTGAATTTCATATTGAGAAGCTAAAAGACACGGAAAATTATCTCAATCTAAAAGATTCTAGAATGGAAGAGTACAAAATAGAACTAGTACTATCTCTACCATCTCTCCTATTTTCTCCCCAACACTATGGAAGACCTTATGAAGAAAATAAACCTTCTACTGTACAACCCAAAACAAGATAGGAAGGCACTTTCACTTAGGAAACTATACCTCTGGAAGATAAGGATGAGAATAGAGACATTTATGCTTAGTTATATAGAAGAGAGGACATTGATGATACTAAAACTCAAACTTTTTAAAATGACCCTTGAAATAAATGGACAAGGCCTCAATCTAATAAAAATAGATTAGACATAAGGGAAATGGTCCTCTATGGAAGAAAAACAAAGGTTGGACCTATACCAATGCATCCTATTTAGGGGAAACCTCTCATCTTGTACATCTCATCAATAGACTAATTTTTTGGTATTCTACTGGTTCAAGAAGATCAAGACAAGAAAAGGAAAGGTAGGTAGGTATATATATCAAACACTAGTATCCTATGAAATGAACTACAATATTATTGAGGATACTTTTTTGGTAGTTGTATATGCTTCCCAAAACCTTAGACACTATATACTCGGACACAATACAAAGATAGTTGGAAATATTGATCCACTGAAATACTTACTAAGCAAATAAAATTTGATAACAAGACTAGCAAAATTGGTCTTGATACTGAGTTAGTTCAACATCAAAAATGTGGAAATAAAAGCTATCAAAGGGCAAGTAATTATTGATCAACTTGTAAAGGCATCATTGTAAAACCACCAACCCATGAGCATCAAGTTTTTTGATGATTCTATACTACTTCTAACACAACAAACATGGATCATAATATTTGATATATCATTTGCTCAACAAGGATCAGGTGGCAGAACATTGTTCATTACACCCCAGAAATACTCTCTACCTAAGGCATACAATATCTTATTACTTTATACAATTAAGATTATTGAATATGAAGCCTTAATCAATGGGATGAAAATTGACATTGATAGGAGGGTTGATGAACTAAATAGCTTTAGAGACTCATAGTTGATAATTAATCATGTCAATAATTTCTATCAGACAAAGGATAAAAAATTGATTCCCTACAAATAGATGGTCGATGACTTAAAGAAATACTTTGAATATGTCACTTTTTAGTAGATTCCTCATGCAAAAAAAAAGGTAGATGATGCCATGGCTACTCTAGCTTCCATGCTTTAGATGCCAAAATTTGACTTCAATATGAGTTCCTAGTGGGAACATTACACTAGCCTTCTTATGACTCTCTCAACTCTTGGATAATCTATTCTATCATGGAACAAGATTCATTATGCTACCAACACATCTACTCCTACCTATGTGACTAGACTATTCTAGAAACTCTAACCCAAAATGAAAAATGTCACCTTACTCAAAATGCTTTATGGTATGACATCATAGCTAATGACTTGTATAGAAGGGATTTGGGTGGTACCCTCCTTAGGTGTCTAGAACCTAAAGATTCCAAGAAAACATTTTTTGAGGTGCACGAAGGCATTTTTGGATCTTAAAACTAACTCACAAACTTATTAAAGCTAGTTACTACAAGCTAGAAATGGAGAAAGAAGTTATCTAGTATGCTAAATATTTCAAGTAGTGCCGACTTCATGACAATATAATCCATGCTCTAGCCAAGGATTTGATTTCATTCATTTGACTATGGTCATTTCCAAAATGGGCTTTTGATCTTGTGGGTAAGATTCATCCATCCTCTTTGAATGGACATAAGTTCATCATCATAGCTACAAACTGCTTTATGCAATGGGTAGAGGCAGTATTTCTTACTGAAGAAAATGGTGAAATTGTAGCCATGCTTATTCTATAGGTATAGTGTACCCTCCTCAATTATTATTGATAATGAAGAGTAATTCAAAAATAAGGATCTAAAAGAACTCTATGCCAAATTTAAAATCACATAGCACTGGTCTTCCATCTAATACCCCCAAGGTAATGGAAAAGTGGAAGCATACAATAAGAAAATCCTACACTATACAATAAATAAATCTATAAGGGATTGGAACCTTCAAATCAATCCATTTCTATGGGCCTATCGAACAAGAATTAGAACATCTACTAGAGAAACATGATTTTCTTTGGTATATGAAGTGGATTTTGTTCTTCAAATTGAAGTCAAGATTCCTACTCTATGATTCTCTCTAAGAGGCATCATTACTAATGATGATTATCAAATATCTTAGCTACAAGAGCTAAAACTATTGGATGAACTTTGGGAAGTAGTGTTTAGTCATCTAAGAGCTTACAAAAAGAGGATGTCCAAGAGCTACAACAAGAAAGTCAAACCATGAGACTTCCAAATGGGTGATCTTGTTTTGAGAGAGAACCCAAAGAATCAACAACATAGAGTACAAAAGGGTCTGAGCCACACTAGTTTGGTCCATACATCATCACTATAGTATTTGGATCAAGTGATATCAACTCTCTAATGATGAAGGATAATTTCTCAAGGATCTAATCAATATTTGTCATCTAAAAAGGTTCTACAAGTGATACATTCTCAAAAGCTCTTTGTACATAGCTAAATGTCCTAAAAAAAGTACTAAAATTTGTCAAAATTCTTGAAAAAAAATTATTATCCTAGTGAAAACCTATTAATAGGCACCTTGATAATACCAAAAAAATTGAAAAATGAGAAAAGATCAAAAAAAAGTTTCATTGATGAAAACCTGGCAAACGGCCATTTTTGTGTCAAACTCAATGAACCATGTTTCATGAGTAGTGATTCATAAAAATCCATCTCTCATGTGATTAAATAGAACATTTATATCTCATTGGATCTAGGTGATTCTCATAGAGATGAAGCACCAAGACTTCCCAGGAGAACACCCATCCTAGTACTCCTCCAACTTGAGAACACTTAACTACAAAGTTTACTCCAAGGTTAAACCCACTCTACTTGCAACCCTATTTTCAAAACCTTCACCAAGTATTGTAACTTATGAACCATTCATTAGAAAGACCCTTAAGCTCATCAATTTATAATTAGGATATATTTTCTATAGCAAGTCAAATTGTGATATTACTATTAGGATTTAACTATGTAGTTTTTGAGTCAAACTCATTGGCCTGTGTTTCATGAGTAATGACTCACATGATTCCATCACTCATGATAATAAATGGAAAATATATCCTACTTATCAATTGGTGAGCTTAAGGGGCTTTCTAATGAATGGTTAATAACATACAACTATTGGTAAAGGCTTTGCAAATAGGATTGCAAGTAGAGTAGGTTTAACCATGTCTTAATCAGTACTAAGTGTTACATTTATTCTCATGAGAGATGGATTCATGGATCACCACTCATAAAACATGGTTCAATGAGTTTGAATAAAAAACTACATAGTTAAATCCTAATAGCAATATCACAATTTGATTTGTTGTGGAAAATATCTCCTACTTATCTATTTGAGCTATGTTGAGTTTTTCTTTGTGTGTTGTTCTTTTTATTTTTGAATTCCCCTTTGATTAACTCTGAGATGTCTATCTTGACTAGAGGAGCAAGGACTAGGGGCATGATCTTTTCTTTTCTTTTTGTTTAATGGTTTAGTTCCAATGAAATGAAGGGTCCAAATAAAATGGGTGTCCACTATAAGATCCTGTATGTCATGTTGGATGACCATGTGTACCTCAACTCATTTTATTTGGACCTTTCGATGAGGTTGGATCTTCTTATTGATTATTTGAATCATCTTTCCATACTATTATAACTACATATGCACATCTTGTGAAGTGAATGTAAGGGACAATGTGGGTACATTGAGAAAAATTTAATCCTATAGAATACCTATTGTTACTTAGTATGAGAAGGAATTCTTGCATGTCTCATGTACTTGTATGCAATAAACATTATGATCATCCTAAAATTTATGCTTTGATGCTTAAATCCGCTTGCTAAATCAATGGTAAATGATGTTCTAGTTATTCTGGCTTCTTCTCCCTTAATGCTTACATCTAATTTTGGAAGAAATGCCAGTAACATCCTATGGCCTTACCAAAAATGATCAATGATGAAAACTATATCATAATGGTTAAGTGACCAAGTCCTAGGATTGCATTCAATATAGGTTTACATCTCATTTTATACTTTCACTTTAGCATGGTTCTAATGGTTCATTTGGTTGCATATGACAAGATGAAAGATGGGAGGTTCCCTATACTTGTCACATTTTCATCTTGAGTGCACAATTGCTTGATCATCTACCCCATATTTTGGAACTTTCTCAGGCATCTATCATGAACAAAAAACCCACACTTTCATGAGTTGTTAGTAACAGTTTCCACATTCATCCATACATATAGACATGTGCATAAAATAAACATTTACATAGACATCTGCATCTTACATCATACAAGTGTATATGAAAAAGTAAAAACATTTTCATCATTCCTACATCTCATATACATAAAAAAAAGGATATAATTCATTCACTACATACATATACATCTTGTGCCATATAAACTAGATATCCATACATCCATAACATTTTCATAGTCATCTAAAAAAGTACATCTAACATCTAGGATACATCTAATGAAAAATATCATGAATACATGACACATGCAATATATATATATATATATATATATATATATATATATATATATATATATTTGTGTGTGTGTGTGTGTCAAATGTTAACAAATGGGGGGTGATACAAAATAATGAGTGCTACTTGAGTACTATCAATGCCACAAACTCAAAAGGATAAAAAATGTGATGCTACAACATTAGATATGTCATGTAATACATCAAAATGTTACATGAAGAGGAATCTACTTACATCCATGCCCCTAATCTCCTAGAGGTGGTGGAGTTTCTACCTATGGGTGTAGTGGTGCTCCATCTTAGGCACTAATGTAGTTTGAGTACTTGGCCATGTGCACCTTTGTAGGCACTGCCATTGAATATTTTGTCAAAATGTTCAAATGGGAAGAGTATTTCTAAGAGGGGTGGTGAATCAGAAGTATCTAGTTTTATGCTTTTAAACCCTCATTAATACACAACTGAAAGCAAAGTACATGCATGTAAACATATAAGTAAACATGAAATGAAAGCATGCATCAAACCATGACACAAGAGATTTGGTAACCCAAAAACCCTCTAGGAATAAGAAGGTAAAACTGGGGTGGGGATGACACCCAAGAAAAATTACTGCAACAATATGTTCAACCACTTCTGATGGTCTACCCTATTAAAGGCTTTACACTGTGTCAATAGTGACCTAGTTAGAGGATTTACAAACACATAAATGAAGTGTCACCCTATTAAAGGATTTACAAAAGGTTATTAAACCCACCTAATACATAGGATTTTCAATCACCTTCTCGAAAGGTTTTCCTACCTAGCTTTTAAGCTAACCTATCAATATAGGATTTTAGCATCTAATACAATGGTAAGAAAGTATTAGAACATTTGACCTAATAGTATGCAATCTCTAATTGCTAGATTTAGGCACTTGATCTACTTTATTCTGATCTTGATCCTTTGAGATCTAATATCTGATCTTGTCCCTTATCCCTTGTACTATTCTAATTAACTGGATATGAAAATGTTGCTCTGTTTCTCTAAGTCCTTCCTTCTTCACACTAAAATTTTGCTATAATCTCCCGATAAACTATTCTCATCCACACATGCAATGCATTTTCAACCTCCTTTTAAAGAATGTGAAGACTTGGGGTTAGGTATGGATCTACGATCCATATTGAATCTCAAATTCCTGCTCATTCCTTGCATTTTTCTTATTGGTTGCATGCCTTCTCCATTTTTCTGATTGGTTGCATGCAGATCACATAGGAAATGTAAATGATTCATCCTTATCCTTTTTCCTCTTTCAAAATCTCTCTATGCTGGCTCCAAAAATAGTTTACATCTAAGTTTTCAAGAGTACAAACTCATATGCTAATTTTGTGTTACTCGGCACATACTATCCTGAATTGCTCAGCATATGTTACATTTTTGGATTGCTTAGCACATATTACACTCTGTGTTGCTTGGCACATGAATATTCCTGAGTTACTTGGTACATACTATGCTCTTTCTTTTTCGGCACCTAAATACTACTTAGCACATGAAGTCACTCGGCACTTGTTAAGATTCTAACTTGCTAGCTACTATAACTCACTTTGAATACATAGTGTACTTGGCATATATGGTGGAATTGGTTAAGTGTATTGACACTCAAATGTCAAGACCATTCTAAGACCAAGAATCTCCCCCTTTCACATGAGTGTCAAAAACACTTAATTATGCATTAATGAACTGATATGATTGAGTACAATCTTTACTCTTGCTCAACATAGATGCAAAATTTCAAAAATTGTTCAAAATTTTTTTAGCAACAATATACCTTATGACTCCCCTTGAGTTGATTATGCCTAGTCCATTCTTGAAACTAAAATTCTATATTGATGTGCCTGATTCACTCTATCCTTTATCTTGTTCCTATTCCTTGTGCCTATATATTGTATCTGTTCTATATGAATTCCCTATTTCAGATGTGTTTTCCACATGCTTGTCAAAATTTTGCATCATTTTGCATCTCCCCCTCACTTAATTTTATTTCTTGTCTCTCCCTTTTTGGCTATCTATACACTTTCCACTTTATTCTCAAAATGAATGAAAGAATGTAATCAAAATTGTCAAAATTTTGGTATTCTCTATATATCTTCATATGTCTACCCATACATATCTCCCCCTTTTTGACACTAATGTCAAAGAGTTCTAAGGAGTAATACCATACTTAGCCAAAAATGTACTATTTACCTCCAGAAGTATCTTCAGAGCTGCATACCAATTTTCCAATGTAATGTCCAGTGACTTGTTCTAGATGGCAATCTCTGCAGCAAGGTGTGCAAGTCCATCTAGGGTAGAAAGATTTGGATCTTTCTTTAGGACTATTTTTGCATATGCTTGCTCCTTGTGGAGGACCTCTAAGTGTGGGGTTATGGAGGAATAGATTTTGCATTAATTTTGCCTTTATATTTGCCTCCTCTATTGTTAATACAGCTAATTCCCTTTGTGTGTGAAGCATCTGTGCAAAATGCTTCTCACTCTGAGTTGGATTCATTGGAAGTTGCATGCTAGAAATCTTGAGATTTCTTTCCAAGCTCATTATTGTTTGGCTAGTCTCTTGTGTGAAGTTGGAAAAATCACATAGTTTGTTGTATAATGAGAAAGTGTTCCCAAGTACAATTTTTACTCTTTCCAGTTTCTTAGCCAATTCAACTTGTGATAATGCTATATCATTTAATATTTTCTCATTTACTTTGCCCTCAAATTTTTTTCCTAACCATTCCATTAATTTTTCATTTGTATCATGGTCTGCATCAGTCACCTGATCAACTATATCTGATAGTTGTTCTATGATAGACCTTGTTTCATCTGGTGACTGCAAGCTGAAGGCATCCATGAAGACGTCCTTTATCTCATTCAATGCTTTCCTATACTTGTATTCTCTTCTCAATACTTCTTTTCTTTTTCTCCTATCTAGTGCACCTTGTATTTCATTTATCTTTTCTATCGTGAGGGTGCTGGATTCATAGGAGAGAATGATGATCTCTTCATTAAGTTCAAGATCTCCATAGTGAAGTATCTTGGCTACCTTTCTAGAGCTTGAGCCTGGTGTTTGAACTTGAATTGATATCATTTTATTGCTCAGCTTCTAAAGAGTCTGAGTGGGAGTACTAGATTTTGGTAATTCAACCAATGTTTGTATTGTAGCTTGCTCCTCATCTCTTGTTTCCTCCTTCTTTTCTTCTAATTTCCCTTTATCACTATCAATTGTTGGGGGTGAACATGTTTACTATTCTTGTTTTCCTATTTCTTCCCCTGTTGCTGCACTCAGCATCTAAAGTGCATCACTTACTGCTTTTGGTGGAGATGGTGGTGGAAGTAGTAGCAGTTTAGTAGTAGTGTATGTAAAAGGTTGTTCCTTTCTCTTCATCTTTTCTCTTTGAGGTGTTGCTACTACTCTTTTTAGTTCATCTACACTCACCAATACAGGGCTTGTATAGAACTATGCCTGTAGAGTGGATTAGTGAACAATCTTTGTGAAATCCTCTATAGTTAAAGGATTGATATTTTGACATGAAGTGTCAATAACATCCTTTATTTTTATGGTCTTTGTAGGTGTGATGGTGGAATGAGGAGGGCTAGGAGGTGGCATTTGTGTGTCTTTCACACTTTGTTCTTCCTATTCATCTAATGCATCTTCATCTCCTTTAGTTGTATTTTCTTCTTCCTCCTTATTTACTTCCTCTTCTACCCTTCCTTCCTCACCTTTCTTCTCCTCTTCACTTTTCTTCTCTTCCTCACTTCTCTTCTCCTCTTTCTTTCCTATTTATTTTACTTCTCTTCTCTTTGAGATGACCTCTACCTCATATTCCTCATCAAATACATCATCAATTGACTTGTATATTGACTTCCACAATTTTGTGGATTTATTTACAAAATCCTCTATCTTATTTTGGAGGATGCAAAATGCTCTATTTTTAGGAGAAAATTTTCTATTATGCCTTTTATTTTCCTTAGCTATTTGACCTTTAGTTAGGTTTGGTAGTATTCTAGCTAGGGTTGATTCTCTTATTTCCTTTTCCATTTGCAAACAAAAATGCCACTTATTTGCAACTATCTTGTGTAGCTCCTTGGGCATTGTACTATCTCACTCTAGAGGTGTGTGTTTGTACTCGACCATCATTGCATACACTAATTCCTCTATTTTATGTTGCTCTTCTTTATTGAGCTTATTAAAGTCTATAGTCTTTAAACCATTTAAGTCTGCTTTTCTAATATTTACACATAACTTGTCAATGGCAGACTTTGTGGGATGACTTACCATTTTAAAGTGGCTAATATCATATGACTCTATTCTTTCTTCACCTGAGCCAGGTTGGGCAACATATCTCCTTCTCTTCCTTGGTTCTTCACTAGGTTTCTTTGTGGCCTTCTTCTTCTCTTTGGCTTCATCTTTTTCCTTTTGAGTTGTAGCTCTAGTGGTAGCCCTTTTAGTAGGCTTCTTTGCTTTGATTGCAAAGGGCTTTGTCCCCTTCTTTGCCTTGGGTTGGCATGTAGGCTGAGTTTTAGCTTTCCTTTTGGTGGATTTGGCTTTAGTGGGTGCTTCCTTAGCACCTTCTTCATTGTCCTCTCCTAGGCCCTGTGTCAATTCCAATGGCCCTTGTCCTTACTCACCTTCTTCCTCATTGTCTCCTTCTACTTCTTCTTCTTTTGTTGTAGTGCCTTCTACTTCTATATCAGCTCCAAATGTTTTCCTAAGCTTTCTTATCATTTTGTCCTTCTTCTTCACTATAGAGGTTGTCTTCAAATCTGTTACCACCCTGGATTTGACAATATCATAAGTACCAAAATGAGGAGCATCCTTGTCAATCTCTTCTACAAGTAAAGTAGTGATTGCAACTGAAGCTTGGTCTACATCAAGCTCATATCCAAGTGGCCTAAGCCATCTTACTCTTGGTATCACTACTTGGATGTAGGTGTAATCTATGTCAACCAAGAAACAAATATCATTTACATGCTGCTCAACTAGTGATACTGGTATCCTCATCCTTTGTTTCATGGACTTCTTGAAGTCCTCAAAGTAGCTTGTCATCTAAGCATCAAAATTTTCTCCCATTTTCTCAATAAGCTCATTGACTTGTGTAACAATTGTCTTGTTAGGATCCCATTTTACCTTTCCAACTGAAGAAAATTCTTTCATGACATAGAAAAATATGCAAACCAACATTGATCCAAATTTTCATTGAGCTCCTTTATATTTCCTTATGGCTCCCAAATTTTCATAAATTTGTTGTAGCATGAGCTTTGCTAGATCATAAGTGTGGTCCTTCTTCACAAGTTTGTATGCAACATCTACTACTATACATGGCATGTTGTTCAATCTGCTTGATTGATAAAATTTATGAGATATGACTCTGACAACAAAATCAAGTAGGGGTTCAGTGTTGTTATCAATGGTCATTCCCCTGTTGTTCCATTTGGCACCAATTTTTTTCTCTATGGTCTCCTTTTTGTCACTTCTTAGGGTCTTAGGCCAATCTAGGGTTGGGAATCCAGTGACCCTATGAAAAAATTTCTTTGTGATCTTTATTGGCCCTATTTCTAACCAAAATGATCCATCATGAATTCAACTCAACACTATATGAATCCATTCAGTCTTAAATACAATGGAGAAAACTAGGGCTTTAGTTAAACCCTTCTTCTTAACAATTTGAAACTCATCCTTCAATATACCCTTGTCACACAGCTTGTCAAAGGCATTGAAAATTTCTAAGTCACCTATGGCTCCAATCTTACAGCTATAGCATTTCCTAACATCTTGGACCATTAC